>JAOVVA010000031.1:4398214-4435507 GCA_028565275.1 Leiocassis micropogon
CAACAACCAATGCAAGAGTGTGAGAGGGGAGACCGGGGAGGGGGGGGGGGGTGCTGGGTGGTGTTGCTGTCAAACAAAAGCAAAAACTTTGCACATCAGCTTGTTACTCTGTTAATGTTTCATTACATCTGCGTACACTGACCCGAAAATACAAAATGAGATCAATGAATAAATGATCACTGAATACAAATTTAACCGTTTAGACATGTACTAAATTAGTCAGTCTTGAGTAATATAAAATGGTGAGCAGTTAAAAAAGCATTTCAGGATTTAAAACAATGGCACAAGAGTAACAGTGAAGTTTGCATTATCAACATGAGTACCACAGCACGACTGAGCTTCAGATGAATAGTTTGAACTGGACTTTTTTATTTGTCCAACATCTATAATAGAAGAATACCCCAAGAATTTGAAACATGAGGGGTTTATTATCATTAATATTTTTTTCCGAGTTTTCTGAAATTAAGTTTCTCCTTAATACGTACCGGCAACACAGCATAGATCAAAAAGTGCTTATGTGGAAGCCTTGTCTGTGGGTGTTAGTGGGGACGTTTTAGACTTTACTTTACCACTACCAGAATATGGGACTGACATCGCAAAAATGTAGAACTCATAAAATAAGCATGTTATTATTATTATTATTATTGGTGGGTTTTCTCCGAGTTCTCCGATTTCCTCCCACAGTCCAAAGACATGCAGATTGGCGTTTTCAAATTGTCCGTACTGTGAATACGTGTGTGAATGTTGAATGGAGGTCCTACCACAGTTGTACAAATGGGAATAAATAGAATGGTCACCACTGGCTTCCACGGCCTCTAGTTAGTTGGTATACAGAGGGTTCTAGGTGGAGTGATGGATGGATTATTATTATTATTTTTATTATTATTTGGTCATAGAAACAACCGAATACAACCAGACAAACATGTGATCATGGGTATCTGTGCTATTTCTTTGCCCATGTGAGCCATTTTTTTTTCTTGCTCAGTCATGTTTGTATATTTGGTTAAAATGGAATAAAATTCCATTTTAAAAGACAAATTACATTAAAAGGTACTACGCATGTGCTTGTAGTAGATATCAACAAGTTTTTGGCCAGGTTCTGGTTGGATATTTGGACACTCGGCATGGCAGAATTGGTAGTATTTAGTTTTTAAAACTCTACTGCGGAAGGCTTGTTCTTTGCCCATGTAGTCAGGAACAACCCAGGAACCACCAAAACACAGGACTGCCATGAATTGGAAGCCGCTGGAGCATCAGAGTCTCTGTCTAGAGCTGCTTCCAGGTAATGGCAGACCTGCGTGTTGGTGGTTCCTGCGTTGTTCCCGATCATCCAAACCCATTTCCTCTCAGCTAAGGGTGGTTTCGATCTTCTTCCAGATCATGGCAAAGTGGCTACACCTCCCAGTAACTTACATACAATTGTTTGAACCAGTCTCCTGAGACGTTCCTGATCTGTGTAAATCTTACCATCCATTTTCTCAGATCTTTACTGAGCTCCCACAATCTTGCTACTAGCCGTAGTCAAACCATCACCAACAGGAAGTTGAGAGGCCTTGGACAAGGCAAGTTAAAAGACATTCCCTAGCACCGCCGGATTCATAATCTAAGAGGGTGTTTGTATGTTTTTCAACCTGTAGGTTTACTTTTGAGGAGAAAGCTATGGGAAGTGGACACTCATTGGTGAAGATGTTGGACTACTGATCAGAAGGTATGATGAGTTTAAATTCTAGCTCTGTCAGACTGCCATTGCTGGGCCCTTAAGCAAGCGTCCTTAATCCTAAACTGATCAACTGTAGATATAAGATAAATGTTAGTCAATCTGAATATGTAAGGAGATGCTTAATGACATAAATGTAAACCTGACTAATCAGAATTCAACGGCACCTTGGTATAAAAATCTTTCATGTATTGATTTTTAAAATGCACAGCTAACTTAATAATAAAAAAAAAAAAACAATATTATTGTTCCAGAAAAATTGCCAAATCAAAATCAAATATTGTGATTGCTTCCAGGTTGCTGGAATTGCTTTTGTTAAAGAATTTTAACTTCAGCGCATCAAAAATGTATTTCATTATGGGTCTATTATCTTTTGTTGAATATATAGGTACATCATATGTTAGGGAAAATTATCAGCCGTTCAGTATTTTTCTGCCTGATCTTATCAGGATGTTTTTTTTTACAATCTGTGAAATTTGTTATTATTTCTGCATTATAATATTGACACAGCGGCTTAGTGGTTAGCACTGTTGCCTTGCACCTCCAGGGTCCGGGTTCGATTCCCGCCTCGGGTCTGCGTGCATGGAGTTTGCATGTCCTCCCTGTGCTTGTTGGGTTTCCTTTGGGTACTCCAGTTTCCTACAGTCCACAGTCCAAAGACATGCAGATTAGGTTAATTGGCGTTCCCAAAGTGTGGGAATGTTGACGATGGTTGTAAAATGGGAATAAATACAATGGTTATCACCATTGGCCTCCATGGTCCCTAGTTGGACTACAGAGGTTCCTAGACGGATGGATGTATAGGACCAGTCAAAAGTTTGCATTTATGTTTCTATTTTCTATGAAATATTAGGTATTTCAGCATTAGGTAGTTAAGCAGCAACAACAGCAACAGTCAGTTGTTATTTTAACATTCTGATGTTCTGCAACAGTTCTTGCAAGAATCATATTGTCAAGTGCATTTGCAAAACCCATCAAGCACCACGATGGAACTGGCTCTCATGAAGACCTTTTCAGGAAAGCAAGACCAAAACTTACCTCTGCTGCAGAGAAGATGTTAATTTCGAGATACCAACCTCAGGAATCACCAATTAACAAAGAGAACCTCAGATTAGTGCCTTTATGAAAGATTTACTGAGCGTAAGTAGCAGATACATCTCAATATCAACTGTTTAAAGAAGAGTATTGTGTATTTTGGGTGCCTTTAATATTGTTTTACCGCGTAGAAAGAAATAAAAATCAGGAAAGACCACAGAATTAGAAGGTGTGTCCAAACTTTTAAACAAACAAACTAGACAGAAGGACAAATATGTTATGAAATAATCCTCTGCAAATATGTTCCCGACATCCTCTCTGATCTCTCCATGCTACTCCGTCCTGATCGCCTGCCACCCTCTGGACTCAGACCATGCCAAGCACAGTGAGAGGCTGAAAGACTTCCACACATATCCCATGGCTATAAATTAGCCAATTTGTTGAGCGCTATGAATATTCTGAATAGGCAGACAAAGACAGCCTGCTTCTCGCACTTTCTGCAGCGTTGACACTGGCAGGCGTCCAAAGCAACAGCTGCAGAGAATCAATCTGCTGTTGCGTAACAGATCGGCTCAGATTAACTGAATTATATAGCGCGAGCATCGCTGTTGATGGTTTATTATAGTTTATTACAAGCACTTAAAACTTGCATGTTGTGTACGTTGTGTTTCCACGTACCCCAGCCATGCTGATTAGGTTACGCAATGACAGCGTAGTTCGGAGTTCACTGTAGTTCGGAGGCCTTGTGGACAGAACGTGCTGTACAGTGTAACTGTACACTTGGCTCAAGTGAAGCAAACTGCAGACACACCCATTGGTCAAACACTCAAAGATGATTATTTCCCCACCATTTCATTTGCAGCATATGCAGCCTGATAAGATTTTTTTTTACAGGTTTGCAACAGGAGTTGCATCTGTTATACAAAACATATACATTACCTTAATTGTCTTTATTATGTGGCATTCATCAGAAACCCCACATGAGGTCTGAGTAATGTTTCTATCATTGATGTTGCACTGGCATGTGTAAGTTATGCAACTGGAGCTAGCTTTTATTTACTGTTCATCTACTTACATAGAATCCAATTCAATTTGTGTTTTAATAATGGTCATTGTTGCAAAGCAGCTTTACAGAATAAAAAAAAAATGTATGGAAATAAATTAAAACCGTAGTGCCATGGTGGTGTAGTGGTTAGCATGTCAGCTGCGCACCTCTAGAGTCGGGGGTTCGATTCCTACCTTGGAGTTTGCATGCTTGGTGGATTTGTTCCCCACCGAAACATGTGATTGTGCTATTCGGGTCTATGAAATATCGTGAGTAGAATCACCAACAGAGTGACTTTGTCAGTAGATTTGATGACTTTTCAGACCCTTTCAGCAATATGTTGCAAAGAAATTTCAAAAAGCACACAAAAAGCTAAAAAAAAAAATTGACAAGCAACAATTCTGGACACAATTTGATAATAGAGTACATTAGCACCGTCGCCTTGCACCTCCAGGGCTTGGGTTTGATTCCCGGCCAGGCTTGATTCCCGTCTCGTGTGTGTGCATGGAGTTTGCATGTTCTTCCCGTGCTTGGTCCCAAAGTCCTGCAGATTAGGCTAATTGGTGTTCCCAAGTTGCCCGTAGTGTGGGAATGAGTGTGTATATATGTGTGTTACGTCCCGTAGTAATACAAAAAATAGTTATTCCCGTAGGAATAACCAAGACCTACAATCGCATCCTTCATGGCCTTAAGCGAGATGTACAGTAATACGGTATTGT
Organism: Leiocassis micropogon; assembly: GCA_028565275.1. NCBI lineage: Eukaryota > Metazoa > Chordata > Actinopteri > Siluriformes > Bagridae > Leiocassis > Leiocassis micropogon. Next base: position 4,402,731 of record JAOVVA010000031.1, read on the forward strand.
AAGACTTGTCACATTTGTCAGTACGTGGGTAAACCTAATCAGGTGATCCCACCAGCTCTGGTGATCCCGATCCCTGTTCTGGGCAAACCTTTCGAGCACGTTACAGTAGACTGCGTAGGGACTTTGCCAAAGTCTAAATCTGGTAATCAGTTTTTGCTCACGATTATGTGCGCCGCTACCAGATACCCAGAGGCTATCCCACTACGCAAAGTAAAACTTATATAAAGTTTTTTACTACGTTCGGTTTACCTAAGGTCGTTCAAACGGATCGAGGTACCAATTTTCTGTCAAAGTTGTGTTCACAAGTCTTTAACACATTACACACCGTACATCTACAGTAGTGCTTATCATCCTGAGAGTCAGGGAATGTTGGAAAGATTCCACCAGACATTAAAAGCAATGTTGAGGAAGTATTGTATTGAGACTTCCTTTGCTTCTATTTTCAATTCGAGAAACAGTGCAAGAATCCTTGAGGTTTAGTCCACCAGAATTGGTTTTTGGGCATGCCGTGAGGGGACCGCTAAAAGCTTTAAAAGAGAGGATGTTGGGTATTGAGATGGGTGAGAAAACCAATGTGTTAGATTACGTAAGCAAATTTCGTGAAAGACTACAGAAATCTTGTGCTTCAGCTCGTGAGACTTTGTCCAAAGTTCAGGGGGAAATAAAAGCGTGCTATGATAAAGGTGCCATGACCAGAGCTTTTGCAGTTGGTGACCAGGTATTGGTCCTGCTTCCTATTCCAGGGTCTATGTTGTCTGCGCGATTTTCTGGGCCATACGAAATTCTAGAGAAGAAGAGTGAGACTGATTACCTGGTCAAGACTCCCGATAGAAAGAGGCAAAAACGAATGTGTCATATTAACATGGTAAAAGCTTATCATGCTAGAGATGCTATAGAGCCTCTCACTACTGGCAAGGGAAAGGACATAATTTTCCCAGTGAGTATCGCTTGTGATCAGGGCTTAACGGTGGAGAAAGAGAATGGTGACTTGGATGGTTTCTTAAAGGCTGATGGAGTCCCGTTGTCTGCCAGGCTACCAAACTCCGAAACCCTGGGAAACTTGGTAAATTTTTTACACCACTTTAATGGTGATCAAAGGCAAGATATAGTTGATCTCCTTAACAGGTTTCCTTCTATCTTGGGTGATGTTCCCACAATAACAAACGTGCTACAGCATGGTATTATAATAAACAACTCTCAGCCAATTCAACAGCACCCATATAGACTTAATGCAGTTAAAAGAGGTTTAATGAAGCTGGAAACTCAGTACTTGTTGGAGAAGGGGTTAGCTAAGCCAAGCATTAGTCCTTGGAGCTCCCCATGTTTGCTGGTGGAAAAATCTGATGGTACTATGCATTTTTGCACCGACTATCGACGCGTGAATGCCATGACGATACCCAATTGCTTTCCAATGCCAAGAATGGAGGATTGTGTTTACAGTGTAGGGTCAGCTAAGTTCGTCAGTAAGTTGGACCTTCTTAAAGGATACTGGCAAGTTTCGAGATTTCAGCCTTCGTAACCCCGGACTGTTTCATACAGTATAACGTTATGCCTTTTAGGTTGCAAAATGCTGCTGCGACATTTCAAAGACTGGTCAATTTGGTGCTCACGGACGTTCCTAACTGCAATGCTTATCTTGACGATCTGGTCGTTTAGTCACACACTTGGCCTGAACATGTATCGTTGTTAGAGACCATACTTAAGCGCCTAGAGAAAGCATCTTTGACTTTAAATCTTGCGAAATGTGAAATTGGCAAAGCAACAGTGACCTATTTAGGTAAACAAGTAGGACAAGGTAAAGTGCGACCGGTAACAGCAAAAATTCCAGCAATGAACAAGTTTCCTACGCCAAAAATCAGGCGAAAATTACACCGATTTTTGGGTATGGCTGGTTACTATCGGTGCTTTTGCCGGGACTTTTCGTCCGTTGCGGTTCCGCTGACTTCCCTACTTAGTCCTTTAGAGCCTTTTGTGTGGTCACCCGAATGTCAGATTGCTTTCGATAATATTAAAGCTCTGTTGTGCAGCGAGCCTGTGTTGTCTGCCCCAGATTTCACCACTGGATTTAAACTGGAGGTCTATGCAAGTGAAGTAGGAGCTGGTGCTGTTCTGTTACAGGAAGATAAGGATGGAATCAACCACCCTGCTTGTTACTTCTCAAAGAAGTTCAGTAAAAGTCAGCGTAATTATTCAACGATAGAGAAGAAGGCTCTGGCCTTGCTGTTAGCGCTGCAGCACTTTAAGGTGTACGTCGGTTCTTCTACTCATTCTGTTGTCGTTACCCGCTAACTTTTATTTCCTGTATGTGTGTTCAGAATCAGAGGTTGGTGAGATCGTCTTTCATCATTCATAACTACGATCTTGACATTAGATATAAAAGAGGTACGGATAACGTAGTGGCAGATGCGCTGTCCCGAGTTTAAATACTAGAATATTGTTTTGGTTTTGGCAAACATGTATGTTTGTACTTAAGGGTGTGGGTGTTACGTCCCGTAGTATTTTCGGGTATGTCCCTTGTGTTTTGGTTCCTATGACTTTCAGGTCCTGGGATTGGACATCGCACCAGCCATCTTTGTTTCCAGCGTGACAGCGAACCAACGAGGCAGCCCTAGCTGAGTATAAGAACCCGGAAGTGACGCAGCCAGCGGCGCGGCTTCTTTCTTTCATTCATATATATATAGTTACGGCGACGCTATATACTGCAGGTGTTTTGAATATCGTGGTGGTGATTTGTAATTGGTGTGTTTTATGCTAAGCTCTCTCTCTGTGTGTATTGTTTTTGTCTGACTGCGCCCAGTACGAGTTCTTGTACGTATGTCCAATTCGCGGTGTCGAGTCAAGGTTAGTATGCCCTAGGGTGTACATAAGCAGCACGTAGAGTAAGACTTTGTTTAGACACACTAGTTAAGAGCGAGAGCTAATTGTAGTACAGTGAAACCTCGGATTGCGATTAACGTGGTTTGCGAGTGTTCCGCAAGACGAGCAAAGATTTTTAATAAATTTTGTCTTGGAAAACGAACAATGTATCACGCATATGCTTCTTGTTTTGACGCCGAGCGTCACGTGATCACAACTGAGCCAACAGTTTTTCTCTCTCTTGTGCTGCGGAATTGTGCGCGTCTCTTATTGGTATAATCAACATCCGTGCATAGTGTTTACTATAACACTGTGACCACGTGTGTGTGTGTGTGTGTGTGTAAAACATATATTATTTTGTGTCTGTATGCGAGTGTGTACAGCGCACGTGTAAAGCAAAAACAAGTCTCATTAGAGAGGTTAAAGATCCATTTTCTCTTTCTGCTCAGGCTCAGCCTGCTCTGTCATTGGACACCATGCCACACACACACAAACACACACACACACACACACACACACAGACCATTCCTACTTTCGCCTTCACAGACACACACACACACACACACTCTTTCACTCTGCTCTACACAGAAACACTGCTCTGTCGCGATTTTTTTCAAAAGTGAAGTGCAGGTTAATTTGTTTTATTTTTACTTTACAGCAGTGATTCTGTTAGTGTGTCGCTCAATCGAGTGTCATTAGAGAGATTTCTTGTTTATTTTTCCGATAAAACAGTGTTTCCGTTGTGTGAAAAGAGTGGAGGAAGGTAACTGTGTAAGACGAGAAGGGGGAGATGGGAGGGGCTCCTTACTTTAGCTTTACACACACACACACAGCGCCTGCATGCACAAACTGAAACACTCATCTGTCGGGATTTATTTTTACTTTTTTTAAAAAGTTAAGTGCAAGTTAATTTGTTTTATTTTTACTTAATATTTTGTGTTGGTTATTTTTATTATGTATTTATTTTTTTTGGGCTGTGGAACGAATAATTTGAGTTTCTATTATTTCTTATGGGAAAATTTGGTTTACGAGTGTTTTGGAATACGAGCCCGCTTCCTGAACGAATTATGCTCGTAATCCAAGGTTCCACTGTACTTATGTTTTGGGTCAGTCAGTGTAGTTAGCGGGCATCCCACGCCCTGATTTGGTTTTCGTTTTTTTATTAGGTTAGATTGACTGCCGCGTATAAGTTAGAAGGTGTTTTGTTTTATTTATTGATTTGATTTAAGCTCCGCTCTTGGCTCTTACCGTCGAATGTGCTATTTAATCTTTTGTATATATTTTTTCTTTCTATGTTTGTGCTGCTGGTTTCCACTGTAACCATAGAGCAATTGTGTGTGTGTTTTTTTGGTGCTTTAACAACTAAAGTTTGCTCAGTGCTACTCTCGAGTTTGTCTCATTCTTCTACACAAGTGATTCTTCTAGTAGTAATCAGTGACGGTCTTTAATATATTAACCTTCCTTTTTTTTTATTCTTCTTATGTCGGCTTCCTATCTCCCTTAGACATCAAGAGCGAACGTAACAACTGCATAGGAAACCATAACAATGTGTGTGCCCTGCAATGGGTTGGCCTTGGTCCAAGGTGTACCCCACCTCGTGCCCTAAGTCTCCTGGAATAGGTTTCAGACCTCCCGTGACCCTGAATACAGTATAAAGCAGTATAGACAGTAAAAGTGAGTAAGTACATTTGCAAATACCTGATTGTTTTCCAGTGACCAATTACTTGCCCCCATTGTGTCCAAATAACCAATAAACTTGCCGAATCATGTCAAACGTCTATGTGGCAGATTTGCCCAGTTTCACGCAGAATTTCACGTTCGTTTTTTATCTAACTTGCTGTCCATGAAAAAATAGCAGATGCGGTCAGAATAGCTCTAGTTGCACAGCTCCCGATGTACACAGTACCATGTCTTTTGGCACACTGACTTATGGAGGTTGGTGCTCCTTCAAAACTCGTCTCGCAACATTTTGATTCCACCTCGTTATAATGTTTCAAGCATACAATAAGCACCTAAACAACTCCTGTTATTTATTGGATTTTTGACTCTTGGGTATCAAAAGGCCAAATGTAGGCACAGACCCCTGGGGGTTAAATTAAAGCATAATTTTGAATTTTCAACCTACATACACTTTACAAGTGGAGCATTTTGATCCGTAGCGAGTGTGTGGGTCTGAATCCCACATTTTTATGTCTGCGTTTATGAGTTGGCCCTTTGTTCTCGTTAAATACTTGGCCTACTTCAGTCACGCAGACATTGTAGACATATCTGACTGAGCAATATGACTAAAGCCCTTCAAATTAAACCCCACTGCAGATAATCAAATGTGAAGCAAAACATTCGCTTTCTTGCGAAACCACCAAATACCACTTACTTTCCCTACAACACATCTTTCTTAATGCTTCTCTCTGTCTTTCTGCTCCAAGTCCATAGCATATTATTATTGTAATAAATTCACACATTTATGGCCGGCAGCATTGTCTGTCACAGCTCTCGTTCCAACATGTTCAAAGCTTTCTAGTAACTCCACAAAAAAAAAAAAAAAACTCATTAATCTAGAACATCCATTTCTTCCAGGATAAAAGGATTTTTTTTTTTTGTTTAAAACATTAAGCATATACTGTATATATTGTGCATATTGTGTAGATTTATGAGCAAAAATATCTCTACTAGAACAATTTGAGGAAGAAGAAAATTTCCTTTGAATAAGTTAAGAATCACACCAAGCTGATTATATTGCAACACAAGATTCGGTTTTAAACTGTTGCAGCGTTTGACAACATTGGTCTCATACCATTGTAATGGACATGTCGATGTCATAAAAAACACCCATAAATTTTATTACTTTGGAGTACACACTTGCATTTACACATTTATACCTTGGGGTGGTTTTTGTAGCCTATCTACATGCAGGTGTGACTTGAGAAGAAGCAAGAAACCTGGAAGAAAAAGTTAAATTAGTAATATCAAAAATATGACAAAAAAAAAAAGGATTACAATGTAGGCCTAATTTGCAAAAAGTTATAAATTAAACATGCTAACAATTGGCATTTACTTAATGTTCATTTAGGATGGAGGTGTTCAGCTGGATTGAAAGGTTGCGAACTCTTGCACTTTAGTCTCACTTGGAAATGCTCCACCCGCTGCTTGTGGTTCATTCGAAAGAGGCCCCAAATATTCTGTAATAACTCTCGCTAGGACGAAGCAATCAAAACAAAACAATGTACAATGAGCTTCCCGGTGTATGGAGCTTCGAACACACCGGGATGCCCCTGAGTGAAAGATTTTGAAGGAAAACATCCGACGTGAAATTGCTGCCATTCCCTCTGATATGCTTGCCGATAAGTTCAGGATCGCCATGGAGCGCTATTCATAAATGCTTTCGTCTGGCAGAAAACAGAGATCACTTTCAGCATCACATGTAATGCTATCGATTACACATACGTCAAGGTATGTTGCATTTTATTTTTTTTTATTCAGATTGCTTCATCATAGCGAGAGTTATTATAAAAAATATTCTGGGCCTCTTTCAAGTGAATCACTCTGTATAAATGCACTCACTCACGTACTCACTCATTCATTATCTGTACTGCTTATCTTATACAGGGTCACAGCAGGGTCATGTATATCTCCTTGACTGTTCATTAACTTCCAGTTGGTATTGATTTTAATCTTAACCTTAATCCAGTTATCAACCAAAGTTACAGGAATGAATATAAAATTTCTCTTACTGGTTATACATAACTTTCCATCATTTAAATTACATGCATTCTCTATAAGTTTCCAGATGCCTCATGGCCTTGAATGAGCATGGATATGCTTACAGAAAAGTACAATGGACCTAAGGCAACCCTACAAGTCATAAAAAGCCATAGCTCTGCTACGAATCTTTTTAGCATGCTCAAAAAAAATTATAGTCCTTGCAGGAGCGTTCCAGATCACTGACGCAATGACACACCCAGGTAAGTCATGGCTACTTACGAGCAACTTAGTAAAGTATTTCTGAGTTTTCCTTAAAGCTGTTAATAGCTAGTCAAACTGAAACATTTGCATGTACATTATTATACAAAGATCATGAACAACCTTCATATTAAATTCAATTTAATTAAGTGGATTAAAAAAAATTGGAACCAATGTTTTAATTCTGCACAGTCCTGAATATATGTGAAATAAAATCTGTTTCAAATGTCTAACAATTGCTCTGGCATAGCTATCTTAAAGAGAGAGAGAGAGGTTTTATATTTATGGATGACAGCTCCTGTCAGTCTCAGTGCTTTGGAGGTAAAGGTATAATTTAAGTGTTGTGCCATGGGGCAGAGCTTCGGGACAGAGAGCTTTGTGCTTCTGCTTTCTCTGTTATGTAACAAGCTGCATTTTTTTCATCTTATTAACTTCAATAGATAGAGAGAGGGAAAAAACCAAGGCTGTCGAGGAAAGAACTATTTATGGCTGTTAAAATGTCACTTAGATACGTTCCAGCATGAACTAACCTGCCTCATAGACATTCCATAACATTAAAAAGATTAAGTGTCGTTCTTTCATTAATATTTCTTAACCAGCGTGGACGAATTCCTCAGTATCAGAGCTACAGAACACTCTTCTTACAAATCAGTGTGGATTAAACATGCGTACTGTATGTAGTGCTGTATTTCCCAGCAATCCATGTGCTGCTGAACTTTTTTAACATTCAATCCTCTGTTTCTGATACAGTATTTACAGATATTAATATACCACTTCCAAATACAATATGCACAATTTCGGAGCATGTTTGTGTTTTAAATACAGGAAATTTTCATCTGGCCTTTTGTTTTTAGCAGATTAAACTATTTCATATATACTGCTCAAAACAATTAAGGGAACACTTAGTCCTGGTTGGACTTGAACCTTACATACACATATGAGGGGTGTTCAAGTCAAACCGGGACTAAGTGTTCCCTTAAAATAATTCCCTTAAAAAAAAGCGTACACAACAAGAGTTTGTAGAAATAGTTGAAAGGTTTAAGTTAAAAATAAGCTGATCAGCTTTAATGTAATCAGTGATTAAGTGTGTTTCCCAATTCCAATTTTTTTGTAAGGTTAAGTATCTGACACCTTGTTCTGATCTGACTTATGGTGCAGATATCTACTCTAAGTACTGCAAAAGTTTCATTAAATTCTGTCCAGCCAGTTTATGTAGTAATATATATTTTTATAGTGATTATGTGGGCATAATAGCACTAGCAATCTGTGCTAGGGGGCATTTTAACACATAACACTGGGCTCTCAGTTGGGGTATTTTAAAAGCCCTCACCTCGGACTGATGCGGTTCCGGAACATATGAGACGAAATGGTTTTAAACTTCCGGCATGAAAAATAAACAAATATTGATCTGTCCACTCATCTTTGAAGGATCAGTTTTCATAGTCTACTTTTTTTTTTCTTTTGTAACTTCACTTCTACTCAACATTTTTATTCGATTTATGGCACAGGGGTAATGTCAGGCAAAGACCTAAGTACTGTCAGACATACAGTACTGGACAAACAGACAGACACACAGAAAATTTTGAGTCACACAGAGACTGGGTTTTGAGTCCTCCAGTGTATGAAACCTAAAGATATCATCAAAAGAACGAGTTCTAAACAATGTACAGTCAAAACCTTTCTTATACTGTATATGTATATGTATATATATATATATATATATATATATATATATATATACAAAACATATTATATTAGACCATTTAATATACATTATGATACAAGATAAAATGAAAGCAGAATCTGTTTATTTATCTGCATTAGAAAGTGTTTCTGTATGAGAGAGAGATCATACAGACATGTGAAGTTTGTAGAGACACTGGCATCAAAAATATTCTGAACAACACAGTTTTCCAAAACCCTTTTTTCAATAATCAGTGACATCATATCTGCCATCTTAAAAGAAAAAAAGGGTAAGCAAAATATTTACTCTTGTTACTGTGAGTTACTGTATACTGTACTTTATGATTTGCATATTCGGTGGATTAAATACCGGAGAGATTCAAATAAGTGTTAACCAACTGATCCTATTTTGTTTCCAGCACTGAACACAACAGAAGATTTGATTAAACGTTTTTTGCCTGAAGCTTTTGCACAATAAGACTGCTTTGAGAAGTGACACAGATAACATATTTATTCAATTTCCATAACTGCTTTGTCCTGGTCGGAGCAATAAAATATACGAAAGTTTAAAGAAACTCTGCATTGATTTATAGCCATAAAGTTTTAACGCATGACTCAACTCTCGTGATGATTTGGTGAGCCTTCCAAAGCCACAATAAATAAATAAATAAATAAATAATCCAGTTATCATAAAAGTATTGAAGGAAAATCATTTTTATGTTTGTATGTTTCTAGCTCCATTTAAAAAAATGGAATAAAGGAAAATTATGTTTTTTTGGCTGTCTCATAAACGCTTTTATGTAGAATTTACAAAAGGCAATGAATTCTTACATGTTTTTCTTTTTTTCCTTTTTTTTAATTTGACAATGACATTTTTAAACACCTTATTTAATTTACAACATACTGTAGAATAGATTAATAGCAACAAAGAATCTACATAATATAAACAACAATGAAAGTCTTTCATGTTGTTGACATACAAAAAAACAAACAAACATTGGCACACTCTAATATTTCATTACATCACATTTAGCTTTGATCTATATTTATCGTGCTATTGTTGCCACAACTTTATTTCTAGACAGAGTTGTATGAATTTTTGTCCGAGATCTTGTACTGATGTTCAACCCCTCTGTAAGGTTTTCTCCAGCACATCCTTAGGGTTCAGGATCCGTAGATGTGATGATATCCTGGTCATTCAGTGCATTCAGCTCATCAGCTGACTTCATATTTTTGCCACATGACGTTGCTGGGTCTAGACCTGGGCAACTGAAGCAACCCCAGATCATAAGACTGTCTCCAGAGGCTTGTACAGTGGACACTATTCATGATGTGTGCATCACTTCATGCACTTCCCCTCTTACCATGATGCACCTGTTTTTCTGCTGAGTCTCACTCACAAATGGTTTTCTTATGGCCACACAGCTGTGTAGTCCCTATCCCGAGTTCTCATCACATTGTGTGTGTGTGGAAATGTTCTTAGTTTCACTATCAAACAGGTAGCTTTGGTACCAACTTCACCAAGCGTTTAAGTGATCATGGTTATTTATGATTTTTTTTACCAACCACATTTCCACACTGTCCCTCCATGTTTTAAATAAAGAGTTAGACAGTTCTTAACCCTGACTTTAATTTTTTTGGTAGGCAGTGTATTATATAATTTATAAAGGTTCTTCATTGAATGTTGACGGTGCTATAAATATGTTGACGGTGATCTTTTATTTTTTTATTTATTTGATTGGTCTTTAAAAAATTTTTTAGTAGGTGAACTGTTAAAGTGGGATATTATATGCTTCTACTGTATGTAGAACCATTAGAGGGGCATTTAAAAAAGTCAAACTGGAATTTCAGATTCTGATCCTTAAAAATCTTGTTGCTAACTTGTTGAACTGTACACGTAATCATTAACCGGGACCATTTCCACATTATAGGAACTCGGCTGGGAGTTATTGCCACATTTAAAGCCATTTTGACACATTTGGACCGTTAAAGGAATTCCTGGGAGGCCAGCGTTTCATACATAAAGCAGGCATTCCAATCATGGTTCTGGCGTACTGAGAAAACCATAAAATATGCTTTATGGTATCCAAGCACTGGGATAAGTGCATTAGTGTAGCTGGGGATTATATAGAGAAATAATGGGAGGTTTCACTCTCATAACTGTGACCTAAATACCCCTTGTATTATCAAAACAGTTTTGCAATTTTAGGCCCCTCCAATTCATTTGCTCCTGAATTTGGAGCTGTAACTATTTGATAAATTCTATATTTAAGCTATGAAATAAAAACCTTACAGGAAAGTTTTCTAACTTTCCCATTCAACGAAGTGAATCATCCAGACAAGCAGAATGTAAAAGCATCGCTGTTGTTATGAGAAATCAGCATTTGAGGAACCATGGCCTCCTGTAATGTGCCACCAACCGGCTCTGACCTCAGGTTGATTGCGGTCTTTGCTCTCCTTACACCCCGAATTTAGACGGGAGACGGCGTTTAAAAGGAGACAAATGAACCGTGGCCTCAGAGAGAAAGATTGATGTATAGTAGGATTGGAAGACTGTGACAGGCAGACTGAGAACAAAGCACGAAAGGCGAGGTCCAGGCTGCCTGGGTCCTCAGAGGATGCGGCTTTTGTGGTTGCTCGGCGAGGAGACAAGGACTGACCTAGTTTTTTTGCACAGGCACGTCTATCGCTGATGGGCAGATTTTTTTTTCTTCCCAGAAAACATCACAAACTTGCTCAAGGCCTCCCTTTCAGATTGCCTCGGCTTCATGAGGAGGCACCTGAAATGACACAATGCTCCCGTTTGTATAGGGAAAGCGCAGCCAATCAGCACCCCCGGATTGTGCCGCCTCTCCAGTGCAGGCGAATATACTGTGTTATTGTCTGTAATGTGTACCCTTCCAAAGAGACAAAGTGTATGTGGCTGTAAGGACAACACCAAGGGGTCTTTTAGGAGCAATTGTAGTTCAACTAAGATATGTTAGAGCTCCCAGGAAATGTCCATGTCCATTATGATGACTTGCATTTATAAGGTTCAGTTTTCATTTATATTAACTAATAATAGAGATTGTTCACGGTCTCTCAGTTAAAGATCATCTTTAAAATCCCATATGAGGCTAAGGTTGAGGAAAGTTAACAGTGAATGCATTGATATCATGACACATTTCCACTGTTCCTTTCCTGCATTCTCAGAAGACCAAACAAAACAAAATCTTTCAGGAATGAACACTCTTATACGCACATCGAGCATAGCATTATAGACGTTCCATAAAGTTGGCCTTCATGGATGACAAGCAAGCCAAATTGAGATCCTGTTTGGAGATTGCCCAGAGCATGTCGAAGACACAGCAAAAAATAAAAAAAACATTTCTCCCGTCTGAACATTTTGGCACCAATTTCTCTGCTTGACAGAAATGCATCACGCTGAGAACACAGTGAAGCATGGTGGTGGTAGGATCATATTAAGATTGATCCCTCGCTTCTTGGTGGCAACCCTGAAAAAAACAAAACAAAGCCAAGCGCGAGGAGAAAGTGCTCAAACCACGGGCCTTGTTAGCACACTGTGTGCGTCATGCACGGGCTCTGAACTGGAGTTAATCTGCCTTTTCATCTCAGAACATTTTACAGTGGCGTTCCGTTCCAGAGATAGATGTTCTCACGAACCAGACGGATTCTGCCCCAGGCTTGCTGCTGTATCAGAGGCGAAGTGAGCATTGCAACACTTCTGACCACTGAGATCATTTAGATAGTCAACAGAGCTCGGGAAATCCATGAGATCATCATGGAAATGGTGGCACAAAATAAGAGCATGTGATTACCATATACGGGAAGAGCTGAATAATTCAAAAGGCTAATGCACTGTAGATTTTCAATCATGGTTTATTTAGTACTTTTAATGCTGACTTATTTTAGCCTACAGCTTACGTCCACTTTTCAAATGAATGAAGCACTATCTAAACAACTGCCCTGGTGGCAAGTAAAAGCATTCTGAAAGCTTTATTTTTATATGTTTAAACAGAAATCAAGCAAGTGTTAGCATACTGTGAGCATCAATTTAATTCGCGAGTCAAAAAATAAAGAAATATAGTATTCACAGAACAGTGTAACAGCATTATTTTGTGATAAGTGAAAGTTTAGATTAGCCGGCTAACATGTGCTAATACTAATATTCATAGCTAGCAGTCTAGCATTGTACATTCATGTCTGGGGCTAACATAAATCTGATGTACATTTTTTTTTTAGGACCAGCCATTTCATTTTTGTTTAACTTCCCCTATTACATACTGTATATTTTAGTATATACTACCACGGTACGTATTTGCTAATATAGCACATGAAGCACACTATGGTATATGGTTCTACCATGGTACATACTTTGGTACAACAGTACACATACTACAGTATTGTACATGGTAATAAGATGGAACACGTATGAGGATGCTATCAAAAATATTTTATACATGTTTATGTACCATAATAGTAATATTGATATACTGTACTATAGTACCATTGTACAGTATGTACTGTATGTAGCATTTATGAAATACCACAGTGTATGTTGAAATCTACTGTATATAAATGATATTCAATGATGTCTTTACATGTTATACATTGGAGACAATTTTTTTGTCTGTCTGTCTGTCTGTCTGTTTGTCTGTATGTCTTTCCAGCCAGAATTTGTAATGCTATGAACAGTTATGTGCCAGATTTTATAATCTAACTTAAAATATTCTTCTAATAAGCTACTTGCTCAATGTAAAATGTGGTAATGAATGTACTATACCATATCCTAGTAGTATGTACTAACATATCTAATATGGTACCATTCCTTATTAAATACCTGTTGAACTTTGGTAGCCACTGTGGTACCCATTAAGTACCAAAATATTGTGGTACACACTATAGGGGTACCTACAGAAGTGCCATAGTGCCTACCCTACGTTCCATAGTAAAATATCTGGGTTTGTAGTGAAAAGTAAATGCTAGCTAAGCTAACGGTTCTGTATTGTTAGCATAAACTGAGTAGAGACTTGCTAGTTTGGAGTTTGACCTGATTTAATACTCCTTTATAAATCAGCAATATAATTGTATTAAATCCTGCCACAAGGACGTTTGAGAGAGATGATAAGAAGCATAGAGACAGGATGTCAAAAGTAACAGAAACCCTTTCATTCTCTTCAGGACAGCTAATCATGTCACTAAACAATAGCAAAAGAAGCGGTTTGACCCTGCTAGGTTGTGTGGGTAAATACGCAACCGGCACTTTAACAGATTTTCCAGCTTCATTCCCAAGCCTAACCTTTTGGCGCATGCTCTCAGGTTCTCCATCATGTCCATCATATTATAAAATAAAAACGGTTCTAAAATGCTGGTCTGTAACAGTGTAACAGCTGACTTTTCTTTCCACGTACGTTTCAGAGGGATTCCACCGGCCTGTGATATAATGTGTAACTGCTGATTCTCGGACAGAATGTTGGGATGATCTAAGCAACCCTTTGATTAAAGCCTAGAAGATAAATCGCTTTGTAATTACAGGCATCTCCCGAACTGCTTTCTGTGCTCATTATGTAACCAAGGCAACCACCAATCAAACATGTCACAGACGTGGAGGAAATGGTAAACGTTCAAGCGTAATGTATATCAGTACAGGATGTACAGTTAAATAATATCTATATATATATATATATATAAGTAACCAATATATATTTAAGTATGGAGTTTTTTATACATCTTATTATGAGCAGGGCACACACACACACACACCCTACAAGCAATTTGCGAATACCAATTACCCTAATACACATGCCTTTGGACTGTGGGAGGAAACAAGTGTACTTGGACAAAACCTACCAAGCACAGGGAGAACATGCCAATTCCATGCACCCAAGCCTTATGTAAGCTCAAACCCTCAACCCTGGAGGTGTGAGGCTTCAGAGCTCATCACCACACCAACTTGCCACCCCATGTCTAAGTATATTAAAGTATATTTAAAGAGAAGTACTTTAATGCCCTGAACAAAAGCATGTTCAAATAGAATTACACTACTGTAGGTGCCAAGTATTCTACAAGTGGCGATCAAGTCAAACTGGGACTCATGATGAAATTGCTCCTGAATAAAGGCACAAAACCAAAACATTCACAGGAGACTTCATGCACAGTACGGTGATGAGACCTTTTGCTGCAGCAAAAAAAATTGATGGTGCAAACATCTGAAAGGAAGTGGATCTCAGCACCTCGGAGCCCACTGCAGTCGTTCCTGTGATCATTCAGTGAATGAATCGCCTGATCCTTTAAAATAGATGAACAACATCTTGCAGAACTTGCAGAAGAGATACATCTGTTTGTGGGAACTGTACACACAGTCATTCACCGACATCACTTGTACATTACAGGAAGTCCTGACCTCACTCCATGCCATTAACATTTACATATAGGCATTTGGCAGATGCTCTTATCCAGAGCGACTTACATTTTTTTCTCATGTTTGGGCATTTTCACATATTTGCGACTTTAAAGGAGTTCCTGGGAGGCCAGTGTTTCAGATGTGAAGTAGGTAGGCCGATGATGGCTCCAGTGTACTAAGTATTGAGAATTTTTTCTACCTTGATGGTATCCAAGGACTAAAAAAAAAACAAAAAAAACATCTGAATAAGTGCATTGGTGTAGCAGGGGATCATATAGAGAAATAAAAGGAGATTTTACTCTCATAATTGTGTTCTTTCATTCTGCACAATCAAAAGTCCCTGTTCGATTCGAACAACCTTCTTATATTTCAAGTGTTATATGTATTAAGTAATTGAAAAAGTATTTATAAAGTTGTTGTTTTTTCACATGATCAAAGATAAGTGAGTTTTTTTTCTCTGTGTGTGTTTTCTAATAAATTATTGGGGGCGGTGGGGGGAGGGTGGGGTTGATCTCAGCTTTTATTTATAAACAGCAGTTTCAGAATCCATAAATCCTGACCTACTCATCACTTCTGATGTATGCACACAGATCACGTACCCTGGGTCGCATATCAGACGCTCCACTACATCTCATGCCAGCAAAAGACTTTCCTAAAGTCGAGTCAAAAAGAGTGATTTAGAGTTTTGCAAGTTTACAACCTGTGGAGTATAATTAACTTTTCCATTGACTGAGCCAAGGGAAAGATCTAAAATTGATTTGACCTCTTCCCGCTGGTAAAGCGAGCCAGCTACCCGGTTCAAGACCAGGCTCCGCATATGATGTGGCTTGTCCTTATCTCGCTTGACTGGGCTAGTCGCTAAGTGGTTTACACACAGACAGAAGAAAAGGCCAGATACTACAGAATATATTACATTGCTTAACTAAACCAAAGGTATGGTTCATGAAACATGCTAAACATTTCTAAGCCCAGCCCAAGCTATCATGAACAGGTTTTTTCCAGCCCTGTAGTGTCTGTGTAATGTAATTATTTGAACCGAGTTACATAATGTTCATTTTTGTGTTTGCCTTGTGGTCAAATTCAAGAAATGCTTATACAGTCAAGGGCTGTGACTCAATTCTTTCTACAAATGTGTAATTAATATTAAAAGTTTAATAAAATAAATCTCTATTATTAATTATTGCATTATCTTTCCAAAAATATTGTTATAGTAGCTAAGATGGCTGAGATGCTGATCATACAGTATGTACAGTATGTCCATAAGTTGTCAGAATTTGTGTAGGAAAAGTAGATTTTAGATGTGGCTTACCCATGTGAATAGGCTACTTTTCTGGATGTGACATTAAGGACCACGTTCCAGTTCAGCACCCCTAGTGGAAAACTACAGCAAGTTCCTGAATTACGAATGAGTTCTGTTCCTGGAGCAAAGTTCGTTTGTAAGTCGGATTCGTTCTTAAGTCGGATTCGTTCGTAAGCCCATCAAAGTGAGTCTTAAACACCTGTGACACAAATATACAATGTAAAGCATAAAAAAATTAAAAATACACAGGTCTGGTGTTTTCGTTCCGCGTTATATTCTCGCGAGACTGCACCTTTAAATCGCGAGGGAAATCCCGGTGGTCAGCTGACCTTGTGAAAAGGGAACCTGGGATGATGTTGGGGGAGGATAACGCTACATGGTGTTTACTGTGCGCTTGAATGGATTTTGTCTGAGAGCTGTTTCGGACTGTGAACTCTGTCTTGTTGAGGATTTTCCCGAAATTAGGATTATTCTCTATCAGAACAGCTTTACAGGACAGACATTTTTTATCATCGTGCTCCCGGACCTATTCAATGAAACCAGTGAGGCCGACTTATTTCTCCCGCACACATACATACAATTATACCAGACCTTTTATACATTCACTTACACACTGAAAATATTGTATATCATTGTAAATATTGAGACGGCACTGTGGTGTAGTGGTTAGCACTGTCGCCTTGCACCTCCATGGTCCGGGTTCGATTCCTGGCCCGGCTCGATTCCCGTCGATGTGTGCATGGAGTTTGCATGTTCTCCTCGTGCTTGGTGGGTTTCCTCCGGGTACTCCGGTTTCCTCCCACAGTCCAAAGATATGCAGGTTAGGATAATTGGCTTCCCAAATTTCCCGTAGTGTGTGAATGGGTGTGTAAGTATGTGTGTGTGTGCCCGGCGATGGATAGGCACCCTGTCCAGGGTGTACCCTGCCTTGTGCCCTAAGCCTCCTGGGATAGGCTCCAGGTCCCCGCGACCCTGAATACAGGATGAGTGAGTGTAAATATTGGTATCTGGTGAGCTACTTCTGCAATTTGTTTGCATGTACGAATGTTTGTAGAACCATGGTCCGTTCGTATCTGCAGGAATTTGTAACTCGAATGTTCTTAAGTCAGAGTTAAGCATTAAGGAAAGCAGCTAGGAAATAAACTTTCCCGTTTTGCGCCCTTGGTGGACATAATCATAGTTTTAAAATGAAACATTTTTATCCCATGTTTGGGCATTTGTGAGTTTGTGAAACACCTAAAGTACGCTATATGGACAAAAGTATTTGGCCAAACCTGTTAATTATTGAATGCAGGAGTTTCAATCAATCAGGCCCCTTATCCCCAGTGAAGAGCGATCTTAATGCTTCGGCATACCAAGACATCATGGACAATGCTATGCTCCCAACTTTGTGGCAACAATTTGGTGAAGGCCCGTTTATATTCCAACATGACTGTGTCCCAGTGCACAAAGCAATGACTATAAAGACATGGTTTGATGTGTTTGGTGTGGAAGAACTCGACTGGACTTCCACTGGGGTTGACCCCTGCCCTCAACTCCATTTTCACACTGATATTAATTCACATGTGCACAGAATCAGAACTAGGCTAAAGTGGAAAGTGGACTGTCATGGTGTATTTTATTTTCATCAACATTTGCAAAACAATTGAAGCTGATCATGCTCATAATTATTATTACTTTGTTACTTATTTCATTACATACATTTCTGTTTGCTCAAGCATAAATATTGGGCACAGGGCTCTGCCTACATACTGTATATACTCTTATATTATATAATGTGAAACAGAATGAAACATTTGGTTAAGTAATTAGTTGGTGTGAAATTTGTGTATTGTAAGAGAGTGATAACAGGGACTGAAAAAAGACAAACTCAATTCAGTTAAGAGCCTCAGGGTGTGTATGTGTGTGTGTATGTGTGTGTGTTTGTGTGTGTGTGTGTGCGGTTCACTAACTGCTCCAGTGGTTGTGTGATGGAGTGATAGCGACCAAAAAAAACAAACCAGGCAGAAACTTTACGCATAGACAGTGTGTGAAATTGAGACACGTGACACCCAGAAAGACCGAGTTAAGTTAGAAAAACCAGAGTGTACAGAAAAAAAAGCTGCTTACACACGGCAGTTTGCACATTACCCTGGGGCCCACCAGTGTTTCCTGCTGCTGGAATTACAGCAATGCTAGACCCAGCCCGTGCACCAGTTCACTTTCATCTCATCCCCACTCCCTGCAATGCCCCACAGGTCAGCTTATTTTAGTTACAGCCACTGTTCGGATAGACGAATGTTTGTGTCCTTTGCGAGGCATGGTGCCGGTCACACCGCACACCGGGGCAACCTGAGAAAGGGAGGACCGTCTCAGTAGAGCATGGCACAACACGGAGATGAAAGCACCAAAGGAACGTTCTGTGTTGAAACTAGAACCTCTCTTTGCACAAGGCGGCTCTCCCATGTCCCCCCCTCGGACATGTCGCTGGGATTCGATAACACGATAACACAAGCAGGGGGCGATTTTATGAGCCGGCGGGATTCGTCATGTGTCCCAACCATCGTTCATTTGAAGTGCATATTAGATGTTAGACATGCAAATGGAAATGAAATTCCCAAACATGCGCCGTCATCCGACTCCCGGACTCGCTCGAATGAAATCACGAGCTCGATGCTCAGATTCCCATGAACGCTAATACCGGATCGTTTCTCGCGGCGACAGGATTATGTTCTCAATTTATGATGCAAGAACATGGTGTTTTGGCGGTACGCAGAATTTCAGTTCCGAGGATCCGACGATCAGCAATTTAGGGCTGTCACGATGTGTCTAAGCGCAGACAGCTAAAAACATGCCATGCTGGAATGCTGAAAGCAAGGAGGGGATGTGATACTTGGAAATGTCTAGGGTTCTGAGAAAAGGAGGAATGAGAGAGAGAGAAAAAAAAGGGACAAGCAGATTCTTTCGCAAGCTTTTGTGGGCTCCTGCAGAAATGTTATTTAATATCTTTGATACAGGTGAAAGGACACTGAAGAGGGAGAGACAGAGAGAGAATAAAACAACAACATAAAAGTGTCCACAGCAGCTGAGAACATTAAAAAGTGTCGGATTTCTGGAACCGTTCCTGCATTAGGAGCGTGGAGCTGCATGCAAATGTGAAAAGTTATCTCTTACCTTTGTGATATTCTTATGAAAGACAAGGGAAAGGGTTTATACAGTGAAGTTAAGACCAGGACAAGTTTTACTAAGTTAATATTTGACATCATCATCATCAGTGTGGCTGCAGGGCAAAAAGAGGGGGGAAAAAAACAGTCCTGTAATGATTCTTAATTAGAGCTTGAACATCACAAACTGCAATTTCAGCATAAGCATTTCTGTTGAGCAAACAGGAACGATAAGAATATACGCATTATCTGTTCGAAAACATTAATTAAGTTGCCACTCATAGCTAGTTTGTCCACCCACCGCGTATGCACGTACTGTAGCAAACCCTGTGCTTTAGCTTTAAATGCTCTGTTATTGTGTATGTGCTCTGGGGTGAGCTCTGTTGGGAAGTCATGTGACTTTCTTAAGACCTGTGTAATCTGTGTAATCTAACCAGGCCTAAACGAAGCACGCCACCCTCGCAGAAACGACTGGCGCACAACACCAGGAAGTGCCAAGGGAATCATTTCATAAGGCTCAGGTTTCACCGGGAACAATGCAGACGGAGGGTTCGGGACACAATGAGCGTGGAAGCACGGAAAACCTTTGTCCGCAACGACGGACAAAAGATGTGAATAATTATGCAACTTTCAAAAATCTTTTGTTGATCGAAGAAATTAATTTAATCACTGGGTCAGTTTTCGATTCAAATCAACTCAGACTTTTCAAATGAATTAGGTAAACTTACAGATGTTAAATACTCAAACTATTTAACATCTTTTTACATCTTTAATAAATACTCGCATTTTGCAAGAGTATCGCTGCTTCTCCTTTGAGTTTATGTGAGCAATATTGGTCTGGATTGTGGAACAGGATATATATACCGTATATATATATATATATATATATATATATAAAATTTCGCCCATATTTTCTCTCTAATTTAGGCATAGCCAGATCCCGTCTGGCTCTCTGTTAGGGAACGATGTTATGAAGGCAGCATCAATCAACCAGGGAGGGCGCAGACTATCACATGCTTCCTCCAAGATACACATGACGCCAGCCGACCACATAGTTTTAAATTGTTGCTCATGCAATATTGGGGATGGAGTAACACACTCGGAAGAAAGTGCTATCCGCCCCCTTTGGCTTGTATGAGCACGTGGAAGCCCATGATTGGCTTGTATCACGATGACAACCCATAGAGAGCATGGCCTATCTGCTCTCTAGGCTCCCAGCTACAGGTGTCTGTAACATCACCCTGGAATCAAACTCCAGGATCAATACTGTTTTATCCTGTATACAGGGATACAATCCATCGCAGGACACGCATACACACAATCATTCACACACTACGGTATATGCGGGAACGCCAATTAGCTTAATCTGCATGTCTTTGGAGTACCTAGAGGAAACCCACCAGGCACAGGGAGTGAACATGCAAACTCAATGCACACAGACCCCAAGGTGGGAATCGAACCCGGACCCTGGAGGTGGAAGGCGACACTGCTAACCACTATGCCGCCTATTTCATTACTCTTATCCATGGATATATAGTGCTGTGGAACATCCATGAAACAAGGTACTTCCTGTTATCACTTATGTTATAGCAGCTATAAAGAGCTTCTCATCAGCCTTTGTATTTTCTTTCTCTCTAAAAGCTACTATGAAAAATGCAGCTTGTCAGGTTACAGAGAAACCGCAATGCCCCGAAGGCATTCCCTTAACAGAAAATGTAAAGTTACTGAGCGCTGACTAAACAGGTCCTGGTGTACAAGTGCTTTATTATAAACATGATTTGCCTCAAATTCAGAACTACGTACCTTCAGGAAAAAAGAAATCAACCAATCATATTAGAGAATTCAACAGACTAGTGGTATAAATATTCTAATAGGAGATCATAGTACATAAGTATTACCTCAAAAAAAAAAAACAGTGTGTGACTGGTGGTACTTAGTTAGTAACGTAGTAACCCAGTGTAAGGATCTATCTAATGACTGAAACTTCAAAGCACTTTTGTGAGTCGTTGTGGATAAGAGCGTCTGCCAAACGCCTAAATGGAAATGGAAATGCCATGATCCAACTGGAATTAATGGGGTCATTTTATAAAGTTTGGGTTTAATGGATAAGTATGTGGATTTATACATTTCCATCAGTTTATTTTATAGTTTGTAAACTTAAAAAAAATCTTAATTCGAGTGCTGTACCAAAAAAAAAAAAAGTAATAAAATAAAGTAAAATAAAATAAAATACCAACTCAGATCCTTGTTAGGTTTGAGGTTCTGCTTCTCATACATGCACATGTTTCTCACTTCCTCATCTCTAGTTCAGAGGAAGTTTAGTACATGGCTCCCCTGTCTCAAACTGATCTGAGAGCAGATGATCTGGGGAAGTCACTTCTGAAGGCACCAGGAAGAAAGAGGAAGCTACAACCCGCCAGATCCCCCCCCCCCCCAAAAAAAAAGAATAAATATAAAAAAGGAAAAGAAAGAAAGAAAAAATCCCCAGAAACACAATCTTCCGGGACCTGTTGTTAACTTGCGCAGTCTCATTATTCCCGCTACTGTGACCCATCTGAAGTGGCCTTTGGCTGGTTAAGTTTTATACACTTCCTGTGTGGGAATAGTGGCTTGCAACCACATCTGAAACCTGTGGGCCCTCCTTCAGCTTTAAATACTTTGAGAATATTTAGGTAAACGCTAAACCTGACCAGAGAACAGTATTTAGGGCGCAGGCTAATTTAGCGTTTATAATGACTGAGCGGCTGCGCTTTCCGAGCACGTGTAAAAACAGCCATCTGTCCTCAGAGCAACAACAACAACGACAAGAAGAAAAAAAAAAAAGTACAATGACCACTATGGACTACAGCTTGTAATAGCTAAGATATCCATTCAGAAATTTTACTTCTTCAAAAATTAAATGGTGTCTATTTAGACTTTGGTGAAAAAAAAAGCTTTGGCCGCACAGTATGGCTATTTGTACTTTTTTTCCACACAAAAACCACAAGAATTTGTGTGTAACAGAAAAGTTTTGTCCTTATTTAACTAAATTAGCAACCTAGCACTCTGCTAAAATCGCCAGCTCTGTTTGCTAGCAACCCAGCTAATGTTAGGTGAAGTACTGCTGTACTGTATAACCCAATGTTAGTTACTAGCTAAGTTTAAGCTAAATATTATATCGTATAAAGCATGTTTGAGGTAATGTTACAACTTGTAGCTATACCACGGTATACACCGATCAGCCATAACATTATGAGCACTCACTTATTATTGAGTTCCCCCTGCCATGTACCACCAAAACAGTCCTGACACCTTTCTATGGACCAGCAGTTTCCATGTGCATCAGTCAGCCTTGGCTGCCCATGACCCTTCTGCCGGTTCACCGGTTTTAATTCCCTGCACCACTTTTTGGTCGGTTCTCCCCACTACAGACCGGGAACATCCCACAAAAACTTCAGTTTTGGATGTGCTCTGACCCAGTCATCTCGCTATCACAATTTGGCCCTCGTCAAAGTCACTCAAATCCTTATGCTTGCCCATTTTTACTGTTTCCAACACATTAACTTAAGAGACAAAATGTTCACTCACTGCCTAATATATCCCACCCACTTCCAGCTGCTATTGTAACGAGATATTGTAACTGTAGCTACTGTGACAGGGGCCAAATTGTAACGGCTAGATGACTGGGTCAGAGCAACTCCAAAACTGCAGCTCTTGTGGGATGTTCTCGGTCTTCAGTGGTCAGGACATACCAAAAGTGATCCAAGTAAAGAAAACCAGTAAAATGGTGGTTCGTAAGGAGCGAAGGCTGGTCCATGTACTCTAATTCAATATAAGAAGTGCTGAAAAAGTTAATGCAGGCTCCAATAGAAAGATGTCAGAACACACAGGTCATTTCTGGTTTGGTGGCAAAAGAGGAGACCTACTCAATATTAAACAGGTGGTCATAGTGTTATGGCTGATAGGTACCGTGGCACTCTGTAGTGCTATGGTGTGTATAACAATACTTTGTTGATTACTTACTGTGTACCA
Organism: Leiocassis micropogon; assembly: GCA_028565275.1. NCBI lineage: Eukaryota > Metazoa > Chordata > Actinopteri > Siluriformes > Bagridae > Leiocassis > Leiocassis micropogon. The sequence goes on from JAOVVA010000031.1 coordinate 4,426,087, forward strand.
CAGTGGCTACCAAAGTTCAGCAGGTGTGGTATGATTGGACATACTGTTTTATATAATAACTGCATAAGTGGTATGTTCATACTACTTATATAATATAGTATAGTACAGGCAACCTATATTAGATACCTGCTGACCCATTATAAGGTTTACTATGGTGAACTATAGTACATACCATAATATACCACAAATATTGCCATTGTAGGTACCATAGGACTTTATAGAGTACCCGGGTAGGTACTATGGCACTTCAGCGGGTACCATGGTAGTACTATGGTGTGTTCTACAATACTTTAGTGAATACCATGGTACTTACTACGTATCCCAGTGGCTAACAAATTTCAGCAGGTATCTAATATGGAATGTTTGTACAGACTGTGCCATATTAGATATGTTAGTACAAACTACTGGTATGGTATAGTACAGGCAATACCATATTATTGTATGTAATATTAAAAGTTTCAATATACACTATGGTTTTTATTTAATGTAACCATACTGTATAAATATAACTATTATGGTATATACACATGTATAACATATTGTTGACAGTATCCTGGGACATGTTCCATAGTACCATACTATGGTACATGGTAGAACTGTGTACCAGACGACATGTACAGTACCGGTGTACCAAAATATGTACCAACTGAAATACTATATACCACAGTACAGGTACCATTCTTTGGTACAGCGGTACTGTACAGTATGTGTCGTCTTACAAAGCACTATGCATGTGTAGGCACTTTGGTAAAATTGCTGTGCTTTGTAATCCTTAATGAATCATAGGGTGATTGTGCTTAACAGCAAGATACATTTTCTAAAAAGGGCATAGTAATATGGGACAACTTTGAGATGAATCATATTTCCCTTTGAAGCGCTTTAAACAGTCCCCGAATCATGCTTTACATCAAATTCCATTAAATGATGTAATTTTAAGGCGAATTTCCTCAAATGAGGATCTCTGTACCAGACGAACCTTGACATTGTGTACATCAGAAACGTAGCTCGCTAGCAAGCTACCTCACGTTAGGCTACCTGTCACGTAGTTACAAACTATTAGCTAAGCAGGTAGCAGCCCTGAATAAGTCTTTATGGGAAATCTCTCTCATGCCTGGGAATTCCGCAGGACACATCTGCTGATTCAACCATTCCTCAGACTTTTCCCAAACACACCCCTTTTCCTGTTCATTTCGCAGCAGCTACTGAATAATGCACTTGAAATTGAATAATAATAAGCAGGTAAAAGTCTTTTCACTGATCCTATTACGTGTTATGATTCACGCAGCTTCGATGATTAACACATCAAACTCTTTACAAATGCAGAGAGATGAAAAACTGGTCTAGTTTCACACCGCGCCATGCCCGCGAGCGAAGTGTCGCAGGATGAGTAATTAAACCACATGAATCTGATGGCACTGGGTGACTCATGTCGAAGAAGGCACGTCATCCGGAGTAGACATTAAATCAAAAAGTGTCAGGAGAAAAAAAAACAAAAAAAAAACATAATAATATGATAGTCAGGAAAATGACGATGATGTGATATTCTTGCTTAATCACAACTAGGTCGAATTCTCAGACGTGATTGATCGGTTTTGTCCGATTTTCATTTCAAAACCATTAATTTAAAAAGAAAATGTTGTATCTACTAATTCGAATACGACTCTTATTCATTACTAACAACTTGAACTTGTAGGGAACTTGTCTTTTAGGATGCGTGTTCCAGTCAAGCAGATAACTGAAACTGTTGGTGTTTTCTATGGGGGAATTTGGAAGGAGTCTCCAGTATCAGTGTACTTTATAACAGTAATATGACAGGATTTCTCAGTAACATGACATAAGAGAAGTATCAATTGGTAAAAGAGAAGCACATGAATAAATGAATAAACAAAATCACTAGCACTTTACATTTACAGAACAAAAGCTCTATAGGATATTCTTGTTAAAGGACACCTATTATGCAATTTTTTTATATATTCAGATGGGGCTCCGGTCTGTGCAAAGATACAAAAAGCAAGATATTCCCTGATGTATCCCCTGGCTCGATGCTCAGCTCTGCTCAGCTTTGCTAAACTCTGCCCAGTTCTTCCATTCTCTTGGCATGATTTTTACAAGATACAGTAAATCAGCCTAGGCTAGGCTAATTGGCTAATTGCTAATGGCTAACCTAGCCTTCGTTAGCCTGTTAACTTTTTATAATGCAACATATTAAAAACTAGCTGAAATACCCACTGTTTTTTTTGTGATTCTTTATTTTTGCAAAATTTTTGTTTACAACTATTTACGGCAAAGCCCAAAATCCGCCCAGGCTACACACACATACACATAAATACACACACACACACACACACACACACACACATACATATATACTGTATATATACCCACATATATGTGTACACATGTTATAAACATACCCCATACATCATATACTGTATATTACTGTATATACACAAATACAGGAACACATGTTGTAAACATAAAAACATCCAGATATGTACATAATTAGAGGGGTAGGAAATATATCTTAAGATTTCACTAGATCTGATAAAATCTCAATAATGTCCAACCAAAATTGTATGAAATACCCACAGCTGATGGGTAAAGACTTTGTAGAAATAGTTAAAGATTAAAGCTGATCCTAACTTAACTGACCTCTCTGCATAACTTATTAATACAAAGAAATACAATTCTGTAAGGTTGAGTATCTTACGCCTTGTTTATGCTAAGTTGTACGTCTTTCATCATCAGCCAAATACACTCCCTGTTCGGTAATCGGAGAGCGAATCACAGATGAGAAATCGAAAAAAGTAGCTCTTTAACACGTTAAAATTTACATCAGTACATCATTTTAAAGTAGATTATTAAATCTGCCACATAATTGTTCATAGCATCGTTTTTACTCAACATTTTTTATTTGACTTATGGTGCAGGTTAAACTTCAGGCAGAATTCTAAGTACTGCAAAAGTTTCATTACATTCTGTCCAGCCAGTTTTTACGTGATGCTGTAACAAACGTTTGTCATCCTGTCGATCCTGTCAAGCTGTTACATCTCGGAAGACCTCCGGAAACGTGGGAAAATTCGAGAGACAGTCTTATAGCTAACATCTGGACCAATGACGTGGACTTGCATACATTGTCTGGACCAATCAGAATTGCTTTTGCTCTGCATGAGAGAAACCATGCTTTAGTGTAACTGGTGTTATGTGATTGGTGATCAGGTGGGAAATGCTTAATAAGGTCCCAGACATGGAGCTTTTCCAGTCCTAGTGGAAAATACACTTCATCAAAGGGACATTCAGGGGTGGCGCATTAAGAAAAAAAAAAAAAAGAAAAAAAAGATCCAGCATGCCAGAATAGGGAATCTGGGTAATATTTCAGCTGACACGTTTTTGGAGACCAATAAAGTCTTTAAACTTGTAAACTTCTTACAATGTGAGTTTTAATGTAAAATTATAAACTTCACGGTGGGAACTTTGCTTTGCGCTGCTTCACACTACCCATAATTGATCATTTTCCTGTAACATGACGCAACCCATGTTTTTAATGCTTGATTAACTGACGCAAATGTTCGCTGGGACACTTTTTGACACATTTGATTTAGACACAGACGCTGTTATTGTTCTCTACGGCAGACGCTGACTGTTAGGATCAGACGCTAATTTGAATAATAGCTATTCCGCTCGACAGGCAAGTTTACTCTCATTGTGTGTGAACTAACCTTTGAGACAAACGCACACACCTAAGGGCATCCACCGTTACACACCACCTCACCGTGGACGGACTGATATATATATATATACACAGATACCGAGCAAATACACTGCTGCTGGTGTTTTATTGATTTGTCATAAATCTGGGAAATGCTTTGGATCTTAGATGAATTAACTTCAAACTTGAAACGAGGGAATTTACAAAAACATTTTTAAAAATAAATGCATTCAAATAATCCAGGGTACACGCTGGTGTAATTTTCCTATCATGAGTTTCATCAGTGGAATAAAAAAAAAGAAAAAGGAAGAAGCAGGAGCTGACACTATCCCAGCACTCCCAGTCATGTCGGCAATGTGAGAGAAATTATTCTGCAGCTGCGGAAAGACATTCACTTCATAAAGCTGTTATGTAAGATAGACGGATATTTTGTGTGGTCGAGGTGAACGTTAGCAGCCCCTCGGGGATGGTGGTGTTTTCAGGGCAAGCACATTAACCCAGGCTGAGGAGCGTTCCGATTGGCTGACAGAGACACACCTCTGAGGCGCTTCAACAAACCACACACACACACACACACACACACAGTCACAACAGGGAGATATGCTATCTCGGCAATGTTCTAGCAGGAGAAATGAGTACACATTGCTTAACACTGAAACAGGGCAATAAAAAAGCCACATCATATGACCGAACGGGTACAGAGTCTCAGTTTAACATGGGACACACATCTCAGACGGGAAATAAACAATACAAATGGTATCTTGTTTACAGGCAGAAGTAATTGCACCCCAGATTGTTGTAAACAGCTGAAAACGAAGCTAGAGAATTTACTTCTGGAAGCAAATAAGATTTGTGTGTAGGGTGTGTGTGTGTGTGTGTGTGCGTCGGGACTTCTTCAGTTGATTTATTTTTTTTAGTTTTCGATTTTAGTTTTTTGTGAGGACCACATTGTCCTCAGGCTCGAGTGGTTCTCAAAAAGAGATAAAAAGGTTGTGCCTTCTTTAATTACAGTAATATTGCCGTCCTTACATGGAAAATAAAACCAGCCTATGTATGTATGTGTGTGTGTGTGTGTGTGTGTGTGTGTGTGTGTGTGTGTGTGTTTGTGAGTTTTCAGTTAGTTTGGCTTCCTGTTGCCATGCAGAAAAAAAAATTTGAGAAAAAAAAAAAAACATCTGAGAAGATTTCTGCAACAGATAAATATTCATAACAAGAAAAAAAAAACAGTGAAAGGGTAAAAGCAACAGATTAATGCTCTACAGGAGATCTAGGTTGCTATGAAACCAGCCCAGATATTAACTACAGATGTAAATCACAGTTTTGCTGTATATTTACGTGCTTATACCTATACACCAATCAGCCATAGTGGAACATTGTGACCACCCGCCTAATATTGAGTAGGTCCCCCGTTTGCCATCAATACAGTGATGCTCTGTGTGTTCTGACACCTTTCTATTGGAATCAGCATTAACCTTTTCATCAATTTGATCTACACTAGCTCTTCTTTTGGAACGGACTACACGGGCCAGCCTTCATCCCCATATGCATCAGTGAGCCACCCCTGTCGCCAGTTCAACGGTTTACCTTCCATGGACCACTTTTGGTATCTTCTGACCACTACAGATCAGGAACATCCCTCAAGAGCTGCAGTTATGGACGTGCCCTGACCCAGTTGTCTAGCCATTACAATATCCTCCCTGTCAGAGTCACTCAAATCCTTATGCTTGCCCATTTTTTCTGCTTCCAGCACGTGAACTTTAGGGGAAAAGGTTCATTTGCTGCCTGATATATCCCACCCACTTCCAGCCGCCATTGTAACGGCAACTACGCTAATTCTTTTCCACCAGTTCTTCCTTTCTCTACCCATCCCGAGGCATCTGAGATTATTCCAACTCCAATAGGCAGAGATCTTGAGGCATCCAGAGAAGGACCACCTCCAACTGGATTCTGCTTCATGATGGTTTGGAGCTACACATGCTGCTCCTGAGCTTCCAGTGATCCAGACCCCCCTCTGTCCTCTGCACCTCCTGACTCGTCCCTGTGCCGAACTGCTGGACTCCATGATAACTTGGACAACTTCTGTTATACTGAACTTCCAACACACATGATGTTGTTATATCATTTCTGTTATCTGTTATCACCCAAATGAGGATGGGTCCGGTGTTGAGCCTGGTTCCTCTCAAGGTTTTTTTCCTATTGCCATCTCAGGGAGTTTTTCCTTGCCACCATCGCCGACACCCTTGGCTTGCACATTTTTTTCTCACTCATACACACTTCCATAAATTTTCTTTTCATTTTGTGAAGCTGCTTTGAGACAATGAACATTGTTAAAAGCGTTATATAAATAAAATTGAATTGCATTGCATTGCATTGCATAATGAGATATTAAAAATGTAGAGATGTTCCCGCAGTCTGCAGTGGGCAGGACATGATGCTCATGTTAGTACATCTAGAACAAAACAATGAATCTGACCCTGCATGCTGACCCCAGCCTTCTAAGGAGCTTGGAAGAAAAGTGATTCACTGTAATGTAATTTATACAGTAAGTACAGAGGTGGGAGGTACAGTAACTGAGTACATGTACTATACGGTACTTACGTACATATTTACCTGAGTAGATTTATTAGAGGATCCTTTTTACTTGTACTCCACTCAGAGGTACGACAAATATCTATCTGTACTTAACATCATTCCCGTGCGAGAGCGAGAGAAAGAAAGAGATTTGTTACTATGAAAAAGGCTACTGTGAGCTAATAAAAGTCCTGTACTTTTGATAGTTAAGTAAATTTGAAGGTGAGTACTTTTACTCAACTACACAAATAAATGGCCTTTTACTTCAATAATGATTGCCCGAGGGAATCTCTATTTCTACTCAAGTAGAGGATTTTTGCACTTTGCCCACTTCCGAGAAACAACTGACAAATAAAGGCTTCCTCTTATTTACTAAATATATCTCCGAATGAACAGAAAAGGCATTAGGAAGAACTGAATCAGATACACGTGCCTGCTTGTGATCATGCACGGCACATAAAGATTAGATTACACTCTGCTGGATAACTACTGATTTTCCCCCCTACTGATCTAATCTCAGCTTTTTAACATTAATTATTACAGGAACAGCCATATATTTCTGTGTGCTCTTTAATCAGTGTGTGTTCCGTCAGCAGCAGAACATAGAGGACTCATCTGGGGAGTCTTTAAGAAAAAGAGCTTCAGTATGTTAGCGTGGTGTGTGTGTGTGTGTGTGTGTGTGTGTGTGTGTGTGTGTGTGTGCTTTTCATAATGAAAACAGCGTTGCTTGGGAACATTCGGTCCATTCCATGTTCTTGTGATCTATTGGCAGTGTGGCAGGTTGAGTCATCTCCACACGGCACGCTTCTTCAGAGATGTCTTTCTCTCAAACAGTAAATAAACACTGAGAGCAATCAGACTCGTGAAGAAGATTGGAGATTCACTATGCATTATGGAATACACCCTTGTTGAGATCTTGTTGATATCGTTAAAAGGATTCAAAAGAGAACTTTCGGTACCTTGTCGTTTGTTTCGTCGACCTCTATTTGAATAATACACAGTACAACATCAAGGGCTTAAACAAGGAAGAAAACACCTGGGTTAAAGAAAAAGTGACTGGGTTCTGCCGATCAACAATTTGCCAATAATTGCAATTTTACTATTTTTTCTTTTTAAACTTACAGCTACATTTAGGGTAATTTCAGTTACGGCTTTATTCCTGATTGTTACTTAAACTCTGACACTGGAGACTCCTTCCAAAAATCACCTAACAGAAAACGTTCATAATTTCACTAAGTACAATCAGTTTATTTGGAAAATCCACCATTCCGTGTAAGTCAGTGCTGTAGAAGGATTAACTTCCTGTATTATAATAAACACAAATACAAACCTGTCATTTAAATTACATCTCTTTACGTTTCTTTACCGTCTGACTAATCAGATGGGGTTTTTTTTTCATTGGGCTTTTTCCCTTCTGGGATGTCTCGCCAGGTCAATTATTCCTGCCATAACCCACCCTTTTCTCCAGGCTTGAATAGCAACCCAGGGCTTCAACCTCTTGAGCCATCACTGCCCCCTCTGACCAATCAAAATGAAGTGTTCTGATTAAGAATGTGATGCATGTGAAATATGAGGGTCAAAAATTAGCCACATTCTGGCTGTAGAATTTATTTTAAGTAAATTTTCGAAAAGACAAGTACATATTTCTTTTTTATACACTTTGTCCATCTGTTAACAAGCTTTCGTATTTCGAAGAGCTGCGAGCCACGAATGTTCGTTTTATTGTGAATCTTCGTCCTTGTAGGGCTGCTTTCAGGGGACCAAACAGGTCTAAAAGTCTAAAGGAGTGAGATCACGACGCCCTTGTATATCAGTCCTCTACGTTTAATCCAAAGTTAAGGCTTCAGCTCTTCAATAAGCGTCTCACTGTAACGAGCACTGTTGACTGTTGAACCTTTTTCCTGATAATGTTCCAATACTGGCCCTTGAGAATCCCAGGTAAGTGAAAGCATTGATGAGTTTTCCAGCTGATGGTTGACCATTTTCATTTGAACATTTCCTCGGTCTGCGATTGTGGGCGTTTCCATTCCATACTCGGCCGTTTACTCTCAGGCTCATAGTGATGAATCCGTGTCTCGTCACCGGTAATGGCTCTCTTTAAGAAACTTTCAACTTCCATAGAGTATTGCTCCAAATTATGTTTATGCTCTTCCCTGAGTACACCCTCAGACCACAAAAAAAAAAAAATTATCTTTTCACTATGCTCTTCTTTTGCGAGACAGTAGGCTTGAACGGAAATCGCTGACAAGACGTTTTAAGAAGTTTTAATATAATAGGAGTGCGGATACATTTTGACTCCCCCTGTATGTCCTTTGGAGTTTGGCTGTAGTACGTATCTGTATTAGCACTAAGTCTTAATAAGATCATAAAAATGTCATAGAGCAATGATGTAGGATGCTATATTAACATTCATGGCATTTCTCGGGCATGCTTGTCCTCAGCATTTATGTCATTATGTAACCGAGCACTTGAAGGGTAATTCAATTCAATTCAACTTCATTTTATGTATATAGCGCTTTTAACAATGGTCAGGCCCTTGTTTAAAAACCCAAAAGTAGCAGCTTGGCAATGCAGGGATGTGAACTCACGACATTGCATCAGTAGGTCAACATGTTTATCAAATAAGCTACCACTGCCACCTTAGGCACCCAAGACGACAATCGGTTATGAAGGAGAGGTATTGGTGGCGCCGATGTAGGCTTCTTGCCTGCCATGAGGAATGCCTGGGGTCATGTCCCTGTCAAAGCCCCACACCCAGCCACTAAGGTTTGTACAGTAGATCACTAGTGCTGATCTTAAGTCTGGATAGAAATGGGAGCGTTGTATCAGGAAGGGCATCTGGCATAAAACCTGTGCCAAAGTCAAATATGGGAGCAGCTGAAAGACCAACAGCAACAACAAAGAATATGCTTGTTGTTCTTGGAGCAAAATTCCTTCAAAGATGATATCATGAACATGGCTGCTACTCTCGTGAAGCTACATGGCTATGTTTATTATACTGTGAGCATAGCTAGCTTACATTAGCATGGAAAGTTAGATGGATATCAAAAAGCACTCAGAAATTAGGAAAAAGCATGTCAGAGACAGAAACCGCATGAGTGAAAATTGCACGTTAGTTTAAACATTAAGCAAAAGTTCGCC
>JAOVVA010000031.1:4441157-4457305 GCA_028565275.1 Leiocassis micropogon
CCAGTTTTTTCCATCTTAGAGTCTTAGCTAAAGTGAAACCATTTCTGTCTTTTAAGGACTTTGAAAGGGTCATTCATACGTTTATATCAACAAGGCTTGACTACTGCAACTCCCTTTATATGGGTATAAATCAAGCAGCTCTTAATCGACTGCAAACGGTACAAAATGCTGCCGCTAGGCTCCTTACTGGCGTGCATAAACGAGAGCACATTACCCCAGTTTTAATGTCCTTACATTGGCTACCAATTCGGTATAGAATTGATTTTAAAGTTCTGTTGCTGGTTTTTAAAACACTGAATGGGTTAGCACCTTTGTATTTATCAGAATCAATATCTGTTCCGAACTCCGGACGGTCTCTTAGTTCTTCCAACCAGAGACTATTAAATGTTCCTCGGTCTAAATTAAAATCAAGAGGTGGCCAGGCTTTCGTAGTGTCTGCTCCAAAACTCTGATTCAGTTTACCGAATCTATTAGATCTGTTTCCACACTGCAGGAGTTTACAGCAAAACTCAAAACCCATCTCTTTTCACTTGCTTACAACTGTAGCTAACTGGAATTTGACAGTTCTGGTCTGTGTTGTATTTCATGATGTTTTAATATTTATATGTTGTTGATATTTGACTGCCTGTAGAGCACCTTGGTCAACAATTGTTGTTTTTAATGGTGCTATATAAAAAAAAGTTGAGAGTTGAGTTGAAGTACCGGGTCAAGAGTTTGAAGAGTCATATACAGTATATAATGTGAAAGTTTCTAAAGTAACAGCTTATCCTGGAACTGTTACTACAGAAACTGTCACATATTAAAATAAGTGCAGTGATATAAACTATGAAGCTATGTGAAACTCAATCAAAGCATCAAAGCACATTCTTAATTTCTGTCTCCATTTTTTCTTCACAAGCCGATAAAAAAAAAAAAACCTCATAACCTAGAGGTCATTAAATACACAAATTTTCATGTGGAGACTTTAAGTTTTGCCCACCAACGCAGAGGATGTTTAAGTTTGGGTCAGCTGCCAAGCATTACTTTGTCCCCTTCAGAGGCTTTCTTCCTCATCCAGAGAAAGAGAAGTGGACTGACCTCTAGATGAACCCTTTGTGCTGTGATAGCCATCAGTTCGGGCAAAGGAACACAACACGAATGTATTTATTAAAAGACCAGCTGTTCGGCTTCACACAATCTGATTATCCTGTAGCCCAATTTCACCTTATGTGTCCGAACACGGCACCGTCATGACATGGCCAGGACTCTAACATATAACAGACATGCTTTGTATCCGTTTCCTTGTCAAACAAGATTAGTACTTGTGATTACACACTCTGGTGATGTAAACCGTCGAAATATATAAAAATAATAATCTGTCCAAATAATATCAAGGTCGCTAAATTGGTCGTGCATTGACTTGAGAAGAAAATGCACATATGCGACTACATACTGCCATACTTTACTTTCTCGCTCATCTACAAAACAGTTTGAAGCCATTTCGGGGCCTCTGTAGTCTCCAGGCAACAGTGAGAGAAAGAATAAGAGCTGTGCGCTGTTGGTGTGGGTGGCTTATTCATAAGACTTTTTTTTTTTTCTTTTTTTCTTATCGGAGCACACTGGAGCCGGAGAAATTAACATCTTCTTCAGGAACAGGCGAGCTATAATCTCCAAAGCATGTGCAGATTCAAAAGGGGGGGGGGGGTGGGTGGGCAGGGCCACTTCATGCAAGCTTGCGTGTCAGCGAGTAAGTGGGAGAAATCTGAGCAGCTGGAAAGCATGCAGGCGCTTTTCAACTCAAGCCTGAACCTCGCCACCAGTGCTGTCGGTTCGTAGGACATAAATAAACACGAAAGCCGTGCTGGAACACGGTACAATGGTACAGTATGGAGGAGGGTCATTAACAGGAGGGAACAGTCTATCGGGTGTACAGTTAAGGAACAAAGACCAAAAATATAACCTATGTGATTAAAAAAGAGGGGTTATAATGTATAAGGTTAGGTTTCACAACATAATCCTGTATGAATGTGATATTCTAATGTAGTCACTTAAACCTTTTCTTTTAAACATAGTTCATACCTCTTAATTTCACCTCATATTTAGTCCTGTTGCTTATAAGCTTCTATTATTTGTAGGTGAACTGCAAAAAATACATCCTACTGTAATTGTTCCACGCATAAACAAAAGGGGTGCACTACTAGTACTGCAGAACAGACATTGTTTGTGCTCAAACTCTAATATCAATGCAAATTCTCTTTGATGATTTTTAGTCCATTTTCCATTTTGGATTCACTGGAGCTTAAACAAACCAATTAGATTTTCCCCCTTTTGTGACCTCACATGTTTAAAGATGTCCCTCCCCACAACTTGTCAGACAAGAACAAGACAAGACAAGACTTGTTGCTCAGCTCTGCTGTTCTCTGGAGGGGTGTGTCTCAGGAATAGCTCATTTACACAGACACTGAAACAGTGTGTTTAGAGGAGGAGTGAACTAAAAGGAGCCTGAGGTATGAAAAATGCATCATCTGAGGAATCTTTCAGCTAGAGCATTCAATCACACTCTGGAGGGGCTCTGAGATGTAGGTTAAGAAAGAATCATATATTTATTTATATACTCTCAAACACAGTTTTTTGGGGGGGTTTTCATATACAAAGGCGTTCAAGTCAAACCAGGACTTTTGATTGTGCAGAAGAGTAAAAACTCCCTTTATTTCTCTGTATAATCCCCTGCTACACTAATGCACTAATCACAGTGTTTCACTACTGCTTGGACACCATCAAGGTAGAAAGTTGTCTCATTACACCAGAGCCATGGTTCTACTCCCCGCTCCATTGATGTTCTAAACATATTACAATGGCTTGGAGTGAGGTCAGGACTGTATGAGGAATGTGGCATTAAGTCCCAGCTGAGTCCCTTTAATGTGCAAGTGGTGTTCATGAATGATTGTGTGTACGTGTCTCTTACGCAAATTGGTGACAAGTTATCCATTAATTTTTAAGGATTTCAGGAGTTCCACACACTAAATGTTCATGACAGTGACTGCAGTGAGCTCAGAGCCACCTCTGCCTGGATTGTACGGCCTTTTTAAAAATGTTTGCACTGTTTAAATGTTTTACTACAGCTAAGAGTCTTATCACTTATGAAGTCTTTTTCAGTTTTATGCCTTTATTCACGAGAAATTTTCTCTCAAGTCCCAGTTAGATTTGAACGTCATTGGGTATCCAGTGTGCATGAACAAAGAAAAAATATGAGGGAAGAAAACAATTCCTGCTTTTCGTCCTTTTCCCATTTTTATTTTGTTCATGATTTAAAGAAGCAAATTAGATTTTTGCCTGTTGTGACCTCATATAAGAGCAGACCCTCCCTCAGCTTGTTGCTTCACTCCGCTGTTCTCTGCAGTGGCTCAGGAGTAGGGCATTTTCATAGACACTGAAATGGCACAATCTGAGGAGGAGTGAAACAGGAAAGGAAGTTTAAGGGCTTGAAAAAATTTGAGGGGTATTTCAGATAATTATATGGGACTTATAAAAAAAAAAAGTTCAAATTAATTCATTAATTTAAAAATGTGTTTTTTTTTGTTTTTAAAGTTTATGTTTTTATTATTGTTCAATAAATAAATGTATTTGTTTCATTATTATTAGTAGTAGTAGTGTTACTAAGTGTAGAAGTATATTCGTATAAATTTGTTCTTTTATTAAATTTATTTGTCATTCTATCTATCTATCCATCCATCCATCCATCCATCCATCCTTCATTTCTGAGAAATGTCATCACACATCCTGGCCTTGACATGAACAGCCCTTGTATACGAGTATTATCATTGGTATATAAGGAGATTTTTATATAGCTAAAAGTAACTAACTAAAAAAAAAAAAACACGTTAATCATACAATAAAATAATGAAACTAATCAGAAACATGTGTGAAGAGATGAGAATATGCGAGAAGATGATAATCATGCAATAAATGTTCCTTTAGGATGTATGTACATCTCATCCTATTTTGTCAGCATAGTCAAATCAAAACACTTCTGATTTCGCTTTTACTGATCGGCACAGATTTCTAGCTTGTTCTTTATTTCCCTCTCAGGCTTAACGATGCTGTTTGAAAAGATGATTAAAATCTCTTGATCTTAACTCTGCTTTTCTTATGGCTTATCTGTGTGAAAGTATTTAGTGCATGTTTGTACAGGACTTGTGTCTTCAGTCTGCAGTCATTCCTTAAACAAAGAACATACAGAAAAACTTCAACAGTTGGAAGTCTTTCAGATAAAACATTGCTTGTGCGTCTGGGAGGCCGTTTCGGCAGTGTTTCTTTTTCTCGAAGACTCAGATGATGGTGATTCATGGCTTCCTGTGTGCCGCTTTCACCCCTGATCCGTATCTGAGTGAAGGAAAGCTGACACAACTGCAGAGAAGAGGAGCTCTTTTCTACAACCTGATTTTATCAGCGGATTTTAGTTCGTGTGCTTAAATTTAGGGCTTTAATTCATTATTTGCGCTCACCCTAAGAGCTATAATTTGTAATGGAAAAAGCATACAAACAAACGAATGCTTAGAGCCGTTTAGCTTGCATGTGGCAAAACCTTGACCTCAGTATTATAGTCGGGGGTTATTACACTAAACTTGACACAAAATGCAACAATCATCATTAAAGTGTAAAACCACAATCGCTCCAGAATTCTCACTTCTGATTGGTCGGGAGGTGTTGAATTTTCCATGACAGCAGCACAGCTCTAAATTCCAGGTTTCTATGAATTAGCTCTTATACTTTCTATACTAACAGTTTACTAATAACATCACTTTAACCTGAGTGCAAATGAGTGTGTTTCTGCAACAACATGTTTGTGAGACGTGTCCTGAAAGAAGTTTCCATTGTCAGCTGTATTTCACTATAATACACACCATTTTGATTATATCATATCATAACCCCTTAGTTGGCTCTTTTTATTGATTGCATTGAGGTTTGTAGGTCAAGAGTAAACCAAATGACCAAATGTCAGGCAAAAGCCGATGTAGTGATGTAGCTTACAGAAAATGCGAGAATTTTCTGAAGACCGATGAAACATCATCCAATAATACGACTAACCCTACTCAGAATGGTTTCTTAGGATGTGTTTATCATTTTTATTAGAATTTCTAATTGATTCAAGTTCATTGACTCTGCTTGATTTTAAGGTGTTGAACTTTTTAAAAACCTGTTCCATTCAAATGCCTAGACTATTCTTTAGAGAATTTCTCTTTGTCAAAATTTATAGAGGAAAAAAATGGCTGGCCAACTTAAATGGCTACCTAACCATAGCAATCATATATTGTTAGAGTGACATAGTAGTTGTCAAGGCTGTGCAATATCTTAAAGTTTAAACGCTTTTAGGTTGTCTATAAACAAGAGGTTGGGTTTGCTGTTATAGTGTTCCATTATAATTAACGTTAAGTTAAATCAACTTAAAAAGTCACTTTTATGCTTTGGCCATTTCCTTGATTCAAATTCTCATTGGTTATCTCAGGCAAAAAGTCTAGGCTTGTTTGATGGACGATACCAAAACAGCTGCATGTTTTGTCTTCTAGGAAGTACAGCTGAAGTTTGGTGGTGAAAGTTAAAAACAATTGAAGCATGGGCCGGGACATTGATGGCTTAGTGGTTAAGGCTCTGAGTTACTGGGTTACTCAGGGGTACGAGCACAACCAAGCAGAGCTGCTACTAAGTCCCTTAACCTTATCTGCTCTAGAGATCTGATATCATGGCTGACCCTGTTTTTTTTTTTTTACTTAGGACTATTTTACTTAGATTTGTACATATATTTGATATCATCCATCTATTTCCATCTAGGAACCTCTGTAGTCCAACTAGGGACCATGAGGGCCAGTGGTGACCATTGTACTTATTTCCATTTTTACGATTGTGGTAGGACCTCCATTTAACATTCTCTCATGCATTCACACAATTTGGGAACGCCAATCAACCTATTCTTCATGTCTTTGGACTGTGGGAGGAAACCGGAGTATACAGAGGAAACCCACCGAGCACGGAGGGAACATGCAAACTCCATGCACACAGACCCGAGGTGGGAATCGAACTCTGACCCTGGAGGTGCAAAGTGACAGTACTAATCACTAAGCCACTGAGCCGCCAATATAATCCTACATTCAACTTAAGCTTAGTTCGAAAACTGATTTCAGGCAACATATTTTCTCAAAGGTTTCGAGCAAATTCTCCTTGTCAGGGTGTACAGTGTATTTTAGAGGATGCTCTTGTGGCATGGAATGTAGATATGACCTCTTTGCTAATATGAAAATTCTATAAGAACAAGAAGGCAAGATTCTTGCTTCTCAGTAACTAGCTGCACCTCCATTCTTTAAAAAACAATAACACACTCCATCTCACTCATTTTTATTGGTTCCCAAATCCAAAGCTTACAAACTCTAATGAAATGACATACTGTAACGTTACGGAAAGCAGATGTTTTTCAAATCTCTTCAGTGAATTAGCTTTTCAACACTGATATGGGAAACATCACTGCCTTTTGATGTCCCTCATCCACAACTCCTCCTTGTTCATTTTGATCAATTGAAAAATGTGCAACATAATGCTTGGCAAAGTCAGAAAAAGGTCATCCTAACACGCTTTCATGTGCATTTCACACATGTCCTCACAGATGCTCCATGTGAAAGTAGTTGACACTTGAAGTACTACACAGAGGGAAATAGACTGATACCACCTGTTGTTTTCCATCACAACGTCTGTTGGTATTTTCATTTAAGCCTGGAGGTCGTAAAGCCGTTATTGTACACAAGAGAATTCCAAGTTTGCTATTTAGGACATAGACAGTCTATTTATAACAATATAAAGATAGACAGATCAGACCAGATCGTGTAGGTGATGATGTTGTCTGTCATCTGGGTCGTAACAGTACACGGACGCAGAACACTGATGTCCCAAAAAATTAAATGACTGAAGAATCAGGAGACCACGAGGCAGATTATAATAAAACAGTTCTTTTACTCTGTGCATGATGACAACCTGGTGTTCTACTGGTGTATCTAAACTAAATTTATAGTATATGTGCAAGTGGGCATGCACTAAACCTAGCTGTAGAGATAGCGACAGATAACACCCAGGGCTAAGGAGGAAGACGTACATACAGTAAGCAAGGCCAAAACATCATGACCCAAGGAACAGACACCATGAATGTGGATTAAAAGTGAACAAAGGAATCACTCACAGAAACCACATTCAACTTCAAATTAATCAATCATGTACATATCTAATACATACTGTAAATATGCAAAGCTAATTCCACTAAAGAAACATTGGCTAGTATTTCAGGTTATTTCAACGTTGATTGATAAGCATGAAATCAATACTGTTCTGGGTAAACTTCAGTGCAAAAGTTTGCACCCCTTGTATGTAGAAAAGTAAAAAAAGGTTGGCGAGAGAAATTTTGACATTGAGATGAGGCACACTGGTCCCCAGATTTGAATTAAATTAGGGATATTTTATTTAAAAAAAATTATACTGCATGGAAAATTTGCAGGTAAAAGTTTTCTACACAATCTGTTACAACTAAACTAAACCGATAGCTGTGATAACTTACATTTATTTGTTTTCTGTACTTTGTCCTAAGGGAATGCAAATTTTTGCACTAGAACATATAGTTATTTTTTTTTTCTGAGTGTGGTATAAGCTATTAATCAAGGAGATAATAATTTTACTACGAGTGTTTAGCAATTTTCTCTATTCAACTAGTCTTTATGTACAGAACATACTGTAGTTTAACTCTGGTTAAAAACAAAAAATGGATATATAAAAGCTTAGGGTTACATGTACGATCATATTTATTTATTAATACCATTAGAGCTTTTTAAAAAAAAAAAAAAAGAATTCTTCCCAATTCTTCCCAAAAAAAAAAGTTTTTCCCACATAAATGAAACTATTTACAACCGTTTAGCCATTTTTCTCTATTCAAATAGTCTTTATGTACACAAAATACTGTAGGTCACTCTAGTTAAAATGGATATGAAAACTCATTAGAAATATGCAAATATGAGAGCATAGGGTTAATACTTTTGGCAGAGAAGTATGCAATGATTTCTTCAGTACAATAATATCTTGTAAAACCTCTGAGATTTCCCCCATTTTTAACATTCACTTTATATCGTTGCTTAGAGCAAGGGTTCTCAGATGTTTTGAAGCAATTGAAACGTTATTCTTTCAAAATAATTAAAGTATAATCCTATATTTTGAATATAGGACACAACAGATACGCATGTACTATCATACTTGTTAATAACATTAGTGATTTTTCCCTTTAAAAAAAATCCTGGACATTTTGACCCACAGAAATGAAACCATTTACCAAAGAAAAAAAAAAGTATCTACGCTAGACAACGTATCTGGTCTGCCTTAATGGAAGATTTACGATACAGTATGTCCTGCTTTGGAAGCGCTCTTTTATAGTTTAGTCATCATTTTGTTGTTTCCAGTTCTCAGCAGGAATAGCCTATTATGCCTTTTTATTGCCTTTATGAGGGTGTAGCTAATTGTAAATCAAATCTGCCTTAAATATGTTTGGTAATTTATGACTTACTGGCATTTATTAATAGACAAAAAAAATATTTCCAAGATGCTTCAAACAAGTGCTTGTATGATTTTGGTTTGACCTACAAAACATTGGAGCCAAAGATGGAAATGCTGTAACAAGCGTTTTACAATAATAACTCTCCTCACTGGCATTTCGGTGAAGCCCACACTCACTACAACAAACAGAAAACTTTGAGATCTTAGAATGAACTTAGACATGACCTTATTTCAAAAGACACTACTTTTTTTATTCAACATCATACAACTAATACCCTTTTTGTCATGAAGTCATGAGGTTGATCGTACAGTAATTGCCGGTGCTCTGTGCAAGGCCACATGCATGGCAGTTTCCGTTTAACAATGGCTCATTAAGCCAAAGCTTTCAAAGCCCCTTTTACTAATAGCAAAGACGTGCTATCTCAGCCTCTGATGAAAGACGCAGCTGTGACCCATATGTCCTAATGTCAAGCCATGTTTACAGGTCTGACTTTCTGGCAACCCAAATGCATTGTTCGTTGCACCTGAACACACTCTAGAAACATTTTACCAGAGTACCTGGTCCGCATGTGGCAGAAGGGGCAGAAGTTTTGAGGAACTGCCTCATATGCATGCGACTTATAAGAACGTATTCCCACCTTATTGCGTTTATACTGTACACTTCAGATCCAATCTAAATTATTTCTAAAGAAAATTTTGATGACAGATGAGAGAGCAGCTCTTGTTCAGGTCGGACTTGCATTCCAGTCCGACCTGAACAACTATTAGTGTATTGTATTATTAGGGCGGCAGGGTAGCGTAGCGGTTAGCACTGTGGCCTTGCACTTCCAGGGTCAAGGTTGTGATTTTGTGTGCATGGAGTTTTTTTTTTTTTCCCCTTGCTTGGTGGGTTTCCTTATCAGTCCAAAGACATGCATATTAGGCAATTGGTGTTTTCAAATTGCCCATAGTCTTGTGAATGTTGACCAGAGGTCCTACCACGGTCGTAAAAATGGGAATAAATACAATAGTCACCATTGGCCTCCACAGTCCATAGTTGGACCGCGGAGGTTCCTAGATGGATGGATAGGAATAGTGTATTGTACTTTGGTTTCCTCCACAGTCCAAAGACTTGCAGAATAGCCTGATTGGCATTTCTAAATTGTCCGTAATGTGTGTGATTGTGTACCCTGTGATGAGCTGCTAACTTATCGAGGGTGTACTCTGTCCCCCAGCATGGGCTGTAGGCTTCAAATAACCCTGTACAGGATGAAGAGTCTCTTGAATCATAGAGTGTATTGTCCTAATGTAGAAGAATAATATTCTAGGAATCTTAGACCTCTATAAAGGACATTGCAATGTTTTTTTTGTCTCTCAAAAATAGCACAAAGAGTTGATAGAAATCCACAGCACCCTGCTCTATCAATGATCCTTTCTGGAGTTTAGCTGAAGAAAGGAGAAGGCTGAGGCTGAGTCTGAACTGGATCTGACCAGCTGCAATCCTACTGCTGTTATGTAACTCAGGCAAGCTGAGGTCACTGATTATAAGGATCTGGCTTTACGTAATGGACTGCTGTCGATCTTTCTCTAAATACAGGTTAGCTAACAGGATGGAGGAATGAGCAGGATGGAAGAAATGCTCAGAAATATGTCGTGGATGCAATTTGTTTGATTTTGGATATTTTATTTATGACAGGAATGAATCTCTGAAGCACATTCTTCTGAAGTTGCTGGACTGTTTGCTGGATTCAGGTGCTCTTATTTACTTGAAGGACTAACTGCAATCTATAAGACATGCTTTCAGGCTTGAGAAAGCATTCGCAGCACCTTTTATCTTGAAAGTACTGTAATTCACCACAGATTGAGCTCTAATGCCGCATTTTTTTAGGATTAGGAATGCAACACCGAATTTGAAAGGTCATGACTTCATTCATGTATTGAAGTTGATCACAGGAGTGTGACACTACACTATGACACAATGAATGTATTCATAACCTTTGCACTGTTCTGCACATGTCACGGTGCACGAGGTTTTAGCCTCGTAACCCCTATTCAGGTTGGATTAGTCTTAGACAAGGAGGTGGGGTAATGCCATTCGTACTGAATATATCTTTGGGGTTTTTTATGAAGCGGTCATAAATGGAAAGTTCGAATTCAAGCTTCGACCTTTGTCTGTTAAAGCTAAAAAGTTGGGGAAAAATTTTTACTTGAGAATTTTACTATTTACATTTACTTGAGTAACTTTAAAAAAAAAAAAGACTTAAAAAAAAAAAAGTTTTACTACACCAAAGTAAAAGTAAAAAGTTTTCTACACATGCAGCCGGTAGATCTACCGCATGACTGTTTCGCCAATCAGATGCAGAAACAATGATCACATGACTCTGTTTGACCAATCAGCCGCGATAACAATAACCACGTGGTCACATGACCACACTTAAACTCGCCAGCATATATATATATATATATATATATATATAAGTAAAATAATCATGAATGATCACTTAAACGCTTGGTGAAGTTGCATGGGGAAAAAAAATCAACAATAAAATCCTGAGCTGTGTTTAATAGTAAAAGTAAGAGCATTTCCATTCACACACAATGTGGCTATAAGAAAACCATCAGGGAAAATGGTTCGGTTAAATATGCACCAAAAAGATTGGACTTTAGAGCAATGGAAAAATGTCATGTGATCTGATGTGTCCAGATTCCAGAGCGATGTGTGCGTCAGGGTAAGAAGGGAAACACATGAAGTGATGCATCCATCATGCATAGTGTCCACTGTACGAGCCTCTGGAGACAGTGTTATGATCTGGGGTTGCTTCAGTTAGTCAGGTCTAGACTCAGCAACGTTATGTGGCAAAAAATGAAGTCAGCTGGTGACCCGAATGTACTGAATGACCAGGGTATCACATCTGTGGAGTTTTTCTTGTCTGGTCGAACAGGTATATTCCAGGACTCAAATTGTGAAAGAGTATTTCTGGGTGCATGAGGAATAATTTTTACACATGAACAGGACACCACATCGTGTGCTGTTATTAAAGCTAAAGGTGATTACATGGCATTTTAGAGTGTGCGTCATGCAGTGTATTTCACCAGAATTCTACGAATCACAAAGAAAAGAAAGGAAACCCACAGAACAAGCATGCGAGCATCAAACCGATGGAAGTGCAAGGCCACGGCGCTGACCACTAAGCCACCATGGCAGGCAAGTTTAAAATGCAGAACGATAAACTGGCACTTTACAGAGAAGCGAAACTGAGTTCTTGGCACAGGGATGACATGGGGGGGTATATTCAGGTTACGGTATACCTGTGACCTACAGTATTATTCCTCAGAATGTCATGGCTTCAAAAGATTACAGTCAGAGAAGTGTTTCATCATCTGCTTTAATCCTTGGTTCTAAATCCTGCTCAGTCTCCCTGCAGGTCTACATCGGACATTCTAGCATTAACCCTTGTGTTCTTCCTCTTCTTCATCCCCTATCCTGTTTATTCTGTCTGCTTCTTGTATCCTCCAGTTTCCTCATATCCACCGATGGTCCCAGGTGTCGTCTGTTTCACAGAAAGCCGAGATTCTGCTACCATACAAAAAATATAATAAATAAATCAGACTCTCTCAGGGAAGAAAAAAAATCTGAAACTTAATTAGTCCATTAAGATTTGAAAGTGTTTCACATCTGGCTGTGAATGAAAGACTGATTAAGGCTTTAATTCTGTTCATGTGATTCGGGTGTCTTGGCACTTTTGGCACCAAAATTGCGGTCATGACAACTAATAAGGGTCAAAAATATGTCTTAAAAAGTTTAAGATACAGTAGTTTTGTGCCAGTTATAAAAGGCTTATATATATTTGATTTTTCCCAGATTTTCTCCCTAATTTTAGTCGTGTCCAATTACTCCCATTAAGGCTACTACTACCAGTCAGTCGGGAGGGATGAAGACATCTTTCCTCCAAACCACGTGACGCCAGCCGAACGCTATCCGCTCCTTCCGCTTGCGTGAGCTGACAGACGTAATGATTTGGCCGTAGGGCCGTGATAACTTTAGGAGCACTAAGTACCTCTCATCCCTCCCTTCTGAGAGAGCTCGGCCAATCAGCTTTGTCTAGACCTCCGGCTGCGAGAGGTTACAGCATCATCCAGGAATCGATCTCCGGATGATAGGGCGAGCACTTTACCACTGCGCCACTCGGAGGCCATAAAAGGCTTATAGGTTAAAGGGTTATTTAGGGGTTATGAAGCCTAGGTTTACATACTAATATTATGAACTCAGCTCCATGACAATAAAGTGTCCCAACACCTCATACGAAAGCATATATTACTTACGACACCTTGATATCGCAGTTGACAGAAAGGGCTTATGTCGATGTCATGAAGCCTTAGGAACACTGTTCTTCAGGCTAAAAGATGCTCATTCTTTCCAGTTTATGTGAGTTGGAAGGGTTCTGAGGGGCTTAAGTGGCTGTCATGAAGCCTTATAAACACTGTTCATAAGAAAATCAATCCATAACATGGCATAAGACTAAGAATTTCTATGAACAATTTATTTTATTAGAATTACAGTAGGTGGTGGTTTATGTATGTCAACCCTCCCCAACCACTACCATTTCTTTATATTTCACTTCCAAAAAAGTCAGACTTGATTGTATTTTTAATGTAGGCTTAAGAAATCGTTCTCCAGGCTTCCTAAAGGACATCCCTGTATTTGACCAATTTTAGAGGAATGTTTTTTGTTTGTTAAGCCACTTCGTTGAGCCATCTAACTTAAGGCATGAACCAGTGAGAAACAGCTGCAGATGATGACAGATGATCAGGTCTGTGATTAGTATACTGCTGATGCTGAATACTGAGTGGTTGGATCGGACGAGAGGGGAAATGAGGTCGCTGCTGAGGCTGTTACATAAACAGTGTAAAAACTGTGAAATTTTAATGCATTTTTTTTAATTGTAAAAAGACCGCCTTAAGCTTTTCTTCCTATTAGCTGTCAGGTCAGGGTATGTTTTAAAAAAGTGAGTCGGATTTTTTTGGTTTTTTTTTTCTTCTTCTTCTTTTTCTTTTCAGAGCTCTGGCATGCTTAGATTACTGCAGCCAAACACTCATGCCACGCTTTCATTAAAGTTTCCCCGCTTCCCAGGAAAGAGCAAGTCACTGGAAGGTCACTGTATGGCTTCCAACGCTTAGATAAACAGCTTTTATTATGGTTTTATTTGGCGCATGGTACTCGAGACTGTAGAGTGCTCTAAATATACAGCTAATTTAGAACAGACACCGAGGGGAGAGTGGACTGATGTGGTTACGGCAGCACAGCTTTCCCCTACCTGGCCCTAAGGTGCTGCCACATTTCTTTCTTTCTTTCTTTCTTTTTTTTAATTCCACCCACTCAAAAAAGCAATTATGTTTTCCGCACTCACGCAATTCACTTTAAATAGAGTTTTATATGAACTATCTAGGCAGTTACCAAGCAGCAAAGTATGTACAACATTATTGCTGGTGGCTTCCAGTCAGGGAGGAAAATCGAGAACAGCTTTTTTTTTTTTTTTTTTTTTCTGCAATGAGGGCAAAACCAGGCAAAACAGAGTGATTCCAAGAAATCTGATGTTTTAAATGAGGTAGCGCTGTTTGGAATCAGTGAATATTTCTACTGTTATATATCATGAATATGATATATAACAAAAACAAACACACACACACACACACACACACACCATCGCAGTTTAGTCTTCCAGAATGTTCTCTGAGCTCTGGAGGAAACTCAAGCCCCGACATGACCACTTTGATCTACTTTGCATAGCGACATGCCACAGGGAGTCAAAAGATTTTGTGATCAGAAATTTTAAAAGGCTTCAAAAAAAAAAAAAAAGTTCTGAACATTTCAACTCCTTTATTGATTCTTGCACCTCCAGGGTTCAGGTTCGAGTCCCACACCTCGGGTTCTGTGTTCATGGAGTTTGCATGTTCTCCCCGTGCTTGGTGGGTTTCCTCTGGGTACTCCGGTTTCCTCCCACAGTTCAAAGACATACAGGTTAGGCTAATTGTCGTTCCCAAATTGCCCATAGTGTGTGTATATATGTGTGTGTGTGTGTGTGTGTGTGTGTGTGTGCGCACTGTGATAGATTGACACTCCATCCAGGGTGTACCCTGACTCATGCCCCAAGTCTCCTGGCCCCCCCGCAACCCTGAACACAGGATAAAGTGGTATAGATGATGAGTGAGTGAGTGGGTTTAAATACACCCTCCTGGATTTACTGTATAAGGACATGTTTATGTAGCATTGTTGGAAGGAGTCTCCAGTTTCAATGCTATAAAAGTAGTCAGTGGTAAAGCTGTAAATTAAATTTCAGGCAATCTTCAGGACAAACTTTTTTTTTTATTTGGCCTTATTAAGTTCAAGGCATGTTTTCACTCGCTACAAATCAAAGGATGAAAATAACATCTAATAAACAGAGAGCCCATGACTACAGTAGAAAAAGAAAAGCTGCTCTGCTGCTCTGAATCCTAAGATAAACAGTGGATGAGGGGGCGGGAGAGAGAGCTGGAGAATTTAGGCTCTGTGCTCTGTGTGTGTATGTGTGTGTGTGTGTTTATCGCTTTATGAGGACCAAATGCTCAATAAGGATAATAATAGGAATATTTCACCCATCCAGAAATTACAATTTTCAGTTCGGAAAGAAAGAAAGAAAGAAAGAAAAAAGCATCTGGAATGTTTTCATGTTGTCAGCACTCTCTGAGTTCTCAGGGGAACAATCACATACACACACACACATACACACACACACTTACAAACAACTTTAATCAGCCCTTTTTCTCCTTCAATTCTTATTCTAAACAAAGTGTCAACGAACTCAAGTTTTCGACTTTCCTTTTTTTTCCCCCCGACGACCTGCTACATTTGTTCTTTTTCCGTTCGTGTCACTCGGCCAGAGATTTCACGTTTAAAGCCTGTGGCTTTTGATAATTAATTGCAACATAGTGCTCAGGGGCTCAGGGGCTGAGGTCTCGCACAAATCACAAAAAAAATGTACTTGAACTAATTGCAGCTGAAGCTCAAACAGGCCAGAGAGGGATTGATGCGCTTCTCAGATTGCCTGGCGTCCGACAGAACAGTGTGTCAGGAGGAAGTGCTGGTAAAACCATTCACTCTCTGAGAAATGACTTTATACTCCAGTAACACAGAGAAGGGATCCTTTTTTTAGATTCTGCCTCATCAGCTTATGAAATCCCAAATATCAATAAAAAGCAGAATGAATCATGTTTATTACACAGTCTACTAACATTGATTACAACGATATATGAGGGTGTTCATGTCAAACTGGGACTTTTGATTGTACAGAACAGAACACAAAAATACCTTCATTTCTCTATATAATCCCCTGTACACTAATGCACTAATCTTAGCATTTCGCAAGTGAAGGTAGAAAATGAGCCATGATCAGACTGTCTGCTTCATGTCAGAAACACTGGCCTCCCAGGAACGCATTTAAAGGCCCAGACATGTGGAAATGGCTCAGAGTGAGGTCAGGACTGTACTCCTCCGCAAGCCGGTGACCAATTATCCATCGATTTTCAAGGATCAGGCGTCGCACTCGCTGAATGTTTATGAGAACGACTGCAGTGGA
>JAOVVA010000031.1:4460024-4474418 GCA_028565275.1 Leiocassis micropogon
CGAAATTCACCCCTGTTAATTAAACTAAATGTCAGTCGCCAGCTCCACCAGTCACTGTTAAATACTGTAGGTCCACCAGGTGTGCAAGGATATGGGCCGGCGGATTAAAAAAACTGATTAAATAATCCAACTAAATCATAATCTGTTCATAATAAATGGTGTTTGTGAAACCTGTTGTGCAAATGCAATACCACACTCGAGGTTGTGCTGAATATCAGCACAGCTCTGGCAACCACATCACAGCCGTGCTGATATTCAGTACAACAGCACTCCCTTTCATGCGATATTGCTTAACTAACTTTCTATAACAGCAGTGACAATGACAGTCACTCAAACGAGATTTTTATATTAATATTATATTATATATTAATTTTAAGAGAGAAAAAAAAAAAGAGTATATCATGATGTTAATTAATTAAGCACGATAAGAGAAATAAAACATGCCATTGTGGGAAAATAATCAACTTCAAGGTGGGAACAGTAAATCTGCTTCATCATGCCACATTGTTTGTGGATTAGTAAAAGAGGAAACAGTGTTTTTCTTTCTACCGAGCCTAGAGTGGATTACAGTTTTATAAATGAGGTCATCATTGTTCATCAGGTTTGAATTAAGAGAAGAGCGTTGTTGAGGATCCGGCTCGAAATTATCCCAGAAAAATATACCACTTGTACATAAATAGATCACATTTTCTCTCACACTTCATTTAATGAGGAGAGAGAAAGAGAGAGAGAGAGAAAGCGCGAGAGAATAATTACTAATATGGTAGGTATTAGTGGGCTGGAGTGTAGCAGCGTGATCACGACTGCAGCGTACGTGGGCGCCTGGATGTCGAGTGGTCATGTTTCCTGAGTCACGAAAAAAGGTGGGATGCTGCTACACTGAACTACTTAGAAGACTCTGGACAGATATCGTGACTGTGGCTGTTTGTTTTACAGCAAGAGCGGTAATGGCTGCATCTGTTCCTGATCATGTATTATGGAGCAATGATAACAAGGAAGAAGAAAATAAAAGTAAATCTTAACACAGGTTTAACAGTTACAGTGGAGAACTCGAGTTCCTAACCCAAATGCAGCGAATACTCCGAATGGAAAGCAGTGTAGTGTGTCTAACTGCTATTGTGTTACCCAGATGCCTTCAGAAAGACTCAGTATGATGACAGAAGAACTGTTTGAAAGTGTTAGGTTCTAATCTGCAGGCTAAATGTAGTACTAGACTCAGCTTCCCAATTAGATCAGCCATCATTACATTAGAACACCTTTGGCAAAGTGACTTTTTTTTTAATACTAGAGCAAAAACAATCGGAACTATTGTCTATCGAAAAAAGCTAGTGAAATAACGTGCATGATGCAAGACTCTCAGCTCATAGTTAATATTAGAATGCTTTATGGATTAGACTGTAGTTGTCAATACAGATAGTCCCCGACTTACGAACATTTGAGTTACAAATTTCCGCAAATATGAACGGACCACGGTTCTACTTCCGGTTCAATCACGTTTATTGTAGAAAAAATTGTCACTGCAGTGCACCAGACACTAATATTTACAATTATATACAATATTTTCAGTGTGTAAGTGAAAATCCGGTATATTGTATGTGTGTGCGTGTGGGGGTGTGGGAGAAATGAGTCGGCCTCACCGGTTCCAATGAATCAGTCCAGAAGCATGATGATAGAAAAATGTCTGTCCGGTAAAGATGTCCCGATGGAGAATAATCCTAATTTTGTAAAAACCTCAACAAAGCAGAGTTCACAGTCCAGTACAATGGAAAACAGCTCTGAGACAAAATGGCGTCCAGGATTCCCCTTGCGATTTAAAGGCACAGAAACAACACTGTTACATTTCACATTTCACTGTGAGATTAATTACCTAAGCACGGTTACATTTTTTTTCAGCCACATGATCACAGTTTTTGGCCACATGATAGCAGTGTGGGAAAAGGGGACAGATTTAGTCAAGTGGATTGGTATGCTTTACATTGTATATTCTTGTCAAAGGCGCATAAGATTCACTTTGTCGGACTTAAGAACAAATCCGACTTACAAACGTGCTCCCGGATTGGAACTTGTTCGCAAATCAGGGGCTACCTACAGTACATGATATTATTTTATTATCTACATCTCTTCATAGTTCTGATTTGTTGTCTTCTTCATGTTTTTAATGCAAGATAAGGCTTTCTGTAGGTGGGTTCTTGGTATAGTGTTGTAATAAGAATAATAATTTAGAAGTACAAAGATGGCTAAAGATCATCAGAAAAATTCTAAACAACACCATCAGTCTCAGTCTCTACCAGCAGATCGCTCATTATCATAGTACAGGTATACACCATTTAACCAACAGCTTCCCACACACAGCCTTTGCCGCACAGGAAGTATTTACACTTCACTGATCCATTCATAGAGAGAAGCAACTTCTTTCATAGGCTCATCATGACACATTGGCTTTTGATTGAAATTCTGTATCCCGTCTGCATGTATTGCTTTGTACCCCACCTTGTTCACCAAGTCCCCTGAGATCCCCCTGTAGGGAACAAACATAAGAGAATGAAGTATAAGTATAGAGAACGAAAGAGAGAGTGAATCGTGCACAAACATACATGCAATATGAAGCCCTTTTTACATTCAGTGAAGTAATACATTTCACACTGAGCCATTAAACTCCATCATTATGTGTATAATACATGAGTCACATTCCCTGAAACACGCTTTTCTTCCTGACCCCCTGAAAAGTTTCTTTTTAGTCATATGCAAAAGGTCTTTCTGTCAGCTCAAAGGAGCATGAGACTAAGAGTCTCTCTCTGCCCACAGCCTGTACAGGACGAAAGTAAAGAAGTAGTGATCGTAAAGTGAAGTGATCATGCCCCCTGTCGGTAGATTGGTCTAGAGCAGAGCAAGACATGAGGCGTCTCACACACAAACACACACGTCATTTCCAGGGTTAGAGTTAGGGTTCTTTGCCAGACCTGGTGCATTGTCTGTACATGTGTGTGTGTGTGTGTGTGTGTGTGTGTGTGTAATGAAATCAGCCATTATGTCTCCCATTCACATTCTTCATCCAGTCTGAATCACAAGCTCGTTAAATCACTCCTAACCATTTTATTTCAGGAAGCGACACAAGAAGTGTTTCCTCTTGCCCTAAAATTCGGCGGTAAAACATCCGCATAAGCTTCCTTTTTGTGTCTGGTGAAACAAAATGAGGCAGACCTAGGGAAGTCGGTTGATTTTTTTAATGGGAATGAGTTCAGTTTCAGGTTCTGCATTTTATCCCTGTGACTTTTTGTGAACAGCTTGGACAAAAGTCGCTGTGCAGTTATTTCTCATCAAAGCACAATGTGAAGAGTATTCTACAGGAAGGGTGGAAAGTAACTAACCATTAAAGCATTTGGTAATAAAGTCCATATTTCAAATACAAATTTATTTAAACTAATTGTATATGTACTTTATTATATAGGAAAATTAAAGCAAATCTTTAAATTTCAACATAGGCACCAATCATTTTCCTCAAACAGCCGGACTGTATAGTCTTCTGAAGGAAGTCGTTTGGGATATTGCTGAGAACCTCCTAAATCCATGCCTCCAAGTCCTCTAGTGTGTGAGGCTTTGTCCTGTACACCTCGTCCTTTGCGTAGCCCCACAGGAAAAAGAATCACACAGAGTAAGATCGGGACTTCTTGGAGGCCATTCATGAGGTCCACGTCGTCGTAGCCAATGTCCTGGGAAATGCTGGTCTAAACACACAGCAAGAGCAAAATGGGGTGGTGCACCATGGGGTGGTGCACCATGGGGTGGTGCTTCAGTGATACTACAAGTTCCATAGCCATTAAATATTGCCTAGTAAATTTTCTCCTACCCTGAATATCTGCACTGGAATTGAAATTTACTCCCTAGTGTGAATTGAGATGACTCAATTGAAGAAGTTGAAGAAGTAGTGCTTAACAGTAAGTTTAAGCTGCTACGTTTAAGTCTTGTTTCTTAAAGATAGCTAGCTATTCAGACTTGCTGAATGTCCTTGCAAGGTCAAAACTTCCTGTCTTTGTAGGTATATTTGGTCCCCACCAAGATAAAACATATACTCACCAGCCACTCCTTTAGGTACACCTTGCTAGTACTGGGTTGGATCCCTTTTTTGCCTTCAGAACAGCCCCAATTCTCCATGGTAAAGAATTAACACGGTGTCAGAAACATGCCTTAGAAATTGTTACTCTGCCGTTTCCACCACATCCCAAAGTTGCTTTATTGGATTGAGATCTGGTGACTGTGGAGGCTGTTTGACCATAGTAAACCCATTGTCATGTTCAAGAAACAAGATTTGAAGTGATTTTAGCTTTGTAACATGCCACATTATCCTGTAGTCTGTAAAGAGAGGTACATGTTCAGCAAGAATACTCAGGTAGGCTGCGAAATCTAACCGATGCTCAGTTCGTATTAACAGGCACCACAACCTCCAGCCTGAACCACTGATACAAGGTAGGATGGATCCTTGCTTTGGTGTTTTTATGGCAAGATTTATGGTACTGGAATGACCGTACCATCTGAATGTTGCAACAGAAAGCGAGACTCATCAGACATGGCTACGTTTTTCCAGTCTTCCATTGTGCAATTTTGGTGAGGACATGCAAATTGTAGCTTTTTCTTAGCTGACAGGAGCGGCACCCGGTGTGGTCTTCTGGTCTGCTGTAGGCCATCTGGTTTAAGTATCAACATGTCTTTTCAGGGATGCTTTTCATCATAATAAGATGTTATTTGAGTTACTGTTCCTTTCTATCAGCTGAAACCAGTCCGGCTGTTCTCCTCTGATGTCTGGCTTCAACAACGAGCCATTTTCACCCAGAGAACTGCCCTCACTGGATAGTTTCACTTGTTCAGACCATTCTCTGGTAACTCTTGAGATGGTTGTGTGTGAAAATCCCAGTAGATCAGCAGTTTTGGAAGCACTGAGACCAACATGACTTAAATCACCTTGCTTCTCCATTCTGATGCTTGGTTTGAATGTCAGGAGATCATCTTGACCATACATGGCTAAATTTTGCGGTTTTGTTTTTATTTCTAAGTAATAAAGGATCATTATGTTGGTTTTTGAACACTATGGAAACAGAAATTGTGAAATACAGGTTCTGCTTTTTTTGGATCCATATACTGAGCCAAGCAATTTCTATTCCCACTTGGCATTGGAAACACAACAACCATAAATGATCACACTATACACAACAAAATTCCCAGTGTTAAATTAAAACCAAACGGTGCTTATATTCGTCCAGATGGAAAATGGGGATTTTTACTGTGTAGAATATCATAGCAGAATATTAGCGAAGTAAGGCGGGGGTTTTTTTTCCCGCCAAAATTGTAGGATGATTAATTTGAAATTATATAATATTTTAAACGGGTTAGTATATGTGTTTTACCAATCACAGAACGTTCATTAACAATGTTTAGAAAATGATAAAATGCCAGTATGTTTATGTTTTTAGAATGTTATGAAAATTGTTCCTAATTCAATGTCAGATTTTATTTGTCACATACACAGTATGATAAGTATGAACTATAAATGAAAATATTGCAGTAGAAAATACAATTAAAATTAAAATATTTTTATACTGCTATAAAAATAACAGTATAAATTATGAAATTATAGATTGCCCATGCCCTAAATTCCCAGTCCTAATTTGGACATGACAGGTATCGAGCTGCCACTGGTGTGTGGATTGGTGTATGTAATAAACTCACTGTGTAATGTAAACTTATACTGTACGTACATCTTACTGTCCGAAATCTCATAACGTACTTATATCTAATTCCAATATAGTGTATAAGGTGTGCTATTATTCTAGAGTTTAATAAAAATCAGCACTATCTTTTTCCCTATTTTGTTTTCTTAGACTGAGGACAGTTCTGACTGAAGTGGTTTGGAGCTCCAGATTGTACCAGAGGAGATCCCAGGTTTTGGTGAAAAACCTTGAATTACATACACTATATTGCCAAAAGTATTTGCTATTACTCAAACTTGAGTAACATCCGATTCTTAATCCATAAGGTTTAATATGATCTTGTCCCCGCCCCTTTTGCAGCCATAACAGCTTCAACTCTTCTGTGAAGGCTTTCCACTAGGTTTAGGAGTGTGTTTATGGGGATTTTTGACCGTTCTTCCACAAGGTCAGACACTGATGTGCGGTCATGTTGGATCAGAAAGGGGCCGTCCCCAAACGGTTCCCACAAAGTTGGGAGCACAAAATTGTCCAAAATGTCTTGGTATGCTGAAGCATTAAGAGTCCATTTTACTGGAAGTAATGGGCCGAGCCCAACTCCTAAAAAACTACCTCACACCACCTCCTACATGAACTTGACTGGCCTGCACAGATTCCTGACCTTGACACCTTTGGGATGAATTTTAGCGGAGACTGCGAGCTTCTTGTGCAGGCCAGTCAAGTTCCAGTGAAAGCCTTAACAGAAGAGTTGAAGCTGTTATAGCTGCAAAGGGGGCGGGGCCAACATCATATTAAACCCTTCGGATTAAGAATTGGATGTTACCCAAGTTCATGTATGCATGTGATGGCAGGCGAGCGAATACTTTTGGCAATATAGTGCATCTTTCTAGTTTGATTATTTAATGCTTATTCTGAAGTTATCTTTTGCCAATGTTTTACTCTGGAACATGTTTTTATATTAATTCCAAAATGGTTCTACTAATAAACACAAAACACTGTTGTTGTTTTGTTACCGTAGTAAACATACAGAATCCCCAATGTTATATTTGTCCTTTCAATAAATTGTTTTGAAAAGATATACACGGTGGCTTAGTGGTTATGTCTCCTGCACCTCCAGGGTCCGGGTTCGATTCCCGCCTCAGGTCTGTGTGCATGGAGTTTGCGTGTTCTCTCCGTGCTTGGTGGGTTTCCTCCGGGTACTCCGGGCTCCTCCCACAGTCCAAAGACATGCAGTAGGCATTTCTAAATTGCCTGTATTGTGCGTTTAAGCGTGTGTTTTGTTTGTGTGCCCTGTCATAGATTGGCACCCCATACAGGATGTAACCTCGTCTAATGCCCAGGGCCCTTTGGAACAGACTCTAGGACCCCAGCGACCCTGTACAGGATAAGCACTGTAAATAATGGATGGAGATATATATATATATATATTTTTTATTTTTTTTATTTAAAATAGAACTATTTAAACCCCACACATTAAAATCTCGTATATGTTTTACTACTTTGGTGTGAAACAACCACACTTTGCTTCATTGTACCACCCTTTCTTGTTTTTTATTATTATTAAGTAATTATTGTTTTATTTGACAGATTTCTATATAATGTTTTACATTTTAATCATTAGAACAGGTTTGGGTTATATGTGTGGAGAATGTAGAATGTAGGAATACATTTAAAAAGAAAAAAAAATTGCAAGAAATTGCCTGTAATTAGGGGGCAATTACTTTTTCACATAGGGCCAGGCAGGTTTGGACAGTTTCTTTTTTCCCTCTTAATAAATGAAATGCAATGCAATTTCCTCTGGTTATCTTTGTGGAAAACATTGTGTAATGTAGGTAGTAATGACGCACATCAAGGGAGACAAAAGCGTAATGTCATGCCTGTTTATTTTCAGAATTATACAATTTTTAGAAGTATAAATATTTGTATAGAATACAACATCTATGACATCCATAGAGCTTCCATCGGGTGAAATACAAAACTCAAAACCACATTTCTTATTGCACAGATTCTAAAGACAGACGACGATGAAGACGGCGAAGCAGGGCCGTTTACACAAACACTAGCTTCACAGAATGGATGACGGAAAAAAGAAACGCTCCGAAAATTATGCCGGACGCTTAAGACCCGACAGGATCACGATGACTAGATTGACTATACTGTAGACTGACAAATCTTAAAACTGCACAACCTGCTGGAGAAGGACGCCATGCAAACAATACGATTGCGATGTCCTTTGATGTGGAACACAGATTTGGCAAATTATTAACACAATATTCAAAATATACATCCAGGAATTCACTGTAAACAAAGAAATGTGCTTAGTTAAGGATTTTACATCTGTCGTTTGAATTAAAAATGCATGGGGACCGAAAGACAATCTATCGAATAAATGTATGTAGTCTTGCCCCGTTAAACATTCACATTCCTTTAACGGCCTTGTCCTTCATAATTTGTTATCTTTGTATCTCGTTTTTTTTTATTTTTAGAAATTACGTTAACGATAAGGTGCGTTTTACCCCCCCGTTTCTTGCGCTACATACGCTACAACTGCAAAGCTTCAAGGACTTGCTAATAACGCTTAAGATCTTTCAAATCCGTTCTTTTTTTTTTTTTTCTAAACATGAATAATTATGAGTCTGTGACTCCTTCGAGTCATATTCACATTCAGGTCCTAAGCGTCGTATAGGCTTTGTGATCTACAGATAACTAGAATATTACTTTAATATAAATAGATTAGACGATTTTTTACGGCACTAAAATATCTCGTCAGTTAAGTTTATATGACATAAAGGACTGAAGTACTGTAGTCATTTTAGAGCACGGATCACATACACAAAAAAACGATCGACTAGCATCTTATGTAATGTTATGCGTCATTACTGCGTATGTGAAAGTGTTACGGGAATGACTCGGGGCGACTCGGAGACAACACACACACATTACCGTTACATTTTAAACAAACGGATTTGACAGCATGTTTCAGTCATGGGTTTAAAGGTACGGCTAAACGACAGTGCAAAAAACACTAGATTATTTATTATTATTATTATTATTATTATTATTGTTTATTATCATTATTACATGTCCCACTTTTATAAGTACTATACAATGTACTTGACTTGACCGAGCAACTAATGGACAAGAAACAAGACACATGAGCAAAAGTTGAAAGTCCTGACTGTTCAATGGAATTTTATCCTGACCGATCATACTGTAAATGTGGCCACCGTTTAATCTCTCAATATTAATGTTCAAGGTGAGCAGGTGACCAAATAGAAAAAATATAAGGAAAAAAAACAGCCCTACAATCCTTGCATGAAAAGTTTTTTTTTCATGGGAAAGGTTTCAAACTTTTTTCTTTATTTCAACATTCACATTCTTTTTATTATTTTTTTTCTAAAGAGCATTTGCACTAGTTAACATTCCTCCGTCCTGTCTTTTTATTTAAATCATTAACAATTAGATGACATCCCAGGCGTTTTCAGCAGCTTTTGCGTGAAACACAACCGCCTTTGAGTGCAATCACTCCTTTTTAGTGCCTTTGTAACTTCAAGTATACGTAGATCACGTCAGAGGCCAAGTTCCTATTTTCTGCTCTTTCTAGCTTATTTTAAATGGCGTCGTGAAAAATTCAGCTCGGCGACGAACAGTTACAGTTTACAAACATACGTATGTGACATAACAAAATATATACATATAAAACACGCAACGCTCATATTCAGAATCCCGATCCAACCGACCGGAGTTTGTACAATTAACATTGCTTTATGTACAGTACGTTGCATAAAAATGAGTATTTAGTCAATGCATGTGAAAGGAATGTGAATTTCGACACAACCTGCTAAGAACAGCAAGCTGGACAGCCCAAAAAAATACTCTAAGGCCCCTTCCACTAGATACGAAACCAGAACCCTAAGATGATTCCATTATAAAATAGTTCTAGGTGAGAAGCACGGGATAGACACGCGTTCCCTCGGCCCAAAACAAACTTTGCCTTTAACTAGGTCAAAGCGAACGAGAACAAGAATAACGACCAAAGAAAACAAAACCAAACAATGTTTTGACAGAGTGTGAGAGAATGTTTGTTTTCTACATGAAGAGTGTGTGCTGGGAGACCAGCAGCATTGCTACAAATACTTTCCTTCTGGCTTTTTAATGTCGAAACAAAAACCATCGTTCCGATACAACGGACCTTCTTGCGGACTGAGAAAAGCAGGTTAATTTTTATGACTCAAAATGATTCCAGCGACTCCGAAACAACACGCAGAGTCCTTGTTTGGTACAATCGAAATTGGCACAGTTCATTTCCGACTCCAAGGCATCGATCGGGTCACTTGACGTCAAACGGATTGCACGCATTATTTTCTATACACACTCATGATCGCTTTTCTCGTGATGCAAGAAACTACAAAATGACATTCAGCAGCAAATTCAGGTACATTCAAACATTTTTTTTTCTTTTTTCAGAAACATACTACGGACTAGCATACGACACTAGCACTCCACACATTGCTCTCGTCCTCCACACGAAACACTGAAGTAACAGCTTCATCGGTCCTCAGAATGGAAGGTGCTATAATACAATGCATGGAAACTTCAGGAAAAAAAAATTAAATAAAAGATTGCCTTGCAGTCTTTCTTAGAAAACGTGATTAATATCACCGCTGTCACTTTTTATTATTTGAACCGCGGGGCAGATCTTTGGACTGCTTGGCGCGGGGTGAATCTTTTTCTGGTGCTACGCCGTCCTTTGCCGGAGCCGTCGATTTCTGCGAGTCTTTACGGTTCACTTTCTGTGAGGAGTCTGATGATGTCGAGGTCTCCGCTGTAGCCCCTTTGCCTGTAGGAGATCCGCTTGGTGCGTGAACCTTTACAGTAGGTACAGATACAGGACCAACCTGAGGCCCTGTTTGAGGAAAGTTCTCTCTCTGTGGTTGAGTTTTTGATGTAAGAACTCTGGACTCTCTTTGCTCCTTTGGTTTAATATCGACGTTGTCTTTGATTATCTGCACCGGTGCTTTGCTTTCTTGTTTTCCTCTTTCTTCAGCGGCTTTCCCACTCTGGTGTGTAACAGAAGCGGGTTCTGACTTGGCTTTATTCTTGGAGCTTGATGAGCCTTGTTTTCCAGTTGTGGATGCAGTTTGTGGTTGTTTCTTTGTCACAGTAACAATCTCCTTCCTGCAAACATCAAGTACCGGCTTGGAGATCTTCTGACTGGCTGAATCTAGAGGATTCTTGACTTTCAACGTTTCTTCAAGCATGTTTGCTGACTGAACTTGCACAGTATTGCTCGTTGTTTCACCACCTTTTGTGCCAGGATCCTGACTTCCCTTGCTGCTGGAAAACATTTGCGCAGAAGCTAGAATGCACTTAGCGCTGTCGTGAGTCTCGTTTGACATATCGCATTTTGCATCGTCTTTTAAACCGGCTGTTTTTTGAGGCATTTTATCTTTAGACAATATAGTTTTGGACTCATTGCTTGACCCTTCTGGAATCATGCAAGTTTTAGTATCCTTGTCCAGTGTTTTGCCTCTACGTGGCTCCTGACTTTGAGAATTACACTTTTTGCCGCTTTCCTCCCCAGCGCTTCGTATTTTCACAGTGTCAGCATCTTTTGAGGCAGGATCTGAGCTTTTCTGTATGTTTCCTAAGACAGAATCAATTAGTGTTGTCGATGTCGTTTGCTGATTTTGTTTAACTCCAGTGCTGTCTGATTTGATTTCAACAGATGGTTGTGGGCTTTTGTGTACATGCTGCGGTGACTGGAGAACCACAGCAGAAGTTGTCTTGAGAGGAGCACCTTTTGGAGATGCATTGTCTTTATCTGGTTTGGTTTGAAGAGGTGGATCTGGAGGCAACCTGATATCTGGTGAAGATGTGGTTGACGCTGAGGTTATTGTTGGACTCTGTGGAACTTTGATTAAACTCTGGGAGAGAGCATGTTCTGGTTTCTCACTTAACACGGGTGTGCTACTTGATGTGGCCTGTTCATGCATCTTCTCTGAAATCTTCTGTATGGTTTTAGATGTGCTTTCAGGTTTCTTCTCATCACTCACGACAGGCCTACTTGAATTTTGTGCACTAAATGTTCTGTCTGGTTTTTGAGACAAAACCTGCACCAAAACTGCTGTTGAGCTCTGAGATTCTGAGGCACAGTCTTTAATGGTTTTAGATTCATAAACCTCCTTAGAAACCACATTTAAGCCCAGTGTTTTCAAGGTTCCATTTTTCTCCATGGTTATTTGGCTGTTGTTTACAACAGCCCGCTCTACGTTCTGTGGACTGACAAGGATCTCTCTCACATTTTTATCTTTACCAACACTATAGGGATCTGAAGGTACAGACGGGATTTGCTTGCTGACCTGGTCATGGATCACTGGTGTGTTTGTTTCTACAGTGTTGTTTTGCATGCTAGGTTTTTCCTCTGGATTTTCCATCTCGTCATCTTGGTCTTCATTGCTGACCTCCCTTATCGAGGGCGTTTTCCCACAAACAAAATGAGTACTGTGTCGAGAAGGCCTCATCTCCTGAACTGTTTTCAACTTAGTCTCTGGTTTTCCACCTGTTGACAAATCTGTTGGCTCTATTTTACCGGATATGGCTTGTAACTTGACTCCTTCTGCCTGCTTATTTTTGTCATGAGTCCCCTCATGGCTAAGTGAACCAACAACACTGTCTCTACTGCATGTGGGTTCTTCTTTTCCTGCATTTTTGCTGCTCAAAGCACCAATACTTTCCATCTCTGCAGCAGTCTGTGCCTGTTTATTTGTAGGGATCTGTTGCTGTTTTTCACTCTGATTTTGCACAGCTATGGCCAGACCACTATCAGCTTGACTGTTGGCTATTTTTGAGAGACAGGTATCAGTTTTGGAAATCCTGGGTCCAGAGAGCAGTCCTATGTCCAGTGTGCCCTTTAGTGGTTTTAGGGAAGACATGAGTCGTGCCTCTAATTTGTACTCGGACGAAGTCTTTCTCATGGACCCTTCAGTGGATGAGATAATCTGAAGCTTTTCCACTGCACTCTCTCCTCGGCCACCAAATAGCTTAGGGCTCAAGGAATCCGTGTTGATTCCAGAACTGGTAGAATCCAGCTGGAGACTTTTGGACCTAGTGGTATTAAAGTGAAGGCTTTCATGAACACCAGGGTTTATTCGACACATACAGTCCTCGCGCTCCTCAAAGGACTGCCTTTTTCGAGCAAAGTCCATATTGGGAGCTTTGAAATCGTGCCTGTCTGGTTTGCTGCCCTCTTTAATCTGCCAGGCCAGCTGTCGGTCTGACTGGGTTGGGGATGATCTTATTCCTTCATTCAATATTGAGGTGGAGTCTGTAGTGCTGTTCATGGGGTCAATGCTTTCACATGCTCTTGTGTTCAGTTTTTTATACAGAACATCTTTTACTGTAGAACCGACAGCTTTGTTTTCACCAGAGGAACACCCAGCGGTGCTTTGCAGTGTAGATTCAGCCTCTTGAATTGCATCTTGCTTTTGCAGAGATTCTCGTCTCTCATGCCAGTCCTGTCTTTTTGCTACCACTTTGACCTTTAGTTTCTCCTTATCAAGATCCTCGACCATTTCCTGGCGACCCACCTTACGAGTCACAGCCCGTTTCAGGCAGCCCTGTTCGGCAGGTCTTACTCGGGTGATGGCGGGAATTTCACAAGCGATCTCTTCCACACACTGAAGTGTGTGCTCACCTCCGGATGCAACCCCAGACTGATCTTCCTCTTGGGTCACCTCCAGACTGTGTTTCCGTGAGCAAAGGTGCTTTTTGTCCCCTGCGTAGGATGGCGAAAGCTTTTCCTCTGACTGAACCCTCTTAAGAAGTGGGGAGCGAGGGGGTTCGGCACATTTAGGGCGCACCATGTGCCTGACAATTGTAGGTGGCGAGTGCATCTTGGCTGAGAAGGTCTGAGTAGTTTTGGAGCTTCCCACTGAGTGACCGAGCAAGGGGGAAGGAGATCGCTGTGGGGAGGTGGGCTGAGGGGTTGGGGAAGGTGTTCTAGCCAGCGGGGACAGCGGGATGCTCCCTGCTGATTTCCGGCGGCTCTGGCGAAGCCGCTGCCCGGGCAATTTGGGGCCCAAACCATGTAGAGTGTTAGGACGGACGTGGCCAGAGCCAGCAGGGGAATTTGGTGCACTTGAGCTGGGGGAACTGCTCTGAGAGGATGTGCCACCTGGGAATGAAATGAAAAATAGCATTGCTTTTTAAATGAAAAAAAAGAAAAGAAAAACAAAACATCTTCATAACATGTGGACCCTCTGACCTGATTGATTGAAGTCTGGCGCGGGCCGGAAGGAGGCAGTAGGGGAGTGAGGAGACAGGCTGTGGGTGGGGGATCCTGGCAGACTCTCTCCAGATGACAGTGATCGGTTTAAGGAGGTAAAGCTGCGGCTGGTGTGGAGCAGTGGAGAAGGTTGCATGGCGAAGCGCCTGAATACTGACCGCCGTCTAGGAAGGCAAATTGTTGAAATTAAAATAGTTTTTGGATTATTTTAGGAGTACGTGTAAATAAAACTCCATTTGAAAAAGAAGAAGCTGTACCTTTCTTGTGTCTTCTCTTTCTTGGGCTTCTTGGTTCTCCTTATCATTTTGCTTCGATAACTGTTCCTTCTAGCTGGACCCGTTTTAATCGAAGTATTCTCAAAAGGGGTAGTGGATATGGCAACCTTGCTTCCACTCTAAAACAAACACA
>JAOVVA010000031.1:4480041-4502587 GCA_028565275.1 Leiocassis micropogon
TCACACACACTCACACACACTCACACACACTCACACACACTCACACACACTCACACACACTCACACACACACACACACACACACACACACACAGACACTGACACTGACACTGACTGTCAAAGTAGCTGGTGTCGTCTTCGGACTCAAGCTGGGGGATAAACTCGGCCTTCTGTCTGAGCAGACTGTTCCAGTCCAGACTGTAGAAAAACTGGTGGTGCTTGACCTCATAGGCTCCTCCTGCTGATACACACACACACACACACACACACAAGATAAATACTGTAACCTGTAAATTGATATTTAGCTAAAGTACACAGGGCGTTTAAGTCAAACCGGGACTTTGAATTGTGCAGAATAACAGAACATAGTTATGAGAGTAAAAACTCTATATAATCCCCTGCTACACTATGCACTCATCCCAGTTCCCATTTTCATTAGTGTTTGAAAACGTTTTCTCAGTACACCGGAGCCTGATAGGACTGCCCGCTTCATATCACGTCACGCTGGCCTCCCAGGAACTCCTATAATGGCCCAAGCATGTGGAAATGGCCTGGAGCGGGATCAGGGCTGTACAGGGAATGTGGTGAAAACCCCCAGACGAGTTCCTGTAACGTGCAAGTGGTGCTGATAAATGATTGTGTGTACAGTTCGCACAGACAGATCTCTTACGCAAGTTGTCCGTCGATTTTTCAAGGATCAGGTGTTCCACTCACTAAATGTTCACAGTAACGACTGCAGTGGGCTCCGAGTCACCTCGGACAGGATCATCACTCACGGATGTACGACCTTCTTTAAAACGTTTGCACCATCAAGAGTCTTACTGCCGTACTGTGACTGAGAAATTTCATCCCTGTTTGACTTGATCGTCCCTCAAAATTAGTATGGGACACTAAGCTTTCTTCAAACCATTAGTTGCACAAATGGGCCGTAATTCCATATATACATTTTTTTTTATAGGTATATTTTTATAACTATAGATTTTTTATTTATTTATTTTTATATAGCAACAACCTGGCTATCATTAAACCTGAAAATAAAACTTATACCATTTATATAACATAACCTTTTACAAATCCTGTGACCCCAGTTCACATAAGCTAACAGAGATTATAAAACATTTATGACTCCACTCATGTTTTTCTCATCGTTTAAAATCTATAAAAAAGTGCTATACATTTATCAAACTGACTCCACGACACGCCTACATTTCCATCTATAGCCTCAAAAACTCTCCCTTGTGTATATGGATTTAATGAAATGCTTATATCTTTGCAAATGAACTCCAAACTATACAGTCTGTAGTCTGTAATCTGTGAATAAACCTTTCTGAAGTCCTGATAGTGGATGACGTTGAATTTTCTCTTTTGTGCGCATATTTTTTTTATGGCTGCCACATTGTGTTGCTCCATGAGCGAAAGCTATAAAACACCGTTCTGCTCAAACGACTGCACCTTTATTTACTGCATGTGTACTAAAACCACGTAATGGAAACACAGAAACTTCAAACATTGTTGTGGGCAATTTGTTCTGCATGGTACTCTACATGGCAGTTTTATTCAGAAAACAATCTCTCTACAGCTTTCTTGTAGTCATAAATTATGCAATGCAGTTTCCTGTGAAGACCAGCTAAATGTCAAGTTAGTCCCCATTTGTTTTTTCAAACACGAATTAGATTTGGAGAAGTTCAGAGATTTTGTTCTCTCAGATAAAGAAGGTTCTTTGCAGTACGAATGCGTAAAATGATCAGCTAAATGAAACTAATGCTGTACTTTTACTTTCTTTTTACCAAGAAGGTAAAAGAAATAAATGTATAATTCAATATACGAATACAGTTGCAATGATGATCGGGCCCAAGCACCTGTGCCATCGCCACCTGGGCGCCCCAGAAAGACAGCGGGCGCATGCATTTAAAGGGGAAATGTGTCAAAATGAGACAT
Source organism: Leiocassis micropogon (assembly GCA_028565275.1). Lineage (NCBI taxonomy): Eukaryota > Metazoa > Chordata > Actinopteri > Siluriformes > Bagridae > Leiocassis > Leiocassis micropogon. The sequence goes on from JAOVVA010000031.1 coordinate 4,481,979, forward strand.
AACAGTAGCTCATAGTGTGATCATAACAGTAGGCAGAGTCATAAACAGCTTTTATATAACTGTTGTCAGTCTTTCGGCTGCTCCCGTCGAGGGGTCGAGACAGCAGACCATTCAATCCACACAATAACTTGGCACAGGTTTTACAACGGATGCCCTTCCTGACGAAACCCTCCCATTTTATCCGGGCTCTGCATCCAGTGGCAGGATTTTGGGTTTGTGGCAGGGAATCGAACCCGGGCCTTCCGCAAGAAACCTTTTTTAGGTTTTTAGGGATGTTCGCAGATTGTTCTGTGGATTTTGATATACTCCTCCTACAGGATTTATACGATCGCCACCAAACCGGGCAAATATGATCTCAAGACATTGAGGATGCAAAATTGCAAAGGGATTTTTAAAACTTACACCAAAAAGTGACTAATAACTTCCAGAGCTTTTATATAACTAAGGAAGTCTATAACTATTAGTCACTTTTCGCCATAAGTTTAAGGCATCACCACAGCTGAACCGTTTGAGATATCAAAAATCCCTTCGCAATTTTGTATCCTCAATGTCTTGAGATCATATTGGCCCAGTTTGGAGGCGATCGTACAAATCCTCTAGAAGGAGTATATTAAAATCCACAAAACAATCCGCGAACAACCCTAAAACCTAAAAAAAAAAAAAAAACAGTGTGCTGCAAAAAATCCTAAATAACTTCTAGTTGGGTAGATCCCATGACATGCATAGCAAAAGTTGTTTGGCTCAATGGGATCTAAATGTGTGCCGAGTTTTACATGTATATGTGCAAGAGTGTATGAGCTATGCAAGCAAAATCTCCTGTGGAGGCCCTGGGCCAAGTGCAAATTCATAAAACAATCAGTTAAATGAAACTAATACTCTTACTTCTGTTTACATTCCAAATAACAGAAACGAAACATTATATAAATAAAATTACACAATAACATTGTGAATTGAATTGATGTAAAAGTCAGGGACAATGTCCTACCGGTTCCCAGCCGCTCCAGTGGGTTCTGCCTGAGCAGCAGTGTGATGAGCTCCTGAGAATCAGCTGGAGGCGCGTCCTCCCCTTCAGGCCAGTTTATCTCATCTGCACAAAAAGAGAACCGAAAACACACATCTCAACCCAAGACTGCATAATAACATACCCTGAGGAAAAAAGCAGAATGATGGATACTGACCACTGATAACCTGACCAAACAGCTCTTCTGGAGTGTCCCCGAAGAAAGGCACACATCCTACCAGGAACTCGTACAGAATGATCCCCATGGCCCACCAATCCACAGGCTTCCCGTATCCCTGCCTCAGGATCACCTCTGGCGCGATGTATTCAGGGGTGCCACACACCTAAGAGTAAACACATAAGATATGAAAAAGCTGCATTTAGATACGAAACGTAATTTAAATTGTACAATTAAGTGCAAAATTACTGTTAGCCTTCAAAAAAAAATTTAAAAAGAAAAAGGAAAATTGCACAAAAAAAACAATACAATCATCATTTTAGGGACGCTTCACCAAATATTATGATTGCTTAGGCGCTAATAATTTTAGAAAATGTATTTTTAGAAAATATTTAACTCCAATGTACCTGGTGGTGCCAATTACTAGAACTGGAAAAGCGCTGTAACAAAGTATTTGCCACCTTCCTATTTTTTCGCGCCGTAGTTGACGTAATTGTACCCTAAACCTAATAATTGGTTGTGCCATCCTTGGCGGCAACAACTTCAATCAGGCATTAGTCTTTCACATCTCTGTGGAGGAATTTTGTCCCACTCTCTTTTGCAGGATTGTTTTAATTCCGCCACGTCGGAGGATTTTCGAGCATGAACGGCCTGTTTAAGGTCATGCCACAGCATCACAAGTCCGGACTTTGACAAGGCCACTCCAAAACCTTAATTATAATTCTTTTGAGCCTTTCAGACGTAGACTTGCTTGTGGGTTTCGGATCATTGTCCTGCTGTATAACCCAAATACGCTTAAGCTTGAGGTCATAAACTGATGGTCGGATGTTCTTCAGGATTTTCTGGTAGAGCGCAGAATTCTTGGTCCCCTCAATTATGGCAAGTCATCCAGGTCCTGAAGCTGCAAAAGCCCCAGACGGTCACACTACCACCACCATGTTTCACTGTTGGAATGATGCTCTTTTCATGAATCGCTGCATTAGTTTTACACCAGATGTAACAGGATGCACACGTTCCAAAAAGTTAAACTTTTGTCTCATCAGTCCACAGAATATTTGCCCAAAAGTCTTTTCACATAGGGTCAGGTAGCTTTGGACAGTATTTTTTTTCCCCCATAACAAATGCAGTCATCATTTAAAAACTGATCTCAATTTTTTAAATGCGACGAATATGCAAAAAATAAAAAATAAATAAAAAAGAATAAATCAGTGCATATACTTTTTCACAGAACTGTACAAAGGTGAGGTGTAAAGCTTTACCTGTTTATCTGAGAACTCTCTGGCATCCTTCTCTATGTGGCCCTCATACAGGTTAGTGGTCATGTTCATCAGGCCCACCTTCGACAACCCAAAGTCGGTTAGCTTGATGTGTCCCATTGATGTGACCAGCAAACTGAAACCATTCAACATAAAAGTATAAACAAACATCATGGAGACAGTATACACATGCTCAGAGAGAGCGTCTAAAGACGAGAGAGTCTAAACACGATGAAGAAAGAGGTAGTGGATGATTTGAGGCACTCACTTGTCTGGTTTCAGATCTCTGTGCACGATGCCGTAATTATGGAGGTATTCCAAAGCGAGGACAGTCTCTGCAAAGTACATTCTGGCCATGTCCACTGGCAGAGGACCCATGTTCTTCAGCAAAGTCGCACAATCCCCACCTGCCAAGATACCATTCGATTTATACTTGCACTATACATCAAGACGGTTTTTATTCAATGTTTATGACAGGAACATATTATGTTATGTGTGATGGTCAGGATAATTTCAATATGGTCCTTTCACAGAAAAAAAGTGTATCAAGATAACGTCATGTACGTCAAAACGATCAGATTGTCCCTGATGAGGGAGCCGAGGGCAGGGGTGCCAATGAAAAACTCCCTGAGATCCCAATAGGAGGAAACTTTGAGAGGAACCAGACTCGACAAGGAAACCATCCTCATTTGGGAGATATCAGATAGCAGAAATTGATTTGCGGTCATATTGTGTGTGTGACCGCAGATGGAAGTTTAGTACAACAGGAGAAGTGTTTAAGTTAATATGAAGTCCACTTCCGTTCATAAGAAAACTGTTGGATAACAGTGAAGAAGGCAGTAGAAGTCTCCTGTACATGATCTCCACAAAGGAATCAAGCAGACCTGGATTCAGCAAGTCATTAAAACAATGAATTTTACATTAGTCTCAATACTTTTAGCCAACACTGTATGTACTGTATATACAGGATCATATAGAAACCAGCAGCTTGTGTGTTTAAGTTATTAAAAGTCTATGTTCAGAAAAAGGGGAAAGTTGACTTTCTTTCAGATGAAAAAGTACTGTTTTTTTCTTTCCCTCATTTTCTTTAGCAAAACAACCTTATACAAGTAAGACTTTTTTTTAAATGCACCTTTAAATGGATGACGTGAATGGAGTAGACATTAATGGATTTCACATTTTTCCATTTGCGATGACACCCTTGACTGAATTAAAACATTAAAGCATGAAAATTAAAAGAGATGAAGTGGGGGTAGGTTGGGGGGCTTCCCAAAAAAAGTTACCCAAAATCAATTTAACTAAGATTGTGTTGATGTTTCTGTGTCTGTCCAGTAGGGAGGCAACTCACCGGGACCTTTTACCTTCCCTTTCAAGAGCTCAATTCCGAACCCCAAAGAGAGTGTACGGACAAAATGGCTTACCTTCGACGTACTCCATGACCATGCACAGGTGTCTGCGTGTCTCAAAGGAACAGTACATGCTGACCACGAACGGGTTCTCGGCGAAGGTCAGGATGTCTCTTTCTACAAACGCCTGCTGGATCTGGTTCCTCAGCATCAGGTTCTGCTTGTTGATCTTCTTCATCGCAAATCGCTGATTGGTCTCTTTGTGTCGCACCAGATAGACGGCGCTGAGAGACAACGGGCCAGGGGTTAACGTCAGAGCTTAAAGGCCATTATGTTATTCTAACAGAAGGTGATAAACCGGTTTACCCGTAAGCTCCGTTACTGATGAGTTTGATCATTTCGAAGTCTATCTCACGGGGTTTACGCCGAGGTCGCTGCGGTGCACTCAGACTCTGGGACTGAAAGACAAATAAGAGAGTCAATATCAGACAGCAATAGAAGTCCTTTTTTTACCATCACTTTCACTTTTGTGTATTAACACACACAAAGAAAGAAAGGAAAAAAAAAAAGAGTCAAACAGATTGCAGCACAAACCAGTAATCATTTACAGTAAAACAGTTTATGACGTTTTTCACATCTCTGCCACTAGGTGGAGTAGGCATTACGTTTACACTTGTCCATATACGGTATCTGTCCCAGACAAAGTAACAAAATATTCATACGTTACCCTAACACTATATATAAACAGTAACATAACACAGTATAGAAACATTACAATGTACAATTTTGCACATAAAAACACCAAAACATTGTAGTAACACAACATAATACGCAAACAATAACACAATAGGTAGCAGTCAAATAACACAATATAACAAAATATATATTTCTTATTTATTAAGTGTTAAATCCAACTAACACAATCAATCTTCAATGACCAGCTTATCCTGATAGGTTGGTGCTTTGTTTAATGTACTTATTCATATACAGTATATATATATTGAGGGGAAATAAGTCTTGAGTAAGTTCATTAGAAATGATCACCTCACTATTATTGTTATTAATGATAGTTTGATAGAAATCCAACACATTTTTAAGTACTAGATAATAAGATATATTACTTTCTGTAAAGTTAGCTTAATGTTTGTATATTATTTGTATATTGTGTTACCATACTCTTTGTACATTGTGTTATATTTTTGTTTTCATATTATCTTATTGTTTGAATATTGTGTTATTGTTTGAATATTGTGTTACTCTTTGTATACTGTGTTACTCTTTGTATACTGTGTTACTGTTTTTATATTGTCTTATTGTTTGCATTTTGTGTTACTCTTTGTATATTATGTTCCTGTTTCCATATCGTCTTATTGTTTGCATATTGTGTACTCTTTGCATATTGTGTTACTTTTTCCATATTGTGTTCCCATTTGTATTTTGTGTTTGTATAATAATTAATTAACATTGATTAGCATTATTAACATTACAGGTACTTACACTCACAGAGTCGTCCGTGTCAGGAGTTTCTGCAATTCCACTGTCGTAGCTGCTTAACTGAGCTATTTCTATAAAATGAGAAAAGGGAAAAAAAAATAAACCAAAGAAGAAACAAAACAAAACCAAAGAACAATCAAATTCCTTTTTAAAAAAGTATGAACTCGATTTACATCAGCGCTGTCTCTTTCTGATCAGGGTTTTAAAGTCAATAATACAAAAGGATTGCATTTTCCCACATATAAAGCCTGATGAGCTGACTCGTGTGGTTTCCTAAACGGGTTAAATGAGGTCGAAATCCAGGAATCAGCTCCCAACACGTGTCAAGAGACATTTGTGGAAAACCGCGGTGCCAGACAAACGCCAGCGAGCTCATTGCCAGCACATCAGGCCCCGCAAAACTGCGAACAGCAGGAGGTAATGAACCAGAGGGTGGATTTGGGAATCTCCAAAAGACTCAAGCTCAGCGAAAAGACTTCAAAACAGCTGCCCCCTCCACTTTAAACTCTCACAAGCACCGCGCTCGGAGACCTCTGAGGATTAGAGAAGCCTGAAGGGGTTTGGATGCAATCCAGATTTGGCCAAGAGAGTTGAGGAGCTTCCATGTTTATAGAGAAGGGAAAAAGATGATGAGCTCCATGTGGGTCTAATTACTGGTAATGCTGGTAATGACTGTCTTGGATGTGGTATTACAGAATCATTAAAGAAGCTCTGTCACTTAATACAGACTTCCTTCAGTGATCTTTCCTGATTTAAAAAGAAAATCCACATTAAATGACTTCAACAGCATTTGACATCCTGTTCTTTAGTTGCAACTTCTTTCATCGACCTGGTGGTCTATTCTTGCATTTCTTAACAGGTTGCGTTTTGTTTTTTTCCCACCCTGATTATTTCCCTAATTTGGTCATGTCCCCATGTTCCCAGTCATCTTGTTAGGGCGCAGCCCCATCAGCGACAGCTACCAACCAATGCACACGCTTCCTCCAATGCACATGAGTGCATCTTTTTGAACCATTAGGGGGCGACATAACACACTCTGAGAAAAGCGCTATCCACCCCCTTCCGCTTGCGTGAACTTGGAGACACAAATGATCGGCTAGTCTCAGTAGGACTAATGTGGGAGTGTGAACATCCCAGCCACCATCCCGAGAGGGCGGAGTCAAACTGCTGATATGATTTAGTGCTTTCTACCTCATTTCAAACTCAATAGGGCGTTGCATAAGACTTTCATCTGCCATGTTCTCTCACATCTATCATGCTACCACAAGCGTCTCACTCATCATATTGCAAAGTGTGAACCAATCAAGCATTCTAGAACATTTGCACCATTTCTATGCGAATATAAATTGGTTATCATTGGATCTCTCGCTCTTTTGCAACCTGATCATAAGACATTAGCTTTCGAATTACTGAACACATTAGACATATTGTGCAGAATTCCATTCAATTCCCTCTTACCTTCCAATGGGTCTCGTGTGAGACCGAGTTGGCTGATAATGTAGCGTGGAATGTCGGTCTTGATGCCTTGCCCTTCTTTGGCGTGACCCTCAGCCGCCTCCAACAGGTGATAGAACTCCTCCGGGTCAAACTCCTGCGGATGTACATCACATTTTAGCAACAAAAACTAATTTATTTGTATGAAAATGAATAAAATGTTACTTTGGAGATTAACAATTTACAGTAAACCCTCCTCCATGCCCACAAACAAACAACAGTAGCCTGCTTATGTAAATTTATGTATTAAAAAAAAAGTTACAAGAATTTATAAAAGCCTTAGAACACCCTGAATAAGAGTTACCTTGTATAGCAATTATCACATACTGTACCATATTATTGTCATGTTAATAATACCACCATGGCCACTTCATTAGGAACACCATCCACCTACTCATTCATACATATCTCCGAATCTGCAGGTCTTGCCTACAACTTGCATGTGAGGAGATCTGAAAGACTGGACCATAGAACGATAAAAGGGGGGAAATGATCTGATAAATCACATCCTTTACATCATGTGGTGAGATCAATGAACGCCCCACCTTGCGGCTTACTGGACTTTAAGGATCTTCTGAATTTGTCTGCTTCTAAAATACTTAAACCAGCCCACCCACTGTAGCACCAACAGTGATGCCTCATATCCATGTCACTAAAACCCCATTTTAATTTTTAATGTAAACATTAACCAAAGCTCTTTACCTGTACTTACAGGATTTTCCGCACTGCATTACTGCCATCACGTATAACCTCAATTGGATGACTGCACTACATAGCTGGGGTCCTAATAGAGTGGCCAGTGAGTGTATAGCTTCATATGTGTGCATTGCAATGGAACAGATTCTGTTGCAATGCACACATACGAAACTATTGGCTTACATTAATTACTTTTGTTTAAATGCATAATCCCATCACACACTCAACCAGTCTCTATTCTCTAGGACGGTTTATAACAAAGTACGTAATATATCGTATTTTCTTTTCTTTTTTTTAATCTAAGTGCTCGGAAAAGTGCAGCGGCAGCAAACAAACAAACTTACGAGACACTCCAGAAGGCGTGCCGGTCTGGCGATGACAATAAGGATCTTCTTCACCAGTTCCTTAATGAAAGTCACCTCAGCACTCTCAGATCTCTCTGTGGACTGTGCACATGGTAACACAATTAGCAATGGGTGATTTGGGAATACACACAAACGCATACGCACGCATGCACGCACATAGACGCGCACGTACACACTGAGGAAAAAGCTTTTCACATGGGACTGTTCTGTTCTCCATCTGTCTCTCTCGTCTTATAGCAGACCAAAAAAATTCCTTTTGTTTCTAGAGCACATAGCACATGTGTACACACATTGTGAGTACGTCCGGGAGCCAATCAAAACTTGTTTGAAAAGCAGAAAACAGGGCCACTTTCAATTTTGTTTTTAGAGGAACCGGTGCCAAGAGGAATCATAAATTAAGATTAAGTGAGATTTAATGTCTACTGTATTTCGTATTTAACATCTAACATGTCCTTTCTAAATGCTTAGATTGTTTTTAGATGCAAAAATTTGATTATAGTGTTGGAAACTGGCAATATTGGTAATATATTTGGGTGGCTGGAACGGATTAGCTGCATTTACATGGGAAATGGGAAAATGTGTTTTGCAATTATGAAATTTCACCTCAAGAACTCGCCTCTCGAAGGGATTAAAGTCGTATGCCGAGGCCCCACTGTCTTGCTAAGCACACAGCAGTTGTTCTCAGTATGTGGCTAGTAATTAAATAAAATTATCTTTAGACACTTTTTCATGAATATCTCAGCAAAATATAAAGATATCTGGAAATGTGAGTGATTTACTTAGACTTGTTAAATTGTCAAACCTCTACATGAGGTAATTTAGCTAGCTAGTTACCTCACTCTATAGCTGTGCTAGCAAGCCTGCATATAAACATGCAGGCTTGACTATTAAATAACTATTAAATAGTTATTAAAGCAGAGCTGACTATTTAATAACTATTTTCCAGGCTTTATCATAACTTACTTAAAAAAAAATCATACAGACATTTTCTCCTCCTGTGGCAGTTTTAAGGCAAAGTCAGCTAGCAAAAGCTAACATGATTCTGGCTTTGTCATGCTTGTAGCAGTAACTAGTTTTTTATTAAATACAATTTGATGGAAATAAATTGTACTTATCTTTCTTAGTTTATAGTCATTTTCGAACTATAACTAAATAGGAATGCAGTACCTATTAAAAAAAAATAACTGCTTAAACTTTGGCAGGTTAAATATAATTACCCCAAAATAGGCTAATTTACCAGTTGTTACAAATGACTAATTGATGCTAGGTGCTTTTTATATTAAGTGAGTTATACTAAACAATCGGTCACTGTAGTTCTTTTTATTTTTATGCTAAAATATTAACTACTTACAGCAAAATCTGTTAATCTGTTAACATCACATTATTTACTAGAGATGTAGGGAAAAAATCACTTCAGTTATGAGTCACGATTTTTTAGTCTGCTGATTCACATATCGACATGATTTTTAATTGATTTATTACATAGAGACGCACCTGTCAATCAACCAGTGACTAGAATTGGCGGGTTTTCAGCTTGATCAGCCATGACTGATCAGCCTTGGATGTAAACGATTATGTGCCAGGTGCACAAGCTTCTGAGTGGTGCAACAGAAATGCTTTTTTAAAATTATCCAAAAGTTTAAAGATTATCAAAAAGCCTCTGATCTGAGTTTTTCTCCCAACTCTGTGAACGAATTAGTCTCAAACCCACTTATTACATCCTCTAACACCGGTCTCAAAACTCAGTGCACTAATTAGTCCAGAAACACGTGCGTTGGTAGCCGCGCTTTCCTACGTGCACAAAAGTTGCCCAACACGTGTTCAAGGTGGCGCACTCTGACACACTGGCGCGTTCCACACTGGCGTCCCATGTAGTAGGAATAAATTATTTGCTAAGTTTGTTTAGAAATAATTATGAGAGATACATGTGCTCCTCGGGGAAAAATGAAGATATTTGTTCAATTTAAATCTTAAATTTTAAATGTTAAACACTTGTATTTGAAGTGAGTTTGTATTGTTTAAAAGCAGCCCTTAGATATTTATAAAATCGCAATACTTACTGTGACTAGAAAAATCACAATATTAATTGGAACGGCTCCTAGGTATTGTGATAATATTATATCGGGTGGTAACTAATGATTCCCATCCCTACTATTCACATTACTTTTAATTGGTTAGAAAAATAACACATTAATTCATGCTATTATGGAAAATAATGCATGGCGGTGTGATGCGTTCCGACTCAAAGTTGATTGGTTCTTTGATTATTTTCTTTCAGAATAATCTATTTTTGTTGAATGTCTGCAAAACTTTGAGTTCCTGTTTGCAGTTCCTTTATAAGTAGCTGTTAATAATCAGTCCCTTAAATCCACTTTTTCTTTCTAAAAATGCTTCCAGTTATTATTTCCAGAATAATAAATTAAGAATCATCAGACCACTACACATTTTGATTCAAGCTCCTCACCTCTTGAAAGAGACGTTCGAGTTTGTCAGTGAGCTCGCAGAAGTAGCGAGAAGTGATGAGGCCGAGGCGAGATTTCTCCAGACAGTCTCGTGCCAGTTCGATGATCTGGTGATGGGCGAAGCTGAGCACTCCATCCGCCAGAGGTAGCACGTTCTCTGGAGAACTGGTGCTGATGATCTCCTGAATGCGCTCCTCCATCTGCGCTGTGGCCTGAAGAACACACCAGAGAGCTCAGGAGACACACTCCAAAACCCGTGGGATTTTAAATACAAACCAGAGATTGGTGCTTACCTTAGGAAAGCGTTCCTTGTACACATGATTCATCATGATAATCTCGTGGTCGCAGCACGATGGAGATCTTCCAGGGCTGAAATCAAGAGACAAAAAAGACATAATGAATTCACTGTTTAATAAAACATTCAAACAAGAACAAATGAAACCACAAGCATTAAGCAGGAACGTTTTTTTTTCCTCCTGTACCTGAGGCTACGTGAGCGCGGGCGCATGGGTGTGACCCTACGATGGTCATCGCCAGCAATGCTCTCAGTGCAGAAGTGCTTGGACAGGAAGTGGAGCTCGTCAGCAGTGGGCTGGAAGGGCAGCTGATGAAGCTTCTCCTGTGATGAACAGGATGACTAGAAATGACAAGGAGGTACATTAGGATGGGACTTAAATGTTTTTTTTAACCCAAAATAGGTTATATTGTTAATATATAATATATACGTACAAACATAATAATAATAATAATAATAATAATATATTTTAATCACCAAAAAGCTGAAATTTTGCAAGAAATGTATATAGATATGTGCAAAAGTTTTCACACCCCTCCTCAACCTGTTAATTTTTGGATATAAAAAAAAAATTATAATAATAATAAATCACCATTATTTTACACTGGATGTTCTTTCACATACAGTCTTAATAAAAGAACTTGAGTCTGGGTCAGCAGACTACATTATCTACATTGTATTAGCAAGCTCAAAAGTTTGTACCCCCACATACATGCTATAATTATTTTACATCACATCTTTTTACTTAACATTTGCTTTTTTTGGTATTTTTTTTAAAGCATAAAAAAATCGGTCTAGAACAATAAGCGCTAAGAATCAGTCTGATTTAGGAAACCTCTTAAACAAAAGCCTTTCCAAATTGAGGTCGAGAAAGGTTAACTAAACGCAAAGCTACTGAGTCGCCTTAGACATTAATCCTTTTTTTTTTTTTTTGAGTAGTACTTTTAAAAAGTAAAACTAGTTAAAAAAACAAAAACAAAATAACAACAACAACACATGACTAAATAGAAGCAATGACTAACTGTTTTTCCAAGCAAATACTAAGAACCTTCAGATATTAATTCTGGTATTAAGTAACTGATACACACTTAAACTACATTTTTGTTGTGTGAAAAAATGCACTTAAAGCAGACTGACTCGAAGCGCCGCTGACTGACACGATCAGTTTTGCGAAGTTACACTTCATTAGTTTGGGTAAACTGTCTCATGCCTCTCCTTAACGTCTCGCCTAGATGACATCTGTGCCCGCTATTCTCTGGCTCGGCTTGCTGGCTCTATCTTGTGAGCTCATCACCGGTTGGCTGGGACAATCCTATCAGATTGTTTGCCATTTCATCCCCAGGTGGGCGTGTGCAGAAAGAGTGTAAGTAAACACAGCCACAGCCAGTGAGCGAGTAAACGAGAGGGTTTTTCTGGAAAAGATTCAGGCACATATTTACCAGAAAACAAATCTGCTCGGAGCCATGTTAGTCAGAACGACAGCATCTGTTATTTTTTGCAAAATGGCTTGCCGTGCTTTGCGCTCAGTTGGAGTCTAAATATAAAACTTAGAGTATGAACAATCTGTGTATTTTAAACCCACTCAGGTAGAACGAAAATGTATTGCAGAAAAATATCTGTATTTTTCAGGGCATGTCTTAGGTCAGCGTGAGATATCTGCTGACGAGTACCCAAGACTCAACACATCTTTTCTGAGATCTGAGGATTTGTTCAAAAATTTGTTAAAAATTTATTTTATTAATAATAATAATAATATATACACACTGATCATTCATAACATTAAAACAACCTATTTTTGGGCTCCCCTTTTGAAGCTGGGGTGGTTCTGGCCCTTTGGGGCGTGGCTAAACAGGGCCCTAGGGGGTGTGCTGTGTTGTATGGTGTTGCCAGAGGATCTTTTGGGTGATGTCAATTCCAGAGTGGGGACTCAGGGGATTGGACTTGTTTGTCTAGCGCATCCCATAAGGACGGGTCAAAGGTCTTTGCTTCTTTGCCTGCCAAGCCCCATACTTGGCATGCTACTGTATGATGCACCAAGTGTTCTGATACCTTTCTATCGTGTCCAGCATTGGCACTTTTAAAAAAAAATTTTTTTTTTTAGCAATTTGTGCCAAGTTGGATTTTCTGTGGGATCACACAAGACAGGCTGGCCTTTGGTTCCATTGGGTGTAGTTGGGGTTTGGTGCTCATAATTCTGTCACCAGTTTACTGGTAAATAAGTGATAATCAACGTTATTCAATTCATCTGGAGGTGGTTTCAATGTTACGGCTGATCGGTGTTATACTTTAAGCCCGATTTAAACCAAGTGACCTTGACCAGGCAATTACTAAGGATGAATGAATAAATGAAAGTTGTCTTTAATTCTTCTGAAAGTTTTAGATCTCAGAATTTACTCAGAACTATTGAGCTCGATACACAACCTCTTGCTTGCAAGAAATTAAAAACCTCCCACTCAGAACTCGACCACATTCCGGTTGATCGTCTCTTTGATGCACACAGTGGCACAATCCTGAGTGGTACAGAGGTAACAAACTGACCCCCATCATCAAATCCGAATTCAAAGGTGATGTTATAGCCTCTCCCAGCCAGGATGCATACAGAAAGCTGATTGGTCAAGCTCTCTCTTCGGTGGGGAGGAGTGAGTGTCGTACAAGCACACTTACATCAATCATCATGAAGCTTGGGTTGATTTTTGTTTTTCAGCTAGGTATGTTCAGAGTTATCCAGCGACACCCAGAAAAGCCTTCTTCTGAGTCTCATGGTTTCGCATTGGGTTATCTAATCCTACATTTGGAGTTCTGAAAAGCTGCTTTGTGACGAGGTCTATTATCTAAAGTGATAACTGAATCGACTGTGCCCTGATTTCCAAATTTGAAATAAAAGCTTTGAACATGTATTAATATTACAGTAGATGTTTCCCAGGGTGACTCAGAAACAGCAGGCGCTTACAGAAATGGTGGAACTTGGGGTGTTGGTTCCATATCCTGACGACGGGAGGGATGCCAGGGACCAACGACGGCCGTCGGTCCTACACACCAACACACACACACACACACACACACACACATATCACTATAAAAGAACAGCTTAGATGGATGTGAATGAAACCTGCAGTATGTAACGCACAGGGTTAAACCACGGTCAGTGAGTGGAACACCAGAGGGAAGGGAAGGGAAGTGAGACGCTGAATGACTCATTGATTTTCAGAGCGAGCGCGAGAGTGAGAGCGAGGATGAATGCTGATTACAAAGCAGCTCTGGCTGAGCGCGAGCGTTTTTACACAATGGCATTTAATGCGCTATTTCCTATAGACCCCTTTTTGCCAGACTCATAGCAATAACAGACGAACACAACAACAGAAGGGAGTTGTGTGAAAACACAGCGACAGTGAGAGGACTGAGAAATTAATTGGTGCACTCACAGGGAAACGAATGGGACAAGCAAATGGTAGGGACGGTATTTTATTTACCTGTCTACTCTGTAGCCAGGGCTGAATTATAAATAGCGAAAAAGTGCATAAAACATGTTTATTTCCAGCAGAACTCAATTTCTTTCTCTTATTTAATTTTACTAACATAGTTCAGAAGGATTCAGGCTTTATAAAAATCTTTCGGGTTTTAAACATCACAAGCTCAAATAAGTATGTTAAGCTCCAAACCCAAATCGTGAATGTGTTTCTTTCTGCAGATATACACAGTACATAAACACTTTCTTAGCACCGATACTTAAAGATGCATCATTTACCTGCGAGCAAAGGAGAAGTGGGCCGAGGCACTGGGAGAGAAGTTTCTAGGGCTGTCCTGAGGACTTGTGCCTGGAGGAAACAATCCAAGACAAACAAGAAGCTTAACACACACAATCTCATACAACAAATCACATTTATTGATAGTTTTATCCCCCATTTAATCCTAATAATAATAGTATTAAAGCACATTATAACACCCTGTTTTCTATATACATTAAATGTAAGGTTATTCCGTAACTGCGAGGCTTTGTAAGAAAAAACCCTGCTCCCTGCTGTAGTTTATATAATACAAGGTACCAAAAAACAGCCTGCACCCTTTGATCAAAGTAGGCCTGGCAGATCATTAAAACACTAGCAGTTCACTCAGGTACAACAGGGCGAGTCCATTTAGTGCTTTATATTTCAGCAGTAGTACAGTAAGTTCCCAACATAAGAACGAGTCCCAGTCGTTCAAAAATCTAATTTGTTTGTAAGTCCAACAAATTGATCCTAGGATGCTAGGATAAAAACAATTGGCTATACACATTATAAAACTAACATGCTCCATGATCTTGACCTTGTCCTTGTTCTTTAGAATCGTGCCAATTGTTGAATGATTTATAAAAAAAAAAAAACGAGCAATGTCTGCCATCTTTTCACCTCGCTCCATTCTCTCAATTATATTCACTTTTGTCCTTATCGCTTGCTGCTTCTTAGCAGTACCAGCTTCATCGTTGCTGCTTTTACACTTACTTGTGGACATCATGGGATGCACGATGCATGCACCTGACACTGTATGCCGGATATGTGATAACTAACTTCTGTGACTGAACATTCGCAAACGCATGTTCATTTCTTTGAAAGTTCGTAACTCGAATGTTTGCATGTAGAGGACTTTTAAAATTAATGCGGAATTTCACTAGGAGCCAGTGCAGTGTGAAATGTTGTTTCTATTGTCCTCTCAGAGTTTTTCCGTGCCACCTTTGTCCCCGGCTTGCTAGTTAAAGGCTCTATATAAATTTAATTAAATTGAATTATTTCAAAAACAAAAACTAAACATACACTATATCTGTGCTCTATAATGAGATGTTTATGAGACATTGATGGAAGGATTCTCCAGTGTCAGTATTTTGTTTATTAGATTTACTTAAATTAAATCTCTCTCCCTGCATATTCACGGGAATGACTGCAGTGCGCCACCACCAGCCACCGCGGCTGGGATCGTCGTTCATGGACGTACGGCTTTCTTTAAAACGTTTGCACCATTCAAATGTTTTACTGCGGTTAAGAGTCTCATTACTGTACTGTGCTTGAAGTCTTCTGTAAATATCGGTTTTACCTCTCACTTTGACTTAAACGCCCATTGTTCGATATATTACAATGAATTATTTGCCTATAACATCACACCGTTGTATTTATTGTTTGATTTATCTGTTTGTGTTCAGGACGTAGAAAAGATCATCTTCAATAGGCAAAGTCAGGTCAGACAATTACATAATGATCAATAATGACAAACACAGAACAGTTAGGCAACTAAAAACGGAAAGATCCTTTATTGTGTAACTGCACACAGCTAAGGACAAAGCATAAAAGACCATTCAGAAAACTAATTTGAATAAGAGTTATCAGCTATCATGAGCAAGGAAGTGGTGATGCCTCAGTGTGTTCACTGTAAGAAAACCTTTCTGCACAGAGCTTTTCTATTGTGTGTGTGTGTGTGTTTGTTTGTGTGTGTTTGTGTGTGTTTGTGTGTGTTTGTGTGTGTTTGTGTGTGTTTGTGTGTGTTTGTGTGTGTTAATGCTCTATCTAAAAAATACCATTAAGACAATGCATCCCCTTTCTACAGTAATGAGCTACTGCGGACTCACACCTCTGCAGAAAACAGGCTATTCTTAAATGAGGTCACATTAGGGGGAAATCTAATTGGCTTGTTTAAACAAACATAGAAAAAGAACAAAAATCAGAAATATTTTTCCGCCATGTGATTTTAGTGTCTACACACACACCTTCGCCTGAAAAGTGAATTTTGCATAAAAGGAAAGTTTTAAAGGAAAACCTCTTTTTTTAGGCCGTGTGTGTGAACCTCCTGAGACCTGAACATTACTTCTGTGTACACTGAATTTTCTAGTCATGGTTTCTCATGGTATCAGCAATTGATAACTATGAATTTCATCAAGGTCCTCAAACAGGAAGTATTTAGATACAAGAATTACACCTAATAGCCCTCGTACAGTATGAGGATCACACCCAAGGATACATAGGTGATCTAGTTTGGAGAAAATTTCATGTCCTGGTATGAGGACATTCAGGTCTCAAGAGGATAAAGGAAGGTGCAGAGAAAGGTTTGACATCATCAGTCATTAAAAAAAAAAAAAAAATCATTAGATTGTATATGGAGCTGGTTTGACTTTCAGGCTCCCGTTGTATCCACACTCGATCTCCCCCAGAGGCATTAAACACATATGGGCCCCATCTCGTTATCCACACACCCCACTGTTTCTGTGCACTGCTTCTGGCTATCAGGGTCAATCAAATAGAAAAGGGTGTGTGGGTATGTGTGTGTGTGTGTGTGTGTGTGTGTGTGTGTGTGTCCAGTGAAGTAACAGCATGGCTAAGGTCCTCTGACCAACATTAATCACACATCATTCGCATCATTGATTAAAGGAGGGGGTTCAGAATTAATTAACAATAGCAGGGCAGAGACAAAGCGGGGTTCGTGTTAATGACTGAAAGTCGTTCATTAAGGGCTTCATTCACAAGACAAGAAAGTCATTTGATTTAATCGCAGTCGTCTATGTTACTGGAATGACTGGCTTGACCCAAATTAGAGCCATTTCCAGTTCAGACACTAAACTTCAATTAAACACTAGAGCTGATCTATCTAATTAAAATAATTTTCAAAATCCAAAGTTAATGTTAATAATGTACATGTAAATATATAGCACAAAAATAGCATTTAAGACAAAATTTGACAAAATAATTTGGCAATTACGCATGTACAGTGGTAACTCGGCATACGAACGTCCCGCCTCATGAATTTTCGCCTTAACAACAAAAAAGTTCCAGAGTCTCAGATTCTTTTTACAAGGTTTCAGACCTAAATCAGCTCGTTAGATCTAATGCATGGCAACATGGCAGTAAATGCCAATTTCAAAGCTTTACAAATACTTTGACTCTTCAAACCTTGTGCACACGCTTGCGGACACTCAACAACCATGGGTTCCTCTAAGCAGCTGTGTAAGACTATTATTGATGCCAACAATGAAGGAGAAGGCTACAAGAAGATAGCAAAGCGTTGTCAGCTTGCAGTTCCCACAATGAGAAATGTAATTAAGAGATAGCAGTTCAGGGGAACTGTGGAGGTCAAGATGAGATCTGAAAGACCAAGAAAACTCTCAGAGAGAACCGCTTTTATGCTGGTCAGAAAGACAAATCAAAACCCCCGATTGACTGCAAAAAACCAGCAGGAAGATTTAGCAGACGCAGGAGTGGTGGTGCACCGTTCCACAAGACCTGCATGGAAGAGTCAGCAAAAGAAAACCTTATCTGAGTCTCCGTCATAAAATCCAACGTCAGAAGTATGAAACAGAACATCTACAGAAGGCTGATGCGTTTTGGAAACAAGTGCTGTGGACTGATGAAGTTTAAATAGAACTCTTTGGCCCCAATCAGCAAAGGCATGTTTTCATGAAAAGAACACCTTGCCAACTATTAAGCATGGAGGTGGATCTATCATGCTTTGGGGTTGTGTTGCAGTCAGTGGCACAGGAAACATTGCATGGGTGGAGGGAAGAATGGATTCCACTAAATACCAGCAAATTCTGGAAGCAAACATCACACCATCTGTAAAAAAGCTGAAGCTGAAAAGAGGATGCCTTCTACAACAGGACAATGATCCTAAACATACCTCGAAATCCACTATGGAAAACCTCAAGAGACGCGAGCTGAAGGTTTTGGAACGGCCATCACAGTCTCCTGATTTAAAGATCATTGAAAATTTGTGGATAGATCTTCAAAGAGCTGTGCATGCAAAACAACCAAAGAATATTACAGAACTAGAAGTCTTTTGCAAGGAAGAAATGAGAGAAAATCCCAAGTTTAAGAATTGAAAGACTTTTAGTTGGCTATAAAAAGCGTTTGCAAGCTGTGATGTCTGCCAGAGGAGGTGTTACTAAGTACTGATAATGTAGGGTGCCCAAACTTTTGCACAGCGCCACACTAATATTTTTTATTTTTTATCTTTGTTCGATTTATGACATAAAATGTAACTACTGTATGCATCAATGTTTGCTGAAAATATTGTGCATTTTTTCCATTTTTAAGAGAGACTGTGTTAACATCTTTTCAATTAAAAAAAACACACCAAAATTACAGTATCATGGGGTGCCTAAACTTTTGCATAAGACTGTACATGTCTTTCCTAAATGTTTTGATCGTTTTTATATGGAAAAATATTATTATATTGTTGGAAATTGGTAATATTGGTACTATGTTTGGGTGGCTGGAACGGATTATCTGCATTTACATTAATTTCTAGGGAAAAATGCGTTTCATAATACAAATTTTTGCCTTAAGAACTCAACCCCAGAACGAATTAAATTTGTATGCCGAGGGTCCACTGTAACACATTATTAAATAGTTTGTTGATAATGATAACTATAAAAACAATAAGATCCCACTTTACTTTAAACATTATTCTCAGTTACGCTGCCAACACCGCCTCCAATCTTTTACATCTTCTAATAAATGGTAAGTCATTCTTCTGTAACAGACTTGTACTGGTCAGGGTCTCGGTGGACACTGGGAACACGATCCGGGTGGAAGTTTAATCCATTTACACACTTTAGTTTGGGGGAAATTTACACTTAATAAACTATCAATTAGCATGTTTTTTGGGTATGTAGGAGAAAAATTTGAATTTTTAAGGATAAAACATATTTGATTATTAAGGTCCAAAACAATATGAGTATACTGTATGTTGCACTGGGGGTGAAAACTTTTGCATACAAAGGAGACAAAAATGAGAAAACAGACTTGAGCAGACGTAACTAGACAGACATATCTGGACAAACAGAAAGACAAACAGAGACAGTACATTACCTGTGTGTGAAGAAAAGGGGGAGTGTGGTCGAGGAAGTCCTGATGTCTGTCCACTTCCTATAAGACTCTTCCTGTTACCCGTCCTACAGCTGGAAAAAAAAACATGTAAAGAATCTTAAGCCGTGTTCTTTCCCTGGCGGACGGTTCTCATTTTCTAAAAAAGGAACTCGCTTGTTTCAGGGTTAAACACAGAGATGATCTCTACACATCGAATCAATAACGTATCGATTGAAAACTTGTTTCTAAAAGCATGATTTTATGGAATCCGTGTCCAGACGACGGCTTAGATTCTGTAATGCTGCAAAAATCGATCATTTCCTGAGATTATTTCGCATTTATTTACATTACATTTCTCAGATTTGTAATTTAATCAGCCTGGAAAGGTAAATTCATCCATTCATCATATTTATCGCTTTATCTTGTGTACAGGGTCACAGGGACCTGAAGCCTATCCCAGGAGACTTGGGGCACAAGGCGGGGTACACCCTGGAAAAGGTGCCAATCCATCACAGGGCACACGGAAATACACATTCACACACTATGGCACACTAAATTCATAGGTCCTACAATATGATATGAGATTATTTTTCTTAACATTGTCTGTTCAATTGATATTTAAACCATAAAACTGTTCAAACTGTGCAATAAAATCAGGTAAAAAGTCTGTTCTTAAAAAAAAAAAAAGAAACAGTTCATGTACAGATATAAAAAAAAAAAAATCAATAGTTTCTTGGGATTTTTGTGTCTATCAAAGGATTAAAGAGAAAGTTTACCCTGTTAAGGAGGGATCTTTTGTATTTTATTAAATAATAAAAGATAATGAATGACACTCATTGATATTCCACAGGAGCCATGAGAGCGCATTCTTACTACATGCAGTCCACCTGGAAATTTTTTAACTCGTGCATGAGCCAAAAAACAAATCGACTTAATAACTAGAAAACCAGCAACGAAAAAACATTTAAAACCTGCAAATGTGAAATAGACAGTCAGCAGCCTGAGATGTAATTGAAATAAAAAAAATAAAAGGCTTAAAGATTTGCAGTAGGTCTGTATGATTCGATCAAAAATAAACGAAATAAATAATTACATCGTGATTATTTTGACACATGTTGCAGCCGTGATTTACACAATGAGAAATGCAAAAATAGATATTTTTTCCTTATTTATATACAGTGGTGTGAAAAACTATTTGCCC
>JAOVVA010000031.1:4505386-4518638 GCA_028565275.1 Leiocassis micropogon
CTTTCATTTTTGTGAAGCTGCTTTGAGACAATGACCATTGTTAAAAGCGCTATATAAATAAAATTGAATTGAATTGACTTGTAAAGTCTAAGGTGGGGAACTGTAACAACAAAATAAAAGTTTATAGTGTCAGAGATTTGAATGGGTTCCTCATCACATCCAGCGATATTCCTACAAACATACATTAATTATTTACTTACTATAAATTTAAGCTACTAAACTCACTTACTAACTTAAAATGTCATCATCCTAAAACATATACTACAGCATCTAGCAGGTCATCCTGGCAAAAACGATTCGTCATTCATTCCAGCAGGTAAATGTAAAATGTAGTTCACAGGTGCTCAGTGAAAGAGGATCAGATGTACCACGGCTATTTATACAGCCTCCATGCACGGGCAGATTAAACTCCATCAGTCCTGAGCACTTGCTCCTAGATGCCTCCTACAGCATAGCAGTGAAATGACACAACTTGACCTTATGATTACGATAATATGCTTATAAAGGGCATTACATAAAAAACATACATAAAACATCAGTGATTTCATAATGTAAGCTATACTGTAATCTTAAACCAAGAGAAAAAAAAAAACATACAGTAATAACCTCAGGCTACGTTGTTCTTTTAATTCTCATTATTGGCTCCTGACTTGCGTTACTGTACTAAAATAAGGTGCACTGTAGTCATAGCTGAAACATGAGACTAAAGTTCTCCTGCTAGATAAATATGTAAATGACTTCATGGTGAATTCGTCCGATTTATCTCACTACCATACCATTGTTTTTTTTTTTGTTTTTTTTTTAAACGTGTCACACACGCAGGGACGTACAGAACGTTCCAATAAGTCTTTTATGGGTAAAGATAAAGATGTTATTGAACAAGTTCATTTCCTTGGTCTCATAAAACCTGTGAATTCAATCAATGTCCTTTTAAACGAATGTAACTTGTCAAACAGATCCGCAGCCTTTATTACCCTCCGTTTAGAGATTTAAGGTAATGATGCATCAATGCCCTTTTGAAGCCCTCACACAGACTCACGCTTCCAGTATTTTTGGGGACACAGCTTTATTGGTGCCAAGGGTTTACATCTGGCTGAGGGTGAAAACTGCATTTGAACCCAGGTGTAGTCCATGGAAGTGACCTCTGGTTCATGTTGACACAGTGGGTTGGAATTCATCTCGAGCAAATTCCAGCTTTAAGTAATCCCAAGCTTCAAGCAAACCGGAGTTTCACATAGACTCACGCTTCAAACAAACCTGAGCTTCGTGTTGACCCAGGCTTCAAGCAAACTTGAGTTTGATGTAGACACAAGATCCAAGCAAACCAGAGCTTCTTGTGAACTCGAGCTTCAAGCGAAACACAGTTTCAAGCAAACCTGAGCTGCTTGTAAACCCAGGTTTCAACCAGCACAAGCTTGAAGCAAACCCGAGCTTCATGTAGACCCAAGCTTCCAGTGAACCTTATGTGAACCCAACCTCCAAACAAACCCAAGCTTCAAGAAACTTGAGATTCAAAGCTGACCTATGCTTCATGAATACCTGAAATTCTAGCAATCTACTTACAGAAAGGAACACCAACATTATTTCAAATGTTACAACAGTAGATAAAGGCATCATATAGTGTTACTAGATAAAATTCAACACAAAGTATACGTTCCTTTTGACAGAATTGCTTTTACTCACGGCCTCAGTTGAATCTTGCATTGCTGTACGCCTCACTGCAAGCATCAAACTCTTGATTACCTTTGCAAGCGTGGTAGCTTGCATCCATTAAGAAACTGAGGTATGGACAAGATTGACCTCGACATCATCTCACTGTCATGCCACTAAACATGTCGGTCATCTACAGAAAATTACCTAAAGAAACGTGTCAAGCATCCACTGCTAGAGTTTCAGTTAGTGGTTGCAATGTAACTCCACCTCTTAAAGAGATTTGTCCAGGCACATCTCGGAGAATCTGGCAAATTTGTTTGCTGTAAAGGACGCGTCCAGTCCATCAACTGAACATTAGGAGAACAAACAGTAAACATTTGCTTGTCCTTATACACAGTTTGCCAATCCAAAAAGAAAGCAAGGCCACTAATAGTGGCACGCATTTGCGTTTCATGCCAAAGTGCTCACTGCTTATCCTCCACATGCCCTCAAACATTCTCCAGATCAAGTAACAGGGATCTACCACTTCACATTCTGGCTGGTAGAGAGGAGACAGAAAAGATGAGAAGGAGTGGTGAATGAGTCAGAGCAGGACTCCATCATCGGTATTCTCCATTTGGCACTGCTCCAGTATATGGAGGTCCTTCTTTGAAGCTTGTCTGAAATGGAAATGTACTGGTTTTCAATGGTTACCAGGTCTAAATATTGGTGTCTACTTACTGTACCTTTTGGAAAGCCGTTCTGGAAATGGTCATGGACACCACCCCTAAAGTACAATACTTTAACAACCAAAAGTCAGTCCAATCACACCCTAATGTGCTTGGTAAACATACCAGTTTAGATTTAGTCCTTTTTTGATTATTGGAACTAAAAAAAACATTAGTCCTTTGGGAAAGTCTTCCAGTAGATTTCATGAAGTGGCTGAATTTCTACCCATTCAGTCACAAGAGCATTACTGAGGTCAGGGAACAGGTCCTGGCACACAGTTGGCGTTCCAATTTATCGTAAGGGCATTTAAAGTGGTGCAGGTTAATAAAGTTCTTTCACCAGGGTATCATCAGTCAGATATCAAAGAGAATATCCAATACCTATTGTGGACTTATCTGGGTATGATCTTCAAAATGCCAAAAGTTGCAATCTGATTGGCGTTTCCACCAATTTCTATTGGGAACACCAACGTTATGGCATATCAGCACACGTTTATGATTTGTCATGTCTCAAGGTTACTCCAGATACTTAATTAAAGCAATTAGTTCACAGTTGTGAATAAGCAAGACCTCTGGTTTTGATGATAAAATACTGGCAGAAACAGTGGGAAAGCATTTGCGATTTTATTCATTGAGGGTCAGGGCCCTTAACCCTCATCTTCTCAACTCAAACATAATATGTTTTAAGATTTAACCACACCTGAAAATCTAAGGAACAGCCAACACTGAACCTAACCACTAAGCATTTTCAAAGGCCATCCAGGTAATAATGACATCACACAGATTACCAGTCATAAAACCTCCAGTCTCCCAACATGCAGACCGAAGACCATAACCCAGCCCGGGTTCTTTTATCTCTTCCACCTTAGCTTTGCTGATTTTAGCAACGACATCAGGTCTAATCGCCTTCTCGGGTTGCTGTGTCCCAAAGGGTCCTATATAGCAGCTTGTGCTCTAGATAGGAGTGCACTCTTTCTGTGCCCCCATTACAAGAGGATGAATTAAAGACACCCACAGAGACCTGAATCACAAGAGCTGCTAAGTCACTTTCCTTTAGGTTAGTGGCATGAATTTCTGTAATGACTTTGTTCAAGAAAGCCTCCAATCATCAATAAAACACAAATCCTTTAAGTTAGAGATATTCAAAGGTAGATTTAGTGGTATAGGTTTGCCAAGAAACATCCATCAAAAACAATCAGGTTGAGTAAAAAAAAAAAGTGATTTATTTTTGTCCTATTCTGAAACAAGGCCTAGTTATGCAATGACCCAAAAAATGTAGTATCAACATACTACATTTGCACCTCGTCCTTTGCAAATTGATTTTATATTGATCAGCCATAACACTAAAACCACCACCAAGTGAATTGAATAACATTCATTATGAATTATATACCAGTAAACGAAGAGCAAAGGCCAGTCCGTCTGGTGCAACCCCACAGAAAAGCCAATGTAGCACAAATTGCTGAAAAAAGTCAATACTGTCCATGGTAGAAAGGTACCAGAACACCTTGTGCACCACCGCCTACTGGACACGGAACTCAACAAGGCCAACAACCTGACCTTCAAACTCCTGAGATCCTGATCCGATCAAGCACCCATGGGATTCACTGGCCAGACAAGTCTGATTCACAGCTGCCCCACCTTAGGATCTGCCACGAACATCCTGGTCCCAGACACCAGCACACAACCAGTGGTCTTGTGGAGTCATGCCCCAAGAGACCAGGGCTGCCTCGGTGGCACAAGAGGAACCTAAAACCTATTGCTGCTGAGTGTATTATTCTATGGTTATAATCATGTGCAGAAATTATGGTTTCTTATCTTTCCGCTGTACACATTGCTTCTGGTTGAACTCTTAAGCATTCGCCACTAAAATCCCAACATATTTGTTGAATAAGTGAAAGTCCAACCAGTAGTAATATAACAAGAGTTTTCTTTATATGTTTTAAATGAACATGAGTTAATTAGAGCAGCTTGAACATAAAATTTCATTTTCCTGTCCAGATAGACACATTAGAGGCATTAAGACAGACTGGTGTACGTCATGGTCTGCAGTTTCAGTCGCTATTGGGCAGCACGAGAAACCGACACAGTACGTCAACTGCCTGATGATCAAACACCATCTGATTATACAGACACAAAGCAGTGAGACTATTAATGATGAATCTACAATGATTTCAAAAGTCCGTCCTGAAAACGTGCCAACACATCAAAAGCAGTAACATCTGATCTTGCAAGAAAGCAGGAAATCCATTCCAGCCCTGTGTTATTCCATTTTAATTAAACTCAAACAGAATTTAGTTTCTTTACCATTTCCAAAAATGGCGTCTTTCAAAACCCATTTTCCCCCACAATGGCTTACTTTTTTCCTTAAGATTTGGACCGACCTCATTTCCTCCACCCGCCGCTCAATTCAGCCACAAATCCTATTTTGCACTTGAAAGAAGGCCGACACAAAAGCTCAGCGCGTTATATAAGCCCACCATCCCTTTCTATGAAATTATATAAAAGCTTTTTGAAAAATAAAACGAGCAGAACTTATCATTCAATCGAGATCTTTTTTGTCCCTCTTAACTGTTGCTGTTGAAAATCAACCTGAGTAACATCAGAGCGTGAAACCTCGCTCGACTCCTGAGAAACAAAATGTCGAGGAAGCGTGCTCTTACCTCCAAAAATGGAAGGCGTGCAGCGGGCTGCATGGGCTGCAAGGGCTTGTGGGAGTCGGGCTCAAGCTTCTTGGAGTGAGGCTGCAAGTCAAATCACGGTTCGTCAATGCTGACCCAACGTGCGACCTTACAGTAGGCGAGTTATGTACATCACACATCGAAAGGTGCATTTTGTGCTCGCTAAAACTACTTACAGTCGAATTTTTATTAATATACAAGTCATTAACCAAAATCCACATTTCTAAATAAAACGTATGTACGTCTTAAGAATTCTTTGGAGAGTTAAAGGTTTGATTTAGAACCCTTTCTAAACCATTTGTTATAGGCTTCTAGATGGAACCTCTAACAGTTCTCACAGAGAGAGAGAACGATTTGACGTGTATTCCTCCAAAGTATGTACAAATCTAACAGAATGTAGTATGAGGGAGTTTCAAGTCAAACTGGTACTTATGAAGAAATTTAAGTTTTACAAGCATTTTAAAGAAGGCCGTACATCTGTGAACAACATTCTTGGCCAAAAGGGCTCAGCGCCCACTGCACTCGCTTTCATCAAGTGAAATGTCTGAGACTTTAAAATCGACGAATGACTTCTTGCCAACTTGCGCAAGACATGTATCAATCTGAAGGAACCTTCACATGCTTGGGACATTAAAGGAGTTCCAGGGAGGCCAGCGTTTCAGCCGTGAAGCAGACAGTCCAAACATGGCTCCGGTGTATTGAGAAAACCTTAAACCTTGATGGTATTCAAGCACTAGTGAAGCGCTAGGGTTTGGTGCGTTGGTGTAACTAGTGTGTCTGCACAATCAAAAGTCCCAGTTTGACTTGAACACTCCTTGTATATTAGCATGCACTGCCTTGTGTTTCTGTTTCCATTATATTAAACCTACATGAAATGTATACGGTCCAAAAATCTAAAGCCACACTGAAAGTCAGGGAATCGGGGAGTTTTTAAATTTGAGACCCTTTAAAACAAGAACAGAAAATATTTTATATTAACGATCCTTATGAAAATTTGTATTATACTCTATGACTCTAGCTCCTTTGTATGCAAGCTCGAATTTTTTGACACATGCGATGCATGGACTCTTATGAGTCCACGTCCGAGTGCACATGTCATTCAAGCCAAAGTGGACATAGAAATGATAAATAAAGTCATAATTTCATGTATATAAATATTCCAAGGATTCTAACACAGAATAACTTAGTTATGACTTAGCTAAGTTACATTAAGCCTTTATTTGTCAGAGCGCAGGGTCAGCCATGACACAGCGTTCCTGGAGAAAGACAGGGTTAAGGACCCTGATCGAGGGCCCAACAACGGCAACCTGGTGGAGCTGGGGCTCGAACCACCGACCTTCCGATCTGCAAGTTAGTGCATTAGCCCTCTGAGTCACCACTGCCCCTATTAATATAGTTTGAAATAAAAAATAAAGGTTTATATTCACCTAGAATGAAAGAATCTCTCTGTGCTGGTTTCAGAATTTTGGACCGTTCATAATTCGGATGAAGATTTCATAAAGTAAAGGAACTACTGTAGTGCAGATGGAGTTACAATTCAGCGTACAAAACAGGAAGTTCTGAGGATAAAGAAGGTGAAACCTGGGGACGGTCCACCATTTCGAGATAATCAACCATTTCGACATCTACTTGTATCTGAAATGTTCTGATTTTTTTTTTTTTACTTCATGTACAACGCTTAATTTGAACTCCGTCTGCTATACATCATTGCACGCATTACCACAGAGCAGCACCACAGCAGTGATTGGATCAGTGAATTTAATCTATATAGAGCTCAAAGAATAAACCCAGCCATGTCAGCATTCAGCTTCTATTATACCTCACACACCAAATTCTATTAGTACCGTTTTCTTTTTTTGTTTGTTTTTTGCATTTACAACTTGCAAAAAAAAACAAAAAAAAAAAACCTGCGCACGCTACATGCGGCTCAAACCAAACACTGCAACATGACCTCCAAATTTCCTCTCCGCTGGCTGTTTTCCTGGAGGCCTTCGAGTGCATAAACGCTGGTTGCTGGTGGTGCAGAAGACCATTGACAAGCTAAACCAATCACGTCACCTGAAAGTGCTGAAACGGACGTGTCAGGAGATGTGCATGCACGGTGCGCTTAGCAACACCAGCAGTGATGCAACACGCAGCTACAGCAGATGTAAACATGTGATGTGCTTTCCGTGACCTCCGGGAACGGAATTTGATTTCGTTACGATTACAAATCCCTGAGATGTGAACGAGAAACGAGAGCACATGGTAAATATGAGACGGCAGGGATGTTACTTAGAACAGATCAGGTCTCTATGTATAAGGGAAATTCATCATCCTCATCATCATCATCATCATCATCATCGAGTGCATCCTGCTGAGGGGAACACGAGCCATATCTTTGTACGTCACATTATCCAAACGGACAGCCAAAGCTGGCGGGGTCTCCAGCTGCGGACCTCACTGATCGATCGCCAATTCTTGCTGATCCCAGATCAGATCCACTCATACACACCCTAGACCGAATCCTGAAACTGACCCGAGATCAGTTTCAACACAGTAAACCTTCACTAGCAAACCTTTTATTATGTTTCTCTTCTCTTTGAGCACACTGCAGAAACTGCTGCTGTGGTAATGCTGCACCTTTCAATGATTCTGCACGTAAATAAAGACGACGCAGCACACAAAAGGGAGGAAATACTCACTCGAGTGTCAGCCCCGGAATCCTTAACCTCTCCCGCTGGGCTTTCATGGCTGTGCTAGACTGGATTGATCTATTGTGCACATGATATTTCCTTTCGCAGAACCTCACGGCACGTCAACACAGCAACGGAAATCGTCTGGTCCTGATTTTTTTTTTTTCCCCTTCCCTCCCCCTGTCCTTATACTTCTAGGTCTAGCTGTCAGATGAGATCGTCAGTCGTCTGTGGAGAACTAAGAGGCTGGACAATGGCTCTCTTTCTCCTCCCATCCCTCTGCCGCTCACACTTTCTCTCTCACTCTCCCGCTCTCTCCCTGTGTCTCTCTCTCCCATACACAAACATGCATGCCTGGGATCCAGGCCGCCCCTCCTCCACCGGTGGAAGACCCTTACGTCAGCAAAGCCAAACACAGAGCATGGAGATTTATCATCCTTACACCAGACTGCACTCAACCTCATCAATGAAGCCTCATACTGTTTTAGATTTCATCCCACTGTGATTAAAACGTCTTCTTCTTTTTTTTAAATAGTATTTTCATCATGCACTAATAGACGTGCAGACTGCAGTGTCCTCCAAAACATTCATTAGCATTTCAATGCGATCTTTTGTGCCGCGCAAGAAATATCATGACCTCGGGAGTACAATTCGAACCCTCATGACCAAAACGAAACGAGATCTTACATGGGATTAATGTGTATTTGCTTTTACGCAAGACCCCAGTTCAGCAAGAGCAAAGGTGACTGAAGGGATCCGCTGCCTTAATCCCGCTGCCTTTAGTGAGCAGAAAAATCCTTAAAAAAAAAAAAGTTTAGTTTAACATTACAATAATGCTAGGCGATTATCTTTACTAGGTTGTTAAGAGGGATGTTATGAAGGAAATAGAATAAATGACCATAGAGAAACTGAATTTTATTCTTTCAGACTTTTCATCACTAGCTTGGTACTTTAAATAATCTGGCAAGCTATGTTAGTTAAAAAGATGTTACTGCCAAAGTAGGCAGACAACCCAGACAATTGTGAACATGTCCATCAGCTTCAATATATTACATATCATTAAACAGTTAGGTCCTGATCTGATTGGTTGAGTTCCACGAGTGCTGATATTGAGCATAATAGCACTGAGATGTTTAAATACATCCATCACAGTTATCCTGATAATCGTTAATTACACTAAGCGTTGGTCGCCAGCATGGGTGACAGTAGGTTAGTATGTTCTCCAAGATACAGGAAAGAGGAGAGAGAGAGCAGCTGCCTGACGAATCTCACATTCAAAACCAGTCACAGAAGCACTTCAAGCAATGAAACCATAACTGATAACATTATGTCATCTTAAACAACACCTTGTCTCCTTAGTGAAGTCGTTCCGAATGGACTCTGAACTGTCCGTGTTGTTTTGCTCATGGCTACGCAAGTTTTATGATTATGATTACATTTACATTTAGACATTTGGCAGACGCTCTTAGCCAAAGCGACTTACAAAAGTGCTTTGAAGTTTCCGTCACTGGATAGATCCTTATACTGGGTTCCTAGGTTACTTACCAAGTACCATCAAGTCAAACATTATTGGGAAGGGTTTTTTTAAATTAATTTTACTACTAAATGAATACAAATATTGAAGAAACGGGTAGGTCTTTAGTCTTCGTTTAAAGGTTGCCAGTGACTATACGGACATCTAAAGGAAGCACCACCTACAGTAGGTGCCAGAGTTACAAAACTAACTAGCCTCGAACACAAGTCTGAATCGCAAATACCTCTCTAATCCATGATCAAGCGCACTACTTGCTGTGTGGAACAAGGGATTGTTTACGGTCCATACCACACTAGCTTTGTATTTAACGCTGTTTGGGATTCGTCCCCGGAACCCGAAAGTTAGCTGATATTCCAAAGCGGGATAAGTTGAAATATAATGTAAATTTTGTACGTTTCTCAGGACTGTCCACAACCTTCTGTCCTTTTGACTAGATAGTGCTGGTAAGAATTTAAAACTTTTCACTCCATTAATTACGCCAACTGTGGCTCCTGTTGGTGGAACAAAATAACTAGTTAAGTATGCAAACAAATCATGATCTGTTAATAATAACTGACATTTATAGAACTGTTGAATAAAAGCAATACCACATTCGAGGTCATGCTGTCGTGCCGAATATTACAACCGCATCACAGCCATGCTGATATTCCGTATACGGAAATTCAAAGCAGCCACTGAAAATCGCACGGCACTGGAGTCATACGGAGGCACGATCATAAATGTCAACAACTATCATGTAAAAGAAATGACCCCTAAAAGGTAGTGTATAACACACACACAGATAGACAGACACTCACACACACACACACACACACACACACACACACACACACACAGATAGACAGACACTCACACACATACGCTCAGAATGACTCTCATATTCTCTTACCCACATTTACTCAGGTTACCAGAACAGACTTTACTGAGAAGTCAAGAGAAATAAATGTAGTTACAGAAATTTATGACATTTTCATTACTGGGAAACAATTCTGCTTGTTCTGAGGCAGTCCTTTCCACCTAGATTCCAATTCTCACTCTCTCTCTGGCTTATAAAAATACACTTTGTTTTCCTTTATTAACATTATTTCGGTGAACAAACATTTCCATAATTGTTCCATTAAATTCCTTCAAGTTTCTGTGTTGTTTTGCGGCCGCGTTTTTCATAAGGATGTAGTTTAGTATTTGGGACAGTTATGAGCGCGTTGGGACAATTAAACCTGCCATCTGAGACCATTTCTGGGACGGTCATGGGAAGAAAATAAACTTCCGAGTCAAAACCCGAGCTCAGGCTGTAATGACCGTGAGTCAGACAACACTTGTTCGCTTGGACCGGAAACCAAATGAAATAAATTTTTGACGTTTCCTTACAGGTCGGGATTTTCCAACAATTCCTAGAGGTTTATACTTTAGGGTTGTTCATTTTGTCAAAATTTGCTGTATGTTTTTTCGTAGACCTGAACCACCTGCCGCAGCCAAGCCCCATCCACTGAACAAGCCAGGGCATTTTAGGCAACATCTAGGTTTTCTTCTAGATCTTTTTCCAAACATGACTGCAAGTGAGTAATATTAGTGGCACCATAAAAATAGACAGACATTAGTACTAAATATATAACGGGTGAAAACAAACTGGTATGACAAAACAATACCACCAAAAGAAAAAGTAAGAAACAACTACAAGAAGAAACTTGAACTTGGTAAAGATCTCTGAAGAACGCATAATCAGTAGAAACCAATAAATAATGAAGTAATATGAATGGCAATCATCTTTGCACATCATCTGATGGATGGATTAAACATGTTTGAACTACATCAAGCCGTCGGTGTCCAGTAACGGATATTGTTTGGAAGCTCTCTCAGGTCAACGGTGTGGCATTTCTGTGACTAGATCTCTCTAAAGTAATGCTAGATCCCGTCATCATAAAGTGGCTTGCTCCAACAAGTTCAGGAAAGTTTCAGAAGTTTAAAGTTAGGAATCGACAGGGTAATGGCATTGCTTGAGCTTAATATCATGATTTTATTGATTATTATTTCTTAGAGATTGATTCAAAAGAAGAATTAACAGTGACCTATTAACAGTGACCTCTTGTCCTTATCTCTGTATCCTCCTCTGTCTACACCATGCCTGTAGCTAACATTCAGATATGCAGCAGCTCATGTTCATGTTTATTTATAACCGTCGTGCCAGTAAGGAATAAAATCTGTCGGGGTGTTCTGTTATAGGAAAGTAATCCACGACAAAGTGGTGTCATGTGGTGCTCAAACAAGGAGCGCGAGTACATATTATTTAGTTCGAAAACAATGGTTTTAATTGTTTTATTACTCTTATACTAAAAAAAACAACAAAATTTGCTTCCTATCGTATATATAAGGGCTTTAATGTCCATAACTTGATGCACATATATGATACAAGATTTATTTATGTAAACTTTTAGTGAAGCAGATACTGGAAGTTCATGAAAATAAAAAGTAGGTTGGTTTATTGGTTGAAATGTTAACAAACTTTCCTTTTCCACAATATTTTTGAACTGCATCTACAAAAAGATTGATTATTTATGCCTAATTCAATTTAATTCATAACAGACAACAGATTATAGATGTTCGAAAAGAAAAGAAAAAATGCCTTGACAGATGATTGACTGTTTGCACCACTTCCAGGTCTCTCTCTAAAGCTTGGCTCAGCTCAGGATGCCATCTGGATGGTAGACAGCTGCGGTGCTGCACGTCAGTGAATAACCCATGTAGGACTGAATATTTCCTCAAATAAACAGGAGACAAACATATATTCGGGGGCCGTCATCATGATGGTGTCATAAGCAAAATCATCCCAAAGCAAGCTGTAATTCATAACACACTGCCTGTTTTTTAAGCGACCAAATTCCGCATACGGAAGGACATGGTTTTGGTGAACTTCACATTAAACCACGACAGTTAAAGCAAGATGAACCCGGAGCGGAAACGCGATACTGTTTACATGAGATTTCTTGTCAGCAACATGTGCTCATAAAGCCTGCCAATCATCCCCTGGATCATATCCTCCTGCTCTCTCTCTCTCATTCCTTCTTTTTTTGGACCTACTCCCAGACAAATACAAGCCAATCTTCCTCCTAAAGAGGTTGAAGCTCCCTCTGTATAAACAGCGCTTCAGCAGAGGCTGTTATGTTACACATCCCATAACAGCCGAGCATAAATATGATTCAGGATTGAGCAGCCCATTTGTGTGGGAGCTTTTTATTATCAGTCATCAATTATAAGCCAGGCAGTTCTTCCAGATGGCAGGCCGCAGGCTGGAACCTCATATGTGCTAAAGGAAGAAATGGATAGGGGCTGCCAAAATCCATGGCTAGGTGTTACGACAGAGCCAGAGAGCACCGAACGCTGAAGCTAGAGTGGAGAAGTGGAGCACGCCAGCTTTAGCAAGTGATGGCTTGACACAAACCCTACAAATTCTCCACAGGAAAATCAACAAGGCTCACTCTAGGACGGACACAAGCACATTGGGAAACTGGGTGAAAAGTTGTATGACTGTAACAAAGCTGAATATGTGCACAAGTAACTTTGAGAATTTGTTTTTCTGTAAATTCAGCAGTTGCTGGAGTATGAGGCAACCTCTTAAAAATATATTTTCAGCAAACTGAAAAAGAAACCTGGAGGAAATAGGAATTCAATTTTTTATTTTGATCCAAATAAAAATTATAACAATAAAAAACAACTTAATTTAATTATCGAATCAAATTGTTAGCTGAAAAAGAACCACTTTCTGGCATGTCTGAGGCAATGATATACACCGTTTTAAGTATTTGGCCAAACCTGTTCTTCTTTGTCTTTCGGCTGTTCCCTTTCAAAGGTCGCCACAGCGAATCATCTGCCTCTATCTAACTCTATCTTCTGCTTCCTCTTCTCTCACCCCAACTAACTTCATGCCCTTTCTCACTGCATCCATAAATCTCCTCTTTGGTCTTCCTCTAGACCTCCTGCCTGGCAGTTCCAACCCCAGCATCCTTC
>JAOVVA010000031.1:4550872-4583163 GCA_028565275.1 Leiocassis micropogon
TATAGTATCTCACAAAAGTGAGTACCCTGTTCACATTTCAGCAACTGATGGTCTAAAGGGACAATACTACAGAAATGAAAATTGGATCTACTTTACAGTTGTCGAAGTGCAGCTTGTATAACAGGACAGATTTCCTGCTAAAAATAACTCAACATGCAGCCATTATTGTCAAAATAACTGGCAACGAAATTGAATATACCCTAAGTGAACATGTCAAAACTGTGTCCAAACTGTCAACATTTGGACACTTGTGAGCTTTTCACCAGAGCTGCACATGCTGCTGCTGGGATCCTCTTCCACTCCTCCATAATGATATCATGGAACTGCTGGATGTTAGACACACGGCGCTTCGCCACCTTACGCTTGAGGACGTCCCACAGGTGCTCAATAGGGTTCTGGTCTGGAGACACACTCGGCCACATGAACATAATAAACAGGACATGTGACTCTGCATGGTTAAAGATGCACAGCTGTTTCCACTTAGGGGGGTACTCACTTTTGTCGCCAGCTATTTTGACAATAATGGCTGTACAGTATGTTGAGGACAGTAAATCTGTACTGTTATAAAAGCTGCACATTGGATATAAAATATATCCAAGTTTCATTTCTATAGTATTGTCCTTTGAGAAGGATGTTTGCTGAAATTAGACGGGTGTACTCACTTTTGTGAGCGGGTGTATGGATTTTTTTTTTTTTGTGACTTGTGCTGCTTGGGTTTTATTAAAGAGAAAAAAAAATGCTGTTTGGCTTCACTTTTATAGTTTCTAAGTAAAAAAAATTATTTATGTGTGTGTTTATGTGTACTAATATCTCATTTTATTTTTCATATTTTTCAGCGATTTGCGCATGCAAAAACATGACCTGGTATGAAAAACATTGTAGCGTCTCAGAAGGTAATGTCGTGCAACTGTGTTCCAAACGAAACCTTCACTATCAGCACTGTTAATGTGTATTAATCTGTATTTCCAGTTGTTTATACTGTAACTGTGGATCGTTTTTAGGAGAACAGAGTTTGAGCTGCTTTGGACTACGGAAAACAAAAGACATAATAAATTACTACTGCACATGGAATCCTGGACAATATGACAGACAGGATCTCTACGTACAGCAGTAAGTTGTTAAATTTACCTCGTGTTGAGGTCCGCGTTCACTCGGACTGTATGTGAAAGATTAAAATAAGGCCGTCATATACAGGAGAAACTTTGGTGTGATACAGCCCAAACTGAAGTGTTACTACCGTCAATTGGGTTATTCGTTTCCAAGAACCGCACCTCCCAATGTGACAGCTGACAATGACGTCTTGTACTTTTTACCCATTTACAGTTTCATGATGTTGATGTCTGCGTGCTGTCATCCCCTCATGCCGTAACATTCATTCCCATGTCAGCTCTACTTAACGTTCATAAGACAAAAGATGCACCTCATTTTGGTGAGAAACTACAAAGCGCAAATGTCTTCAAGACTGTGTTGTGAAAATTCTTACAGCTTTACCTCTGAGTCCGAACGGAATACCTATGGTCCTAATTTCGTACCATAACATGGAAGAGTGCTGGTATGACAATAAAGAATCCTTGAATCCTAGAATCCTGAGGTTCGGATTTCTGAGAGATCCTTGCAATAAAAAACTTTTTTTTTTTTCCAAAGAAATGTTTAATCCTGTTCAATATTTTTTATGTGGAGCGCCCAGTATAGAAAGGTGTTACAACAAGTGTCTTAATACCAATTTTTCAGCTAGAACTACTATGTTTGTAATCTATCGTACCTTTCCAATGAATATTGAAAATGCTGTATTGGATAAAAAAACGAATATTGTCTCTTACAGATCATTATGTCAGTTTAAGTCAAACTTCACAAAACAACAAACAAAACCATTTCA
This sequence comes from Leiocassis micropogon, assembly GCA_028565275.1. Classification (NCBI taxonomy): domain Eukaryota; kingdom Metazoa; phylum Chordata; class Actinopteri; order Siluriformes; family Bagridae; genus Leiocassis; species Leiocassis micropogon. Next base: position 4,552,749 of record JAOVVA010000031.1, read on the forward strand.
ATTACGATCGAATGCGAAATTGACAGCGTGCGCCCTCGCGGAGAGTGACAATCCAAAGAGCTGCGCCTTCTCAAAATTCAGCAGCCATACATCAAATATAAGTATGCTCATTCAATTGAAATCCAGTTTCAAGCTATACAACACTACTTTTATAAATAAAAAAAAAAAAAAATGATAACGCTTATGATAATGTTTGTTATATTTCAGTACGGTGTGGTCCACCTGTTAATGTGACTTTCAAGAGACGTTATGGTCGTTTGAATGTTACGGCTGAATGGAAAGACAGCAGTGAACCAGTGAAACGGTATCTTTTGAGGTACAGGAAACACAATGCTGATGTGTGGACAGAGGTAAAGATAAAGATCAATCTTCTGCTTACGAAAAAAAAACAAACAGCTTTTCAATATTGGAAGGACCAAAAGAACTTTTGGGGATTTTTTTTTTTTTTTTTTTTTTTTTAATAGGTCGCGCCATGCTCCATTTCTCTGATACTGGTGCTTGTTGTTCTTCCCCAAGGATGGAAGCACGCAATTATGTAGAATTACAAAGTCTCTTCACTAGAACTAATGGACCAGAACCTGTTCCAGCATGACCATGAGCTTACCTCAAACAAGACATGGTTTCCCATAGTTTCTATCCTCGCTCTTGCTTGTACTATACTTTGGTCTTCTGAAAAATAAGATTTACTCTAGATTTTTTTTTTTTTTTTTTTACTGTTTTTGTGTTCATTCATCTACAAAAGCATCAGTGAGATCATTAGCTGACTGAGAAGACTCAAGGTCTTCTACTCCAACTCTGGCAACCCAGATAGGAGATCCGGATCCAACTTTGATCCACTTTGCCGCCGACAGATCCGCATCACATCTGTATCAGAGTCTCCTTGATGTGTTCTATTACTCATCTTACGCCCCCCCCATCCCCCCCCCCCACCAAATAATTTTTTCCCGCAAATATCTTCGATGTGCAGACACGCCAACTTTACAGTTTTAATATTTGTAACAGGAAATTAGTGCACTGGAACTGTTGTGTAAACACTGTATATGTTTACTGATATACTACATTTAACAGTGGTTTTAAGCTATATTAAACACGAACCAGAAATTACTATACTATGCTAGTGATTTCGAACCCTAGTTGACTGAACTTCATCTTTAATTCTAGGAAGGTTTTTTTTTTTTTGTCATGATACTTGATGACTAAGAGCATGAGAAAGTTACGTTATTACTCATAAGTAGACGAAAGGCAAATATAGTGTTAGTTTCAGTTAAATTATTACAGTAAGCTAGCTTTCTGAGATATGACCATTATCTTAACCAGGCGTACAGTTTAACAGGATTGCGATAGCAAAGGAAATGATTAACTAGCACTGCGTAGCATCTACAAGATTGCAAATTTAATTTCAATATCTTTTTTTGTTTGTTCCGCGATTAAATAGGACGTATCCGAGACAGAAGCGTGGCAGGTCCTAGCATGAACAGTTAGATAAGTTAGCAAGATCTGCGCTAGTGCTTAAGTAGTAAGGTAGCTAGCAAGAATTAATATGAATGTATAATATTTATATAATCGCTATATACAGTATATAGCCTCAACCAATTATTCTTCATGTTCCAAGATTCATGACTAATTTCTTTTAGTTAGCTACAGTATATGAACAGTTTTGTAAAGAGTGCATTCACTTGAGGTTTTCAATGCGTCTGTTATTTCTCATGTTGTAGGTAGAATCCCGGAACAAGACAAACTGCACCGTGGGAAATGTTGTCTCCTATCAAGCATATCAAATGCAAATTCGGTGTAATGTCACTTCTGACTGTCCGCAATGTCCATGGAGCAAAATCATCACAGTCCCACCAGGTTAAATCATTATCCATGACATTCATAATATGATAGGACCGAAAGGCTCATACTTCTGATCATGTATATAATTATTAATAATAGAAATATTATATGAAAATGTTGATGGTAAATAATCCTGAATAAATCCCTATAATTGCATTATAACCTGGTAGGAAGGTATTCGTTCATACTTCAAGCCAATATAGATATGGCTTAAATATTAAAGATTTGCATACATCTTACATAAGTGATTCCTTAAAGACTTGACTCGTTCTAGATGTTAATCAGTAAAAACTCTTACCCACAAAGTAACACAGTGAATGGAAAGAGTCTGCGGTGTCTTAGGGCTCAGATTTCATGTCAGTGCAGTCACTTTCCCTGCAGGACAAAATGTTCAGAACACAACAGAATGTCACACGATTCTTTTCTGGTTGCTGCATTTTTTTCATCTTACCTTCAAAAGGAGAAGAAACGAGTAAGAACAATGGTGAGGAAACGACTAGGCAAGCATCAATAAGAACCAGAACTAAGTTTAAAAAAAATAGAAAAGAAAAGTATGACATGCTGCACTTTAACACTGTTGTGTTTTTTTTATATATTTTTTTTTAAACAACATGTTAAAAGACGGTATTTGTTACAAGGCCTTTACTGAATCTCGTCTGATTGCCTGTTCACAGCCAGATGTTAACCTTTTATCTATTTTTCTCATCAGAGCTGGTAGACGCCCCCGTCATAAAAGAACCCCGGTACGATCCGATCCAACCTGGACAGAGAGAAATAACCGTGCGGTGGGAGGTATAGGCACATCTCGTTTTTCTTCACTCTCCTTTCTAATGCAAAGAGTTACAGTATTTTATCAGCTCTGGGAAATGCATCACTACTTGTGTAATGTTGATTTGATCAGAAAATGTTTAAGAATATAATTCGGGTTTTTTTTCATTATTATTCAGATATGCTATGTTATTACATTTAGTAAATTCAACCACTTTCAAAAGTCTATGAATTGCTTATGGCTCTGTTCCCCCCCCCCCCCCCCCCCATCCTTTTTCTACATTCAGTATGTGAACAGTCGGGCGGTGGATGAATACACTGTGACCGTTCAGAAGGTGTCTGGAGAATCTGCTGAAGAAGACACTTATTTCCTCAAAGCACAAACTGTCACTTTGGTTCTGTGCTATTCCGCCTACAATCTCAGCATCAGAGCCTTAAATAAAGCCGGACTTTCGCCCAGTGCGGACCTGATCATAGACGCCATGGAGAAGCAGAGTGGTAGGCCGTCTCACGTATTCATATACATATACTATACATTGCTGCCATAATTCAATTCGAGTTTTAAAATACGCCATAGATAGCAACCATTTTTTGGGCCCCTCTGTATATAGTACTGTGCAACCAAATACACAAAAGTCTTGAGTAACCCCAACCTCTTTTCTTCATATTAAATGAATTTAAATTATATAGACTAAATGAAAGAAATGAGAACAATTTTCTTTTTTTTTTAAAGATTGGCTGTTTATGTAACAACCTCAGCAGCAACCTCATTTCCCCTCTCATCTTTTCCAACCACTTAGCATTCAGCATCACCAGTACACTAATCACCGCCCTGATTATCTGTCATAATAATCAGCACCTGTTTCTCACTAGTTCATTTCTATCAAACTTATCAGGTACAGGGAGTTGACTGAAAATGAGAGATTTGCCAAAAATGTAAAGCAAAAAAAGAACTATTCCTCAATATTATATCTTTACTCAAGTAACTAACCTACATTTGTTTTGTTGTACCAGATTTGGACAAAGCATTTAAGGTTACTCTGATGAGTAACGACAGCTTCAGGCTTTCATGGAATACAACACTATCCAAGAAATATCCTTGCTATTCTGTAGAGTGGTGGGCGAGCAACGAGAAAATATCCTACAGATCCTTCTTCGAGAAGAAAGCCTTCCATACTATCCAAACTCAGACAGGTACTTCATGTTCTAAAAACACTGAACAAATATGAAATTGAATGTAAGAATACATTCCTACACACTATGAAATACACTGCCTCGGCAAAACAAAAGACACCGTTTCAGGAGGGTCAAATTATTGACCTGCATCAAGCAAAGAAAATATTAGAATGACTAGAATTGGGTTAATAAATGAGGTAACCTGAGAAATTGAAGAAAGCTGGTCAGGGGGAAAAAAACAAAACAAAACATGAATGACCATGAATGTAGATCACTTAAATGCGTGATGAAGTTGTAAAAAAAAAAATGGACAGTAGAGATCAGAGCTGTGCTTAATAGTGATGCACAGGATTGGGACTAAACAGCTGTGTGTCCATAAAAACCCACTTGTTAATGAGACATTTAAAAACAAAAAAAGCTTTGGTGCACTAGAGAGCATAAAGATTGGACTTGGTCCAATCTTTGGTCTGATGAGTCCAGATTGACCCCTATTCCAGGACGATGGGCGTGTCAGGGTAAGGTGGGAATCATATGAATTGATGCACATCATGCATAGTGTCCGCTGTACGAGCCGCTGGAGGCAGTGTTATGATCTGGGGTTGCTTTAGTTGCTCAGGTCTAGACTCAGCAACGTTATGTGGCAATAAAATGAAGTCAGCTGACGACCTGAATGTACTGAATGACCAGGGTATCATCACATCTAGGGGGTTTTTCTTCCTGGGTGACACAGGCATATTCCAGGATTCAAATTGTGAAAGAGAAGCATGAGGAACGCTTTGTCACACATGAACTGGCCACGACATTGCACACAGATAGGTGTCAAGGCGGTTAACGAAATATTAGAATGTTTGCCTCTTTTTTTTTCTCTTTTTTTTTTTGTCTGGGCAGTGTGTCTTTTTAAAAAACAATTATATGAAACATAAGTTGTCTATTTAATTGCTTGTAATGCATCATAACCTGATTATTTAGACTCATTATTCAATGACAGTTTTTCCATGCAATTAATTATAAAACAGTGCTAATAAATAATACTGAACAAAATCTCATGAATGCATTATAATCTGGCTATAATGTCCTCACCTTTCATTATAGATAGAAAAATTATAGATCAAATAAAAAGTTTTTTTGTTTTTTTTTTACTTTTTACAGCGTTCTAAAACATTGTAACAGGTATTCATTGATGAAACATTTAATGAAAAAACAATACACATCAGGTGTCTTATGCATTACCCAGCATTATGTTCCTAATGCCTTCGATGCCAAAAGGCTCACAATTCAGAGCTGATCATTTTGTGTAGAATTACTAGTACTAGAAATAATATTATATCAAATATGCGGATGGATGCTTTATAACCCAATAGGAAGATGTTCTTTCATACTTCAAGCTTATATAGATATGGTTTAAAAAAAAAATGACTACATATGTCTCATACCACGCGAGTAGCATCTATTCTAAGCATTTCCTTTTGCTTTATGTGCAGTTGCATTGCAGTCCTATAAGAGATACCACTTCTTCCTGCATGCCAGGCACGAAAAGGAAACCTGCAACCTAAAGAAAGTAAATAACAGCGATCAGACGTATGGGAGAGCTCAGGTCTACCTCATTGAAGGAAGTGAGTTCGGTTTCACACCATAAATATAGTAAATATCATAGCTCGGTTGCACATATAGAAAAAAGAAAATACAGTGGGGAAAATATTTATTGTTGGTCCCCTGGAGATTTTGTAAGTTTGCCCATTTACCAAGAAATGAAGGCTTTGTAATTTTTATCACAAGTTTATTTTAAAGTATAGAGACAGAACGTCAGTCAAAAATCCAAATAAAAACACATTATATAAATCTTATGAATTGAGTTGCTTTTCAGATAGTAAAAAAAGTATTTGAACCACAACAATAATAAAAAAAAAATAAAACAATAATTCTGGCTCCCACAGACGGGTTATGTGCTCATACACAACGTGGTACACATATTAATTTAAGAAGGTGCTCCTAACAGCAACTCATTATGTGCATAAAAGCCACCCGTCCACAGAATCTCTATCTTCCATTCAAACCTCATCACCGTGAGCAAGACTAAAGGTCATCGTTGAACATCGTCAATGACAAGACTCTAGACCTGCACAAGGCTGGAATGGGCTACAAGACCATCAGCAAGAAGCTTGGTGAGAAGGAGACAACTGTTGGAGCGATTATTCACAAATGGAAGAAATACAAAATAACCATCAATCGCCCTCATTCTGGAGCTCCTTGCAAGATTTTGCCTTATGGGGTAAGGATAATCATGAGAAAAGTGAGGGATCAGTTCAGAACAGCATGGGAGGAGCTTGCAAAGGATCTCAAGACAGTTGGGACTACAGTCACCAAACAAACCATTGGTAACGCAGTACGCCACCATAGATTGAAATGCACATGTACAGGCCCATCTAAAGTTTGCCAATGAACAAAGAAGGATTGAAAGTCAGTCCTATAGTCAGATGAGACCAAAATTGAGCTCTTTGGCATCAACTCGACTCGCGGGATTTGGAGGAAGAAAAATACCGACTATGACCCCAAGAACAGCATCCCTACAGTCAACCATGGAAGTGAAAACATCATGCTTTGGGGCTGTTTCTCTGCTAAACGTATTGAGAGGCCAATGGACAGGGCCATGTATTGTAAAACCTCAGCCAGATCCCTCAACTAGAACACTAAGGATGGGTTGTGGATGGGTCTTCCAGCATGACAATGACCACGGTAACAAAGGAGTAGCTTATCCTATAGAATCCTACAATCCTACAGAAAATGTATGGAGGGAGATGAAAATTCGTGTTGGACCAGAAACCAACTACAAGAAACTTGCCAACAAGGGTTTCTAAGTCATGTTTTACTTGGGGATCAAATACTTACTTTACTCATTAAAATGCAGCTCAATTCATGCCCTTTGTATCATGTGTTTTTCTCTGGACTTTTGAGTTTATATTGTTTCTATCCTTTACAATAAACCCAGGGTGAAAAGTGGGCAAACTTACAAAATCTGCAGGGGATCAAATAATTATTTATCCCATTGTATATGTAACATCACTACTTTATTAATTGTAGCTCATAACCTTGTAAAGACTAAGAGACCTTTATATTGTCCTCTATCAGCGCCTCTAACTGCTCCTGGGAACGTGAGCTGCTCTAATGTTACTAAGAGCTCGTTTGTGATTACATGGCACGCGGTACCTGAGGAGGAACTACGTGGCTTTCTGCTAGGTTACATCATTCGCTACACGCAAGACAATATCAAAGAAAGTGAGTTATTTTTGTAAAAGGTACACCACCACCACCACAACCATTCTGGTTAGAAACATGTAATCCTTTTCTTATAAACACCAGCAGCAGTATAGGAAGTCTCTAGTGTCGGCATAAGATACACTGGCGCTGATTGTTTTCCTATAACAGCACACCACTTTGAGTTTCAGTCTTTACATAGCAGCATCAGTGACAGGAGTCTCCAGTTTCAGTGATCTGTATCAGTATTAATTAAAGCCACCAAGTTTTTGAGACAGATTGTTTCGTCTTGTTTTGATTTTTGCCGTACATGACACCTTCAAAACATATTTTGTAAACATTTATTTCTTGTGAATGCCATGAAGGCCCAATGTTAAGTACTCTTGAAATCAAACATGCACAACCATATTTAGCTGCATTTTGCATATATTTGCATATATACATTCTGCCAGATATCACGGTGGATCCTAGCGTGAACAGCTATAAGTTGGTGAACCTGCGAAGTGGAAGCATGTACTGCGTGGAGGTGTCCGCTTACACGGCTGCAGGGGAGGGAAAGCAGAGCGAATCTAAGTGCTTTGACACTTTGGGTAAGTTTTCTCTTGCTAACATGATGATGCGGGTGTACGGTTTATAACAGTGGCTAATTTCCGTGCGATCACAATTGTTATTTATGCAACACCACAAATAAGAAGTTGATGATGGTCCGTGTCAACTATTCCAATAGGTCGATCTTAGCAATTTCATTAGGCCAATCTCAGCCAGTCAATTAAACCAGTGTTAGTCTTTCCAAAGGGCCAATCTTATCATTCCATTGAGCCAATGTTAGAATACTATTGTGGTAATCTTATCTAGTTAATTGAAACAATGTTAGCCTTTCCATTAGGCCAATCTTACCATTTTATTGAACCAATGTAAGAATTGTATTTAAACAATCTTAGCTATTTCATTGGGCCAATGTTAGCCAGTCCATTGAAACAATGTTAGTCTTTCCATCAAGACAATCATAGCCATAGCCAATGTTTGCCATTCCATTGGACTAGTGTTTGGTCCCAATAGTAGTCCATCATTATTTTGTCCGCTGCAGCAACACTTTATTTATTTTGGCCCGAAATTTGCATCATTCACTCGCTCATCGTCTATACCGCTTTATCCTGTATTCAGGGTTGCAGGGGGCCTGGAGCCTATCCCAGGAGACTTAGGGCACGAGGCGGGGTACACCCTGGACAGGGTGCCAGTCCATTGCAGGGCACACACACTCACACACTCATTCACAAACTACGGGCAATTTGGGAACGCCAATTAGCCTAATCTGCAGGTCTTTGGACTGTGAGAGGAAACCGGAGCGTCCCAGAGGAAACCCGCCAAGCAAACCGGACCCTGGAGGTGCAACCAACACGCCACCTTTGATATTTGGATATCATGAAAAATTCTATTGTTACACCAACATTGTATAAGAATGACCCAAAATAACCACCGAACTTAAATGTTAAACCAACATTAGTTTGCTTCGTATACAATACCCCGACCTATTTCTAAATGGTGGTGTATTTACTCTATACCATAATAACATTCGCTTAAATACTTTATAAATGGAGCTTCACTGGAGCAGTACGTTTGCAGGTTTCACAAGTTGATAATTCGGTAATGGATCTAAAATCTAACCGAATATCTGCTCCCTTAGACTCCATGGCTATTGCTGGAATGTTCGCAGGAGTAATTGCAGGTATAATTGCTTTGCTGCTTGCCACTCATCTGTGCTTCAGGATTTTGAAAAGGTAAAGCCCCAGTTTGAACGTTCTAGCGCCTTAATTATAATAATTCGACAGCAAAAAGACGTGCAAATTTTGACACCAAACACATTCCACCCAGATCGAAGAACCTGCTATGGCCGAGTATACCCAACCCCTGCAACAGTAACGCTGTGCAGAAAATTGAAGGCTGCCAGGAAATGGTGAGTGTGAAGGCTCTGAATATTAGCTCTATTGGAATGCTAAAGTTGGATTTGATCATTCTTGGATGTAAAGACATTTTGGCCCTGAACGATCGTTTGTTTTTTTACTTCCAAACCAAATTTCTCCCAGATAAGATTAGTGATAACTTTGACAAAATGAAGTCTCAGAAGTTTTGAAGGAATCTAAACTGTTTTTATGATAAATAAGGAATAAATCACCTGAGGCATAATGGTATACATGATGATTTACAGTTACCTTTACATGCATAAATAAACTTGTTTTTTCTTGGTTGAAGACACTGCAGTGATGGAAACTTGCTGTTACAATGGGCGGGCATTGGAGACTCCTTTAACCAATGTTAAATAGAGAGACAAATTAAACTCGCGTACACCACCGTTAATAGCACAGCATCATGCAGTGAAATTCTTATTACGACTTAAAAGTAATAATAATTTTAAAAAAAGTTAAAATCTCTTAAAAATGTAAAAAAATATTAACTTACACAAGAAATGTAAGTTTTACACACATATATGAATATGGTGAATATAATATTTAAAAAACTGAATTCAATTTACAATAAAAATAAAGCTATATACAAAAAAGAAAGTTTCAAAATATCAATGTTTCATTAATAAATAACATTTAAAATTCAATTGCTGAATTAGTATTAGATTATATAAATTGTCCACCTTAGAACGGTCCAGCTTACTGATAAATAGAGCCGCAGTTATAGAAAATGAATCATCATCATCTGACTAATTCTAATGTAACATGTTTCCTAGAAATTTGTTCAGTCACTACAGTTCAAGTTCCTTATTAGAAAGAGTTCTGAAAGTAAAGTAACAAACTGTCATCATCCAAAAAAAAAAAAAGGGGGATGACATTCAACATCTATTATTTAAGTATCGGTACTGACAATATTTTTGCTCTTTATTCATTTACAGGAGGTGATGGAGCTCCTGCACTGGCCTAATCGTGAGGAGACGGAGGCACACGTGTCTGTGCTGGAAGCCAAAAAGGAGGCACGTTCTGCCTGCAATGTCTCTCAGGACTGCACGAAAGTCACCTTTACACCCAGTTCATCTCCTTCATCTCCTACAACTTCAAGCGCAAGAGACTCCACACCTGATCAGGCTTTTCCCACAGACAGTGTTCACAAAAGCTCTAGAGAAGAATCACCTGCTGGAGCTAACGATATAAATGACTCTCCTAGAGTATTAGGGGCACAGTCTGTCTCGACAACTGAGGCAAACCCACCATGTGCGTTTATGAGCGATTACACCACCATGGAGCTTTTCCAGCAGATCAGCCCGACTGTGCCTCTGGCTCCGTCTGGCTCAGGAGTAGCGTCATCGGATCCGAGTCAGGAGTACCTTCGACATTCGTGCTCTCCATCTGAAAACACGACTGGAACTCCTGACTCTTAATCAAATGAATCTCTCAGATTTCACTGTAAACCTCCTTATCTCCTTATCAAATCAAGATGTTTCCATTTAATATGCACCGTGTGAAATCATTATTTAGTCACATCTTTCATACGTATCAGGGAATATTTATTCATTTTAAATGATTTCTCGTTACCAAAAATAGGTCCAATATATCCACAGAATCACACAAAATAATATAGGTCAAGAATCATCTCTCTTTTGAGGTGCCCTTTTTTTTTTTTTTTTTACATATGAGTTCCAATAGTTATACAGTGGAGTGAAAAAGTTTGCACCGCCTATATTTTTCTGCTGTTCAAAAAAAAAAAAAAAAAAAAAACCTTTGCTTTACAGTTTTACGATAATTTACAGCTCTAGGAAGGTCAATATGAAACATGGGCACATCCTGCAATTAGACTTCCAGTGACTCCAAAATGATTAGATATACAGAGAACACAATGATCTCACACGTAGAAAGAAACGCAAATTTTGATCACTACATATTGTACACTGCAAACCTTCATTACCTAAATGAACACACTTTGTTTTTGTCTTACCATCATGTTGTCCTAAGGGTGTGCAAACATGTGCACTCAACTACAATCTCTCTCTCTCTCACACACACACACACACACACACAAGCATGATTAATCTACATCTCAGACCAAACATAACTTTATAAAAAATAATTTTCCCATACTTGAATGCGACAACGCGCAACTCAAATTAGTTTATATAACCGTACAGGCAGATATCACTATTAGTTACTTCAAATTTGAAGACATAAAACATGACAAGAAGAGAAAAAAGAAAAGAAAAAAAAATGGAAAAACTGCTGAAAAACTGAAAATTCTGATGGATGGATTAATAACACTGTACAGTAAAACTACTGTATATATCATTATTTACTGGTTTATGCAAAATACTGTGAAAAAACATACATCTAAAAAGCACTGACTACCAGCCTTGTTAATGAGTGAGATAAATGCACAAGCTATATTTATGTTTTATAATTATACATAACATGTGCAACTTTTTTTTACCCCCCCAGGCACTTTTTACATACTAAGTGTATTTTCCCCCTTATATTTTCTTTACACATGTAATTACTAAGGTTATGCTCATAATATATGAGGGTATTCACATAACTACATGAATGAGTGAAGGGGGGACAAAAAAAAAAAAAAAAAAAAAAGAGGTCCCCTGGATTCTAGTGAAAACATTAGATAGTGAGAAGGGTAGTGAGACAGGTCCATGAGGTGCCTCTTACTGTAGCTAAAAATAAATGACGAACGGAAATAAATCCTGAACTATATACACAAGCATACAGTATATTTCAATATAGCACTCGTATATAATGAGCACACAAAAAGGATCCAACAACATGATTGATAGATAGACAGAGAGAGAGAGAGAGAGAGAGAGAGAGGGAGAGAGAGAGAGAGAAACACTGTACAAAAAGATACATATCATTTCAAGTATGTGAACCCTAGGGAAGTGTGAGCTGTCCATAGTTCAGTCAGCTGTGGAGAACTCCTCGGTGTCATCTGCGTGTGTGTTGCTGTATCTGCCATTGTGTATGGCGTGAGGAGAGAAGTCTTCGCTTACACCCGAGCCCATGTCCTCACCATCGCTCTCGTAGTCCTGTTCCTTCTGACTGTACCTGCTCTCCGTCTAAGAAAGAAAATCCAACATACTGGTCAATTAATTGTTTTTAAGTATGAGGCAGTATGTAAAGAATAAAACCATTTGTTATACGGAAAATAATCCGCGGTGAAGAAGTCAGTGAAGTGGAGTTACTGTTACCACCATGAAATACAGCATGTCTGTTATTACTTCAGCTGAAATACCACTGACACCATGCATTCTGGTTGAAGATTGTAATGTTTAACCTGCCTGTAGCTTTAAATTTCAAAATTCTAATTTCAAAATCCTTTTGTAGAAATGCATTTTTCAGCCAATCAGAACACAGGACTATAGATGATGATTCAGAGCACAGGATATACAAATTATGACTCCTTATATTTCTTCTTGCCTGGAATGAATTTGTACCAGACAAGAAATCTCAACTGTACACGGTCAAGCATTTTTAAGTACTAAAAATTGAAAAAGTAATTATTTTCCCCCACTCATATTTTGTTCTGCGTCAGAGCCGTGCGATTCATCCACTATAGAGGGGAGTCTTATAAGGAAAAAGGTGAACATGCAACAACATTGTACAGGGAAAGGGTGATCTTATTAGAAAATGAACGACGAGCTGTGGACAGGAGAAAAGTTTGACGATGAAGGACACAAAAATGATCGAGAAGTAAATTTTGAATGATGTCTTTTATAATAATAATAATAATGAATGATTGATGGCATGTCATTCACATTTACGTTAAAAGAAAAGAATCTCTCACATCCAATTTGTTTTTTCCTTTTTAACTTAAATCTGATATTTTTCTGACCTTTAATTGTGGTAGATCTGACCTTTCAGCTTTAGTGAAAAAAAGCAAATAAAATCTGATATTTTTCTGACCTTTAATTGTGGTAGATCTGACCTTTCAGCTTTAGTGAAAAAAAAGCAGATAACTTTCCTCTCTATTCATCATAAACATTTCTCCCATGTCACAGGGATTCACCAGCCTACACCAACTGTCTTTCCCGGAATTTTAACGGAAAAGCGTCTCTGATAATAAACCTTACAAGAATTTTCTCGTACGTCTGGCAAGAATAAAATATAAAACGACAAGTCTAAAAGCCCACAAAGTACTAGGAAAAAATTTTCTGGCCCCATTTCAAAAGATAAAATCGTGTTTTGAAGTATATTATCAAAGCAATCTGTTTACCCCACTCGCAGTTCTTTGGAAGTAGGCCATTATAGTGAAACTGATTGCAATCGACCACATGCAAGTGAAGACACGAGCGTGCAGGTAAACGTTATTTTTGATACCTATCTGTAATAATTATCTTATTTTTGCCTTCTATTTAGGGCACTAGAGTCTCAGATACGGCCGCATCATCCTGCTGTTACGGCTTATCTCACACCATGTACGTCACTTAGCTGCCGACGGTACACAGCCACAGTGCTGAACGTTTTTTGTGCTATAGACTGCTTTAAATCAACTTTTAACAAATGCAAAATGTATTTCTTATAAATGGGTTCAAGTTTTTCAGTTTGCTTGATCACGAGTGCACTGAAAAAAGAAAAAGTGACTTTTGTCTGTGGCAATCCTGGTGGTGGCCTTGCTCATATCGTTTACTCTAAATACGTGCATGTGAAATAAATCGGACGGGTTAGTGGTGGGTTAGCGTGTATCCGACTCACTTGTCTGGACTTTGCTTTGCTCTCCCGCCTGTCCGAGTCTCTGCTCCTCCTCCTGGATGTTGATCTCTCTCTCCACTCCTTACTGCTGCCCCGGCCATGTTCTCTCCACCGGTCCTTCTTTCCTCTGAGGAAAGAAAGAAAAATATGAAACCTCTTGACGTTCCGCTACAACAACGCATCAATCAGAACACACGCTCTACTGACCTCTTTGGTGACGGAGACCTTGCTTTCTTCCTTACAGATCTAGAGTGTGATTTGCTCCTCTTTCTTTGTCCCCTGCAAAAAAAAAAAAAAGTGACTTCTACTATAAGTACCTATTTTAAAAGGTGGCACGTTGTAAGTGAATATTTCTCTGACCTGCTGTTGCTGGGGGATCTGGAGGATCGTCTGTAACCTTTAAAAGGCATTCTTCCTTTTTTGTCCCGTCTCCTGTCATCAGCATCATCCACTCTCCTCATCTTCCCATCTCTGTCTTTCCGTCTTTCCCTATTAAACAAAAAATAAATATAAGTGTGTTCAGTGTGTTTATGAAAAAGAGCTTTGGTGTTATTGTATGTGTGTATAGACATTTAAGCCTACATAGTTCCAAATTATTATGCTAACTGGCATCGCTACGCGACGCTTATAAAAATACCTCAGAAGGCTTGACAATCTTGATTAACTTTATTCTTATTTGCATTATATTTAAGTAATATTTGATATTAAGAAGCTTGTAATTTGGATATGTGGGGTACTTTTTTTTGTCATGTTTATGAATGTATATTGTAGTACGTGTATGGACTAAAGCTAAAATTGGGATGGAGCGAATTGCGAGAGGATACGAATCCTTCTTGAACGTGAAATACAGTGAATGCAGGCTGCATGTGGAGAATGTAAATAATGCTGCTTCCAGCAACATTTCGTTGCCTAAAAACTAACAAATAAGCGAATAAGTGCTTGGCGGCAGTGAACTGTGTTCCAAACTCAAAATTGTAATGTTGAGTGGCTGAAACTTTTAAATTTGTAAACATACCCCTAACATATTTTTTGTTAGACTATCTTTCATAATATGTAAAGTGATTTTTTTTTTGTTAATATAAAACTGGTATAAAAATACATATGGTTCGGGTATGAAAATTGAAGCATCGGTAGCGGTAATGCCATCTTTTAACTCGACCCAGCCCTCCAAGTGTGTGTGCTAGCTTCTGAATGCATTCTAACCTGGAGTGTGAGCGGCTGTATCTTCTGTCTCTGGAGCGTCGCTTGTGTGATTCGCTCATCCTCCTCCATGACTTCTGTGACGGCCGGCCCCTTCCATGGCAAAGCAAATCAATTCAAGTGGAAGTGGATAGGATTTGTTAAAAGAGTTGGATTAAAAAAACAAAAAAACAAAACAAAACAACATTTGTTTTTAAACCTGACACAGCAGAGACAGGGACAAAATCTGTGAAATAATTATTACTGTTCAGATAAAGCCTAGTCTGAATTAGTAATTCTGTTCAACACTATTTTAACATCGAGATGAAGGTCACCTGTGGTTGGATCTTGAGCGTTTCCGTTGTGAGTGTGAACGTGAATGAGATCGAGATCTGGAATGCGATCTTCTTGATCTCCTGGATCTGCTGGGTGAGCGTTTTTCCTCCTCCGCTGTGTGAAACAAGAAAAGACACATCCGTTAACCGATTCTCAAAGCAATGGACAAACACGACGGCGAGTTAACGCAGAATATTATAGACTCGTTATATCGTATACAATCACATTCTACGTGAACAAACGGTAAAGCCTGTGGTTAAGAAGAACCTGGGTCGATGGTTGCAGCTATGATGGACTGAGCCTCTCTCACGCGCTTCATCACATCCTCCAGTTCTTTAGCAGCGGCCTGAGGGGTCAGCTCTGGAGGTTTCACAATGGCGTTGTTGGAATGGTTGATCCTAAAATTACACGTCAATTATTCAAAGCTGATACGATAACAAGCCGCGGGAAATGAATGAAAAATAATACGACATGGTTTTGTGACTCACTTTAACGGTCTGTCTCCAAACATGACCCCGTTGAAGACAAGCGCTCGCGCCACACAGTCCTGGTTGGCGAACTCCACAAAGGCGAAGCGTGTTGGCTGAGTCTCGTCTCCCGCCATCCGTACAAACTTCACCTCACCGACCTGTTTGAAAAACTCCAGCAGCTGCTCCGCTGTCGTGGTCTACAAGAAGGAAGAAAAAGTCAACTCAGTGGAAAAAAAAAAAAAAACGAACAAAAACTATAAGATATTTTCAACAACAGCATTTAGCTCTCATTTTTTTGTGGAAAAAAAAGATAAATCATTGAATTTTGGTTTAGTTTTAGAAGCAAATAAAAGAAAAAAAATCCTTCAACGGATACCTGAGAATTGAGATTGCCGACGTACACCGTCCTGCGGATCTCATCTATTTTGGAAGGGTCCACGTTGCCCATGATGGGGGGTTGAGAGGACATGGTGCTCAGTGAAGGTTCGAGCCCGAGGTGCAGTGGGGCCCGGGCTGCCAGAGGCAAACTCAACTGCTGAGTAACGCAAATATTTTAATGATATTTTAAAGAAGTTTTTGACATTTCAAACAAAAGCTTGCATTCCAAGCTCACATACCCTGAATTTATGGATTTATCAGATTCCTCCTTGCACCGACTAGCTTTATCTGCCTTGTTGCCTGTCACTGCAGTTCCAGGAAAGAGCCAATAGGTGGTGCTATAATACCTTCTATAACAGTGAGGACGTGAGCGTGTGTCGGAAAATGTTATCTACATGGGAATATTTCACTGTCTCATGTAGTTTGTAAGAAATGTACCCATGACAATGAAAGTTTTTGTTAGACTATCTAAACGCTGATTTTTTTTTTTAACTTATTGAGTCTGTATCTATAAAGGAAGCTAAAAAAAAAAGAAATTTTAACAAAAAGAATTTGTCTTGCAAAAGAAAGTTATATTAAAGGCTGTTTCATACATTTAAACTACAAAATGTGTGTGTGTGTGATATACAAGAATTAGTTTTTTTTTATAACGAACATTTCTTTCTGGTTCAAAGATGGAATAGGGGATGGAGAACTTAGGGGTTAAGATATTGGCCTACTGACTTGAAGGTGACAGGTTCAAAGCCCGGCACTTGAGAAAGACTCAAAAAAGGCTCATCGTACGCCATTAGAGGAAACATAATACTACACATTGCTGCTATAATTCAATTCAAGGTTTTAAAAAAATAAGGGAAAGATAACTGAAGCGTGTATACATTTTTTTTGGCTGAGACTGTATAAATTGTGGTTCCAGTATTCGTTCAGAATTTCACAAATTGGCGCATTATTATTCTGAGAGAAATGTTTGCTCACATTCTGCAGCGGTGAAGGGCTCGGGATGGGCAGCAGTCCTCCTCCAGGCATCAAACTGGGCACTGGGGCTACAGGTGCCAGAAGGGACAAAGCCTTGGACTCCTCTGGGATTTTTCCTACGGGGCAAGTGACCTGGTGTGAGAGCGAGCAATGGAGAGCAACAGCACTTTCTCCCTTCTAAATGCACACAAGAGAGAGGAGATCCAACACCCATCATACATGAGCCTGTCACTAGTCTAATTTAATAGCACAGCTATCGTTTAGCCTTGATCACTTTACTATTGTCCTAAAAGTAGCATATATTAACAAAAACAAAAAAAAGTGTCCTTTTTCTTCTTCTCTCTTAAAAAAAACAAAAAAAACAAAAAAAAACACAAATGTAGAGAATGAGGTAACACTTTGTGGTATAGGTCACCTGTACTGGAAACATAATGGGCATGAACCATACGATATCAAGCATGGGCGCGTTTCTCCTTGGGGGCAATCGTGTCGCAGTGTTGAAAAGGGTGTGCAACACAAGACAACCGTTCATGTTCGTTGCATCACTAATAGCACACAGAACATCAGATACAGAAGAGAAAAACATTTTAAGCGTCTTTCAAAAAATTTTTAAATAAACAAAACAAAAAAAATAAACAGCTTCCTTTAAAGAAACTGCTAGTGTCGGCTAATTTTAGCATGCACTGCGTGAAAGACTGTATAATAATTCATAGTGTTGGTAAGGAAAGGGTGTGGATCGATTAGAATTTAAATTTATCCAAATAATAATTAAAAAAAATTATAATAATCTTAAGCAAATAGGTAATTATCTGTAAGTTCCCTAATTAAAGGTTAATTCATGTTAATATAGTGCTCGACCATAACGGTAAGCTGAAAAAGTATTTCTGGTTATCATACAGGATCCTTAAGTCAAAGTGAAAGCATTGCAATACCGACAAAGAGGATATATAGAGAGAGCGAGAGATAGAAAGAAACAGAGAGAGAGAGAGAGAGAGAGAGAGAGAGAGAGACAGAGAGAGACAGAGGAGGGAAGGGGATTAGACACAAACACAGAGATCAGAATTAATCGCCAGCCACGGCTGCCTGTGTACCGTTCAAATTCCCCTCCATAACTGGATCCCAACCTGGACAGCTTTGAGAGACACGCAAAAGTGGACAACTGCATAGGGAAGAGGAGGAATGGTGGGGACTTGGGGACAGAAGAAAAAAATAAACAAAAACAAAACAAAACAAAAAAAAAAGAAACAACAATGAAATATGCAACAGCCTCTTCTAAAGAGGCAAACAAGACACAATGTCAGAGGAAATAAATAAACAAAAAAGGACAAAAAAAAGAAAAAGCAAAAGAAACAGAAAAAAAAAAAAAAGAGACAAGGTGTCCATCTTGGAAGGTTCAGCGGCTACGCTCCTGGTCACAATCCCCCCTTGAAGGCAGCGTGGGCCCCAGCGGGTTTAGTGGCTTGGAAAACAAAGCCTTGAGTCAGGCTAGGGTAGTACTGTAACGCCTGGGCCACTCTAGTCATCTGATATGCACACATAATCAACACAGAAAAAACATACAGAAACCAAATTAATTCACCATCCTGCAGCACCAAGTCACCAGGACAAGCTATTTTTCTTTTTTTTCTTTCTTTCTTTTTTTAATTCCAGCGACATCAGCTCATGGTTTATAACAACACACTCCATACTTTTGACTTGTTCATTTGGGTGACACAAAAAAAGGGAACAGGTTGGTTAGGTAAAGCTAGTTACTGAAGTACAGGCGTGACCGTGTGTCTTGTCGTCATGACAAGCACCACAGCACAAGCACACACACACACTGCACTGAGGCTTTTCTCATAACCTTGAGCAAAGGAAAAAAAAATAAATTAATTAAATTAAATCATACACCGACTTGAAATACAATTGATACACAGAAACTAACATTATTTCATTCATGACTGAATCAGCGAGCAAAACGTCTTTGAGTAGATAGTGAGCTTAACATGTTTAAAATGTTCAGACACTTCCTAATTCTGTCTCTAACCTGTTAATTGTATAAACAGGGGTCATCAGTGCAACAAGATAAAACGTGAATCATCTCATCACAATTACTGCATAAAATATCGGTTTTCAGCCAATCACATAGATTCATGCAAATTATTCACTAGGAAAAATAATTTTCAAGTTTACATATTTTTATACTAATTAGAAACCTACAGAGCCCCTAAAGGGACATGGTGGGGAAAAATGAGGAACAGAAAAATGAATAAATAAATAAAAAGATAGAAACGAGACATGGGTGGGGGGGTGGGTGATGGAACATCTTTGAAAAAAAAATCTGAGAATTTTTTTTTTTAAATAACAACCCGGGACATGGGGCGCAAAAAATAACCTGAAGGAGGAAAAAAAAAAAAAAAACAGGTAATGGAACGAAAAAAATATATATAATAATAAATCGCAACCACGTGGCTAATACCTCCAGATCAATCTTCCAGCGCCAAAATATGAAAGGGCGAGCTCTGAGTACAAACTGAATGTCTTTATATTTAAGACCAAGCTAAAAGTAAAACTCAGCTACTCAGAAAGTAATTCTCTCCATGCCAGTTTAACAACGCGCTGTAACTCTAATCCGAGTATTATCCTGCCCGTTTGGTTCTTCTTCCTTTATTTTTTAGCAGTTGGCAGCCAGCTTTTAGGTGCATTATCGACACTCACTGGACTGGATCAGTAACACTCTGACACCCTCTGACACTCTCAGCCTTCCCGGTCATGGCTCAAGTTTGACATTACTGCCACCTGGTGAACTAAATTGGTAACGCTAAAGAATCAGGGCTTGCGAGATCTCGCAAAACTTGACTCGGGTCCCATGTCCCTTTTTTTCTTTCTTTTCTTTTTCTCAGAATTTTTCTTCAAAAAGAAACATTTTCCACCCATATCCCGTTTTTCCCCCCAAAAAAGTTTGTTTTTCCTTCCATGTTCCATTTTTTTCTTTCTTCCTCAGATTTTTTTTCCTCCACCCATGTCCCTCCGTAGAAACCTGACATAGTTAGGTTTAAAAAAATTATAATTAAGAAAATAAAAATAAAAAGTTAACAAGGTTTATAAAAACGTACACAGTTAAAAATAGCCCCATTCAGATTGTATTAGTTTACCAGGGGGACATCTTTAATAATTACTTTAACACTATTATTACAGGACCTCGATGTTTGGCGAAATATGGTAGGTCATTTGCGGGTGAGTTTCCTCTGTGATAAAACTCCTATATCCAGACAGCAATAAAATGCCCACATGAGAAGAGAGTTTCTAGCAGATTGTATTTTTTATATATATATATATATGTTTTGTGTGTGTGTGTGTGTGTGTGTGTGAGAGAGAGAGAGAGAGAGCGAGCTTTGAGCTGATACACTGCCTCTGCACTGTACAATGCAGATAATTCTCTATGGAGCGAGATATTTTGGGGGAGCGAGGAATTTGGGAAAGCCTGTCATTCTAATTCCTTAGAATCGTAATAGTGAATCATTCTTGAGGGGGCCATCGACCGTAACGACCCGTATTAAATGTCAAGGTTTTAGTTTTAAACAAAGTGGGGATGTCTGTACCATTGCACTAATACAGGCTATGAAATTAAATATTGCTTTTACAAGGACATGGAGGTGGACATAAAATCACAGAGGAGCAGCTGTTTAATATAAAATGACTATATGAAATATAATGCTGTCCAAATAGGGCTATAGTTGAATGGTCTGAGAAGTACATGTTTATTCACTGCCCTGAACTCAATACATGGTGACAAAGCAAAATAAAACAAGCACTAAACAGGAAACTTATGTGGCTCATCTAACTTTTTATAATTAAGGTATTTCAGCTAAACCAGATGAATTTGAGTTAAAAACCCGTTATAGCCCGTAAACCATTTAACCCCTACACTGATAGATCTACCCATACCTGACCACATCAAACATTTTATAAACCATCAACTCTCAATTTCTCTATTAAACAACTCAAGCTTCCAAGTATTTCTCCATCCGCTAACTCAACAGACAAACGCGAGTAAGCAAATATCAGACAACACTGCGGGCGAGCCTTAAAGCCATCTGTAAACATTAAAAAAAAAACTAAAATAAAATAAAAAATGGTAACATTAGGAAGAGGTTACTAACCTTCTGCACACGGCACAACAATAAGAGCTCGATCAATAAATACAGTGTTGGTTAAATGCTGAGCCACGCCAACACTGCTCGGGTCCTTGTATTTTATGTAACATACTTTCGATGAAAAGGAAAGCGGTGTGTGGCTGGGGAAAAAAAAAAAAAAAAAAAAAAAGACATTCACTCAATTATTTAATATACTTATATTATTATAAATTATAAACACATGTATTATAAATATTATTTTATATTGAACAGGCACACGCATGCACACAAATACACAATACATATGTACATTAAAAAATAACAGAAAGATAATATTTTGTAATTTAATATAATTTAAAATAAGATATTTAAGATTCATTACATGTAAAGTGAAATATTTCAAGCCTTTATTTTTTTATTTTGATTAAAAAAGCTCATGAAATCGAAAATCCAGGATCTCGAAAATATTAGAATATTTGATTTAGAGTAAATGATTATTCATAACAGTGCAAATACCAGGTTTCTCTCAGTCCAGTTTAGTTCACACATGGGGAAGACAGCTGATTTGACAATTGTCCAAAAAAATATCAACACCGTCTACAAAGGGTAAGTCAGTGCCAAAAATGCCACTAACTGGTTTGCTGACCATTATATTACTGTGCTTGATTGTCCTGATTCTCGATGGGGTATTATCAAGCGGAAGATGAGAGTCATGACCGAAATTAATTTTTTTTTTTTTTAAAAACATACAGTTTAAAGGCTGATATCAAAGCAACCCGGTCTCCAATATTGCCTCAGTAGTAAAGTAGGCTGATCGCCTCCATACCATGACGCTAAAAGAACCCTGACCAAGTATTAAGTGATTTTTTTATTTATTTACTGGAAATCATTTTTTGATTGATCTAAGAAAAATAATTCTAATATTTTGAAATACTAGATTTTTTTGTTTTTTATTCTCATAAGCAATAAGCTCTAACTGTTAATTAAAACCAAATAAAAAGGCTTAATTTACATGGAATAAATCTGGAACATATGAAAATTTCACTCTCGTATACCAGATGTTTGGTATGAGTATTTCTGTTGGACTTCTAGGATTTTCACACACCCACAACAGCCTCTAGTTTGTTTCTTTTTCCAAAAGGTGTTAAAATTAAAAAGAAAGAAAGGAATAAAAAAAACAGAAAATGAAAAAACAGTTGGAGTCAGTTCTCTGGGCAGAAAACATTTTATTTTGGGAGGTCAGACAAGAATGACCAATTAGGTTCATGCTTAAAGCAAGAAATATCTACATGAAATATCTACAGGCAGTCCCTGGATTACTAACACCAGGCTTACGGACAACTTGTCCTTACAAATAGACTGCTGTAAAGCGCACTATATTATAACCTTGATTAAATACAATTGTTTGTAATAATGTACTATTTCCTGATGCTCAAAAAAAAAAAAAAAACCTAAATCAACAATAAAAATGAAGGATCCAACAAACCTGTCCATTTCTTTTTTTTAAATTTTTGCTATGTTTTCATGTGTGTATAGCTGGTTAAAATGAAATAAACTTCTATTCATCGTATTGCCGAGGTTATGTTTAAAAAAAATTTTTTAAGTATACGTGCAAGGTGAACTCCATATCACACAATCCTGACCCAATATATATTTATTAAAACATAGTAATGAAAAAAAATGGCTAAAATTTTTAAGAGCTACACGCTCTGACATACAGTGCCATCTTTATACACAAAAAAAGAAGCGTTTGTTTTTTTTACTTCGTCTTACTCTTCACATATGGGTAGATGGAGTGGAGGGTTTGTATGTTGAATCTCTGAAATGTTAAATTAACTGAAATCTAAAAACAAAAATAAAATATAGTTGCAAGCAATGATGATCAGGCCCAATCAACTCAATGATGTGACGCCACTCAGGAACTCATTAGCCACCTCTTGCCTTAAGTTTAAGGTATCGTTTGATATCACAAATCCACTGTTTCTATGGTAGTTATTTACAGGTTCGTGTTACAGGTATCTGAGCATATCTTGGGGGTGATACCCGGTGCCCGATGTGCCAGGCGCCACAGACATAACCATCCATACAACCGATATCTCAAACGGCTGAGCCGTTTTGCATCCTCAATGTCTTAAGGTCATATTTGGCCAGTTTTGGTGCGATTGTATAATTTCCCTAGGAGGAGAAGATAAAATTCCATTTTGCAAACAACCCCAGCATCAGCACTACCAGAGCTATGACGTCATAACGATTGGACCCTAATAATCCTTAGATGAATGAGATGGCCTTCACATACTATTTTGACATAGGACTGATGTCATAATGCTGTTTGCTGTACGTAGTAGACTACTTTTGTGCTGGCAGGTAATGCCGGCCCGCTCCGCTGGCGATCACCACACGTATATTTCAGACCAGTGGGAAACACTGACATAAAACCGGTTGGAGACCACTGTAGCAAAGCACCTTAGGGATGTGATCGAATGGACAATTTTTGGCATGAACGTACAACTGATGAATCAGCGACTGTGATGTTATGTAATTATACCAATACGGAGCAGGATCTCAAAGGACAATCTGGATCTCAACACCTTCTGAAATCATTGTCTTGAAAGCAACGTCTGGTAGAGTTGTCTTACCAATACAGTATCATAGTAAAGTGTGCATTATTACTGCCTAGTAGTAGTAGTGAGATCTTCATCTTATTCACAGTGTGTCACTTTATAGACGGTCCCTTACATGTTTTTAAATCTGTTTGGTGTCAAACGTCTAATAAAACGTCTAATTGTGCTTTTTTTTTTACACTGTACTTATCCATATTATCTAACATTAAAAGGTTAAAGTCGTTTCTATCTTGAAATTGCTGACTAATGTATAAACTACTAGTATGTAAAGAATAATAAAAATAAAAAAAAAACATATATACAGCTTGTTTGGAAACAATATCCAAATCGAGAAAACATTCTGATAAATGTGCTTCGTCTAACATTTATGCGGTTTTATTTTTCGCGCATATAACCTTTGTATTTGTGGATATTTAGCGTTTTATAACGATTATGCTAGCTAGTTACACGCTAATCCAGCTAGTTAGCATCCTATCTTTCGTTAAGGTTATTGCTAAGGTTTATAGAATTTTTTATAAACATGAATAAATATTTTCTAGAGCACAAAAAAAGCTTATGCATTTACTCCACAACTCTAAGAAATGTAAAAGTTTTTTTTGTTTTTTTTTACACCGAACAATATAAACAGCTCTGCAGCTTGCTTGCTAACACTCCGTGTACAGGCCTGGACATCCTCGGTGTTTCCTGATTGGACTAACCCAAGAGGGATGCACTTACTCTGGAGGGTAAAGCCGCAACTCCTCGATATCCCCGAGGAATCCGAAAAGAGTTCGTATTTGTTCGCTGGTAACAGACGCGGACAGGTTGGTAATCTGAATTACCGCGGTACTGGGCATCCCGTTCATTTTTCTTAAATGTTTTAAACATGAAATAAGGGTCTACATATAGATAACGTTATATACAACCGTGTGTAACTAGTGCGCTGCGCTAACATCATTCACTGCGCTATCCATGATGTGTCGTTCACATAGGAGTCGATTCTTTCATTCGGATCTTTTAGGTCAACGTTAAGAGCTGGCTCGAGATATTTTTTTTTCTTTAACGCGGCGAATCATTTAATTATACTGTGTGTAAATGTTGTTATTTAATTAATTGCAAGATAGAAAAACAATTCTAGCCACAAATAGCCATGAATAACTATTTAATCTGAAACAGTATATAAATTAGACGAATGAACTGAAAGAGTCGGCTCTTTAGGTGAGCTGATATGCTAGTGCCATCTGCTGGTCAGGAATATGACGTGCATAAGGGCATGCTAGTGGGGGCTGCTGTGGAATTTAAGTCATTCATTCATTCATTCATTCATCTTCTATAATTCATTCACTCATTCATACAGTTAAGGGCAATTTTCGAACATCAATTAGTCTGCATGTCTTTGGACAGTGGGAAGAAACCGGAGTACCTGGAGGAAAACCCCCAAGAACGTTGAGAACATGCAAACCCCATGCACACAGACCAGAGGTGGGAATCGAACCCCTGACCATGGAGGTGCTAGGCGACAGTGTGCCTGTGACATGATCATGTACTGTATATTTAACTGAGTCCAAATTTATCAAGTTACTTCGTAGGTAAGCCTAATGTGGGCTTGTTGATTTTTTAAGAAATGTATTTTACCCAAACTATCA
Organism: Leiocassis micropogon; assembly: GCA_028565275.1. Taxonomy (NCBI): domain Eukaryota; kingdom Metazoa; phylum Chordata; class Actinopteri; order Siluriformes; family Bagridae; genus Leiocassis; species Leiocassis micropogon. The sequence goes on from JAOVVA010000031.1 coordinate 4,578,163, forward strand.
CCAATCAGCCATAACATTAAAAGCACCTTGTTGATATCATCTAGGTTCCCCTTCTTTTGCCAAAACAGATCTGACCCTTTGGAAGCATGGAATCACTAGGAGGCCGGGTCAACAACTTGAAGAATTTGTTCCTCAATCATGTTCCAACCAAACCATTTTTTAGTATGGCAGTATGGCATGGCGCATTATCCTGCTGAAAGAAGCCACTGGCATTAGAGGATTTAATTGCCATGGTGTGGTGTACTGTAGGAGGTACTGTAGGTTTCAAAGTAACACCCACATGAATGTCCGGACCCATGGGTTCCCAACAAAACACTTTTCAGTGCATCATACTGCCTACACCGGCGTGCTTTCTTCTTCTTATCATATGTCATCCTGGTGCCATCTATTCAACTGACAAGCAAGGCACACAAACCCAGTCATTAGTTTTCTTTCATTGCTCCATTGGTCCATTTCTGATGCTCACATACACATTGTAGGTGTTTTCAACAACCTGTAGGAGTTAGCATGGGCACTCAAACGGTTCTCCAGACTACTTGCCTGGCATGTGGAAGGCTCAGGTTTAAACCCCATCCACTGGTTGCAGTGCTGGTCCCAAGCGCAGACAAAATGGAAGGTTTGTGTAATCAAGGGTATCCGGTGTGCAAGCTGTGTGCGGATCAGATGGTCCCTCATTGTAGGAAGTAGTAGCAGGAGTCAGATCGAAAATATCTTACCAACAAAATTAGCCAACTAAATTACTAAAAGCTCTTCAAAAAAGATCAGTTTACTGAATTTTAAAGAATAAAGATACTTTTGCTCAGGTCTGAGTTTCTGATTCGAGATGAAGCTCATTAAAGCAATCAAGCTTACAGCGGAATGTTGTAACAGAGCTTGTACATATGTTTAAAGCTGCAAAATGTTTTTATTTGTGATTTGTATGTGACTTAAGCACTTAGCACTTTTGCTAAGCCAAGATAATCCTTTTTTTTTTGCAATCATGTACATAGCTTTCAGTTTATTCATACAAATAAGCTAACAAACATATTGCAAATTTAATAGGCTTGTGCTTATTTAGTTTTTTTTAAATAAAAAGGTTTGTAAACTCCTAATATAATGCTTTTTAAATCATTAATATAAGTTTCATTAATTTCAAAGCTCACAACTGGTCAGGTTATTGTGGCCAGGATAAGGGTTATAGTGTGACATGTCGACTCCCGTTCGGTAGAGGGCGCGAGTACAATTATTATTATTATTATTTCTCCCGCAAAGAAGAAGCATCTATGCGGAAGTGATGACGTTGACTAGCATTTTGTCATGCTCAGTCTAAACAGGCAGATTGGATCTATTAAAATGACCAGCTGTTTGTTCAGTTTGTAAACGGATCATGGCTGCTCTGAGACAGCGCATTTAAGTGGAAGGCTCTAATAAAGCGGGTGTCGGACATAAATCATGTTATGCTGTATCCAGTGCTTTAGCTAGCCTCCGGAAGGTTAGCTAGTTAGCTAAGTCTCTATATTACAGACCGCAGAATTAAATAGGAGGGGGTGTAAACTTTTGGACACTTTCGACAAGCACAATGGATGACAAGTACAGCAGTAATGTCATTTCAGGTGGAAAGCTGGGCCGCGTTGAAGTGCCCAATGCCAGGTAAGCTAAACGCTAATGCTAACCAGGACTGCGCGATATGATGACGTAATTTCGATACCGTGATAAATGTCGAGATACATTTTCCTGAGATATACACGATATCATTATTTTTTTTTAATTTGGAAGCAAAATCTACCTTTCAAATAGTGAGTTAATTATTAGGATAGATTGAAACGATTATTTAAATATTTTCATTATTATTATTATTTTTTTAATTACTTTTATTTTTCCAACATGTAAATGTTTTTTTTTAAACTCGTGATATGTAATATATTATTGTATCACTTGTGCTGATTTTCCTGTCACATTCATTTTTCACAATATTTCTTATTTAATATTTTCTCTGAAATATATTTTTGGATCTTATTCTTGTTTTTATTATTATTAATAAAAAACTCTGCCAGTCAGTGAGGGTGAGTCAAAAATTATCTGCACTCCAGTTATATTACAAAAACATGCAACAAAATTTATTTGGACAGATAAGGCAAAAGCTTCTTAAAGTGAATCATTGTTGGTGACGAAACATGGATTTATCACCACGAGTCTGAGAGTCAACAGCTCCAGAGTATGTAACGGAAACATCCTCAATCACTGAGAAAAAGTCAAAGATTCATCAATGCTTACAGTTTACTGGGATTCTCAAGGGCTAGTATTGGAACATTGGAATCAGGAAAAAGGTTCAACAATCAACAGTGCTCGTTACAGCGAGACACTTATTGAAGAGCAGAAGACCAAACGCAGAGGACTGCTATCCGAGGGCGTCGTGATCGCACATGACGATGCCTATACTGTCGACACTCAGCAAAAACTGTGCTTGACGTGTTGAAGCGTCCTCACTATAGTCCTGATCGCGCGCCATCACCTTCACCTGTTTGGTTCTCTGAAAGCAGGCGTACGTGCACAAAGATTCACTTCTGATGAAGAAGTGAGGACAGCGGTGCATCCATGGCTCGCAGCTCAGCCTAAAACATTTTTTAATGAGGGATTATTACAGCTTGTTGACAGACGGACAAAGTGTATTGAAAAGCAAGGAGGTTACGTCAAAAATTATGTGTTTTCTAAAAAATTATTAAAATTCATTCTATTGCCAGTGTGTGGATAATTTTTGACTCACCCTCGTATATTCAAAATGATAAAATATATTCATTTGTTTAATGAGTTAATTTTTGCTATATTCAAATTATTTGAACAAATGTAGTATATTTATAAACAATTAAAGGGAAAAAAAATTCTTTGAATTTTTAAATTCCCAAGTGTTTTAATAGGTGAATATATCCAGGTATAATACATACGTTATAACCGAACAATTATCTCATGATCTTGCTGTTTCATGTCTCCTGTCGTTCTTTCCGTTTTATTTCAGATTGACCAGATACATAGTGCTGCTCTTCTTCACCAAGCTGTTAAAGGCTTTAGGGATTTTTGAGTCCTATGACCTCCTCAAAATTGTACATATTGTGCAGTTTCTCTTTATACTTAAGTTCGGGTAAGCAGATCCACAAGACATAGCGATGTCATTCATGTTACACTGTACTCTTTAATACAAGCGGTGTTCAAGTCAAACCGGGACTTTGGATTGCACAGAATAACAACACACAGTTATGAGATTTAAAAACTGCCTTTTTCGTTCTCTGTATAATCTCCTGCTACACTGATGCACTAATCCCAGTGTTTGACTAGTGCTTGGACCCATCACAGTAGAAAGTTTCCTCAGTACGTCAGAGCCATGATCGGCCTAAAATGTGCAAGTGGTGTTGTCGAATAATGGTGTGTACAGTTCCCACAGACAGACGCGTCTCTTTCGTAAGATAGCAACAAGTTATCGTTGTACCAGGATCGCCATTCACAGATGTACAGCCTTCTGTAAAACGTTTGCACCAATCAAATGTTTTCATCCCAGTTTGACTTGAACACCCCTTGTATGTTATAACACAGCATTGTTGAATTCTTGACTCAGAATGGGTCAGAAAGAGTTTATCATCGTAACACACTCTTATCATTTATAACTTTGTGTATGATTGTAAGCAATACCTTGAACCAACGTGAACTTTATTAAATATGACTACACATGGGAAGAAAGTTACAAACGTATAATAAGTGACACAATGTTATCATTACTAGATTGCTGTGGTATGAAACATTATGTGGTCATACTTGTTGTGCGTGTGTAATATGTTTTTTTTTTTTTACCCCCCCCAAAAAAAACCCAGATGTGCGATGATTTTACTTTTTTTTCAAAAGCCCTTTTCATCGGGAAAAATCATCACCAAAAGACAGGTACAATATCAAATAAATCATTGTTAAATGTGCTAATATTATTATTATTATTATTATTATTAAATGTCTTGATTTCAGTTCGCATGTGGTCATAAATGCTTCTCTTTCAGTGGATCAGAATCTTCAAGCACGCCGTGATCAGCTGTGTGATCTCTCTTCTGGGATTCTTCGGCCTGACGCTCTGTGGGCCGCTCAGGTACAGTAAACGCGTCACCCGCTACCGCGAGGACTTAAAACCTTTCTGCATTATTGTGTACGTATCGTGGCGAGGACAGTGAAGTCTAGAGTCTGTCTTGCAGGACGCTGCTGTTGTTCGAGCACAACGACGTGGTGGTCATCGCTTTCCTCACCGTTCTCTTCACCGCCTCAGATGGAGGCCCGTCTAAGGTAAGTATGCCCACACACACACACACACACACACAGCGCTTTAATCGAGGCGTAGATTTCTTCTCTGTATCAGCACTACAAGCAGTAATAGTACCATCTGAAAAATAAATAAATTAAAAAAAAAATGAAAAAGGCATAGAGATGCTTCGTTCCTCACTTTTTTTCTCTTTTTTTTCCAGACGAGAGGCGCTGCGTTCTTCATCATCGCAGTCGTCTGCCTCCTGCTCTTCGATAACGACGACCTCATGGCAAAGATGGCTGAACACCGTATCCTTCCTAAACACGCCAGATTCCACTCTGCGTCGTTTCTCTTCATAACAACATGAACGTCTTACTGTTAACCCTTTAACCCCCCCTGCAGCTGAAGGACACCATGACAGCGCCCTCACGCATGCCTTACATACAGGAATCTCGCTTTTAGGCGTGGCCGACCATAAAGTGAGTAAAACCTCGTCGCCCAAGTCCGTAATTCCCGTTCAGAGATGAAAATGTTTGGTGTTTCTGTCTCCAGGGTGGCGTCGTGTTGCTGGTTTTGGCGCTGTGCCTGAAGGTGGCGTTTCACACGCACTCCAGGAAGCTGTCGGTGGAAATCGGTGGAGCCAAGCGCCTGTACGCTCTGTCTAACCTGGTCGCCTCGGCTCTCCTGCTGCCCTGGGTGTTCGTGCTCTCCGCCACCACAGAGGTTCGTAACCCATATCGTCTGTGTAG
>JAOVVA010000031.1:4585402-4620003 GCA_028565275.1 Leiocassis micropogon
CGGGAGGGGAATTGGACACGACTAGATTGGGGAGAAAATCGGGGAAAAAGAATTGGACAGGACTAAATTTATAAAAATAAAAAATTAAAAAAAAGGCCTAGTTGAGTGAAATGTGCTTGTTAGCGTAACGACGGATTCCATGATTTGTTTTGTTGTTATTGCAACGCCACCTGCACTGACTCTCCTGGTTCTTCCTGAACAATGTTGGTGGAAATATATCTGCTTTATGTTGATATGCGCGTTATCCGCATTGTATAAGAAACCACGACCTCCAGAGAGCGCATCCTATTTGCAAATTTCTCTCTGATCACCTGAACCTTTTATTTAATCGAGCTTTGATTAATCCAGTTCTGGATTATAAACTCAACCTGACATCATGTTTTGTCTTGTTTTTTTCTTCTGTGGATTTTTTTTCCTTCTTTCCAGCCACCAGCATCCTCTCCTCTCCTTCTAAGAAAGGCCAGAAAGGAACTCTAGTGGGCTATTCCCCTGAAGGAACTCCTCTGTATAACCTCATGGGCGATGCTCTGCAGCACAGCTCTCAGTCGCTGCCTCGCTTCATCAAAGACTCGCTCAAGCAAATCCTCGAAGAGTACGACTCGCGACAGATCTTCTACTTTCTGTGCCTGAACTTGGTGAGAAGTTTTAAAAATATAAGCTTCTTAAGAAGGAGTACTTTGTCGTTTATACGATCTACTTCCTGTATTGAATTTCTTCTTGTTTTCAGGCCTTCACATTCGTCGAGCTGTTCTACGGCGTGTGGACCAACAGCCTCGGCCTGATCTCTGACGGCTTCCACATGCTGTTCGACTGCTCGGCTTTGGTGCTCGGACTCTTCGCGGCCCTCATGACCAGATGGAAGGCCACAAGGATATACTCTTATGGGTGCGCCTTTGTTTTTATGTCTGTTATTTATTCTCGTCCTCTCATCGTCTATACCGCTTTATACACACACTCACATGCTCATTCACACGCTACGGACAATTTGGGAACGCCAATTAGCCTAACCTGCGTGTCTTTGGACTGTGAGAGGAAACCCACCAAGCATGCAAACTCCATGCGCACTGACCCAAGGCGGGAATCGAACCCGGAACCTAGAGGTGCAAGACGACGGTGCCAACCACAAAGCCACCGTGCCACCCTATTATTTATTAGTCAGCTTAATTGGATTTTTTTTCCCTCAAGCTTTTTATGAAAAACAAATGCTACAACTTTATACTAGCAGGGTTATTAATTGATAAATTTTTTTTTAGGTACGGCCGCGTTGAGATCCTCTCAGGGTTCGTGAACGGCTTGTTCCTCATGGTCATAGCCTTCTTTGTGTTTGTGGAGGCGATCTCCAGACTGATTGACCCTCCCAATATTAACACCGTCATGCTAGCGGTAAGTGAAAAATTTGAGAAATTTGTTCCGATCATACCATCCATTGGCACCCTCTGTTTACAGCTCTGACATCATTCATACGTTCTTATCTCTCTCTCTCCAGCCGGTGTCTGTGGGCGGCCTCATCGTGAACCTCTTGGGCATCTGCGCTTTTAGCCACGCCCACTCCCATGGTGCCTCAAAGTCCGCCTGCTCCGGTCATGACCATGGCCACTCGCACCACGGTCACGCGCACGGAGACCACGGACATGGAGGACACGGGCACAGCCACGGAGGTCACGGTCACTCTCACGGCCACGGACACTCCCACGGCTCGGGAGGAAGAGGCATGAACGCTAACATGAGAGGTAGGTTCTTATGATGTGCTCACGCTCGCCGTGTATTTCGCCAAAATGGGAACTAACGTATGTCCCCTGAATGCTTACAGGAGTCTTCCTGCATGTCCTGGCTGACACCCTGGGCAGCGTAGGAGTCATCATATCTACAATCCTGATCAGTCAGTTTGGCTGGCTGATAGCAGACCCCATATGTTCCCTGTTCATTGCCGTGCTCATCTTCCTCAGCGTCATCCCTCTGCTGAAGGACTCTTGTGAAGTTCTTTTACTGAGAATTCCACCCGAGAATGAGAAGGAGCTTAACTTTGCCCTCGAAAAGGTTAGTATTTCTTTTAGACTGAAGACTAAAATAGTGGTCCAGATTACGTTACGATAAAAGGTGAAAGTACTGAACATGAGGTGCTGTTGGTCTGAAGTTTAGCCACAATCAAGGGTGCCAATACTTACACTTATTCATCCCTATCAAAAAAAAAGATCAATGCTGAGGTCATGTAGTTTGAATAATTTTCTTATAACAGCATGTCTCAAAGTGTTTTATTCCTCTTACACCACAGCAATCTGTCCACAAATCCAGTTCTTATTTACCTGATGTGTTCAAGTCAAACCGGGACTTTTCCCAGCCTTTCAACAGTGCTTGGTTCCCATCAAAGTAGAAAATTTTCTTGTGATCATCCCATCACTTCCGAAACACTGGCCTCCCAGGAACTCCTTTAATTGCTTAAAACAGGTGGAAATAGCTTGGAGCAAGGTCAGAACTGTACCGGTGGTGTGGCAATGACTGCCAGCCGAGTTCCTAAACCGTGCAAGTGGTGCTGGTGAATGATTGTGTGTACAGTTCCCATGTCGATTTTTAAGTAACAGACATTCCACTCGCTGAATGTTGAAGCATAAGTCTTCTGTAAATGCCAAACAGTTATATGCTTTCATTCAAGAGAAATTTCATCACAAGTCCCAGTTTGACTTGAACACTCCTAGTAGTAAGCGACACATTCATGGGTACCTGTAATGTTATGGAACATTTTTTTGAAACTAGTTAATTCCTGTTATCACTTATGTTATAGCAGCTATAAATAGCGGCTACAGTAACGCTTGCTGTTAGAGAACTTCCGACCAGTCAGAATTGTGATAAAAAGCAAAATCATGTTAATTTAATGAATTAGTATGAATACTAACCCTACATTTTAAATTTTACAGTGTTTTTTTTTACGAATAAACAGGCAGTAAAAAAAAAAAAAATTCTCAACTTTTTTCATTTTCTATCCAGATTCAAAAAATCGAAGGCGTCTTGTCTTACCGTGACCCGCACATCTGGAGGCATTCTGCTAACGTCCTTGCCGGCACCATTCACCTACAAATCATGTCCGATGTTGTGGAGCAGAGAATCATCCAGCAGGTCTGACAATAAACTGTATAGCTACAAACCCATGTTCTATATGAACCAGGCTTAACCCACATCTAGTCGATGTTTAAAAGGTGCTGAAGTTGCTGTTGTTCGTTTTTCTTCAGGTTACTGCAGTGCTGAAGGATGCGGGTGTGAATAATCTGACCGTGCAGGTGGAGAAGGAAGCGTATTTCCAGCACATGTCAGGCCTGAGCACAGGATTCCATGAGGTTCTGGCAATGACGCAGCAGATGGAGGCCATGAAATATTACAAAGATGGCACATGCATTATGTAAAAATGTATTATATAAAGATTTAATTGTGTTTTTTCCCATGTAAATAAAACTTTTAAGAAATAATTCTGTTGATTTTCAGAAAAAAAAACACCAATATGGCCTTTACATAAAAAAGAAGCAGAATTAAATTCCTGTATAAAACATTTAATAATCTAGTTGTAGTTTGAAAGGTACAAAAAGATGCCTGGTGTAAAAGAGACCATGTTGAAGGCTGTAGTTGTATTTCATTCATTTAATAGGCATTATCCTCTGCTTAAAATAACCCTAAAGCACATTGAACAAAGCACATGGCGTATAGGCATTCTCGACCTTCTTCTGCAACCGAAAGATGACGTGAAGGAAATTTATGAAACGCGGCATTCCACTTTGAGATCAGTCCATTTATCTATTTAACATAAAGATGAGTATTATATTTGTTACCAGTTATGAACTTATGAGTACTGAATGATAAACTGCAATGATTTTGAGCTTGTACATGAAATACTCTGGTGATGAACAGGAAGGTATAATGCCTCTGCTACATGCTATCTACAGAACACTGGATGCAAGCACTTCTATACCTGATAAACTGGAACCAGAGGTGTCGTAGTAAAGTCTGGCCATTTGGTAGACATATTACATAACATATGGAGTACTGGAATTAATTAGGCGACATTGTTGAATGTATCTATTTTATGTATGCTTTTATATATGCTGATTATCAGTTATATACAGTAAATTGGTGACAGGATCATGGGCACACAGGCTCGTAAATGTATGATCTGTTCGGGCTGATCCCACATTTACGACATTTGTATACCGACGTATATTTGAATTTTATTATACATACAAGCAGTTAAGGGCTCAACAGTGACAACTTGGTGTTGCCCCTGCCCCTAAAAGAGTTACAGAAAAGCCAATGTAAGACAAACTCCTGTTGAAAAAAAAAATGTTGTTAATCTGACCTTCAGATTCCCCAGATCTCAACCTGATTGAGAATGTACAGGACAAACAGTCTGATCCATGGAGGTCCCACCTTGCACCTTTATAGGACGTGAAGGATCCAGTGCTAGATAGCACAGCACACCCCCAGAGGTCTTGTGGAGTCATGGATGAGACGTCCAAGCTCTTTCGGTGGCACAAGGGGAACATACAATATAGTGGGACTAATGATTATGGTTTTAATTTTATGACTAATCAGTGTATTTTTCTTCTTACATCGGGTCCCATTGTGTGTTGTACTCGATGTAGGTGGCAGAAGCACATGTTAACTGGAAACAAGTTTCTTGCATTTGATCACACTTGACAAAGAAAGCTGTATCTGTTTTGTGATTCTGATTTTGAAAAATGTCAGTGTAAGATCAGTACAGAGTTTTCCTTCGAAAAGCATAGCAGTAGGAAGATTGGTGATCCAAATACATGAAGGTAATAATAAGAGGTATACGAGGAATAATATAGTGGACATATGCTGGTAGGGGGAAAATAACCAGCTAAACCTGCCGTTGATTGTTTTCCTATAAGAACATGACCTGGTGTGTTTTATAAGATTTGTAAAGGGGTTTGCGTGGAGTTAGCATGTTCTCCCCATGCTTTGTGGGTTTCATCTGGGTAATCTGGTTTCCTCCCACAGTCTAGCGAGTTCGGCTAATTGGTGTTCCCAAATTGCCATAGTGTGTGTGTGTGACGGAGGTGCCACCACTGTTGTAAAATGGGAATAAATACAATGATCACCACAATCTCTAGTTGGACTACAGAGGTTCCTAGATGGATGGGATGGATGGTGTGTGTGTGTGTGAGAGATAGAGAGAGTTTTCCTGGTTTCCAGTGTGGTTGTAATAATTCACATTATTTTTATTATATTATATTTACAGTTTAAACGTTTTATATCTTTTGAACTATGAACATATAATAACTTTTCAATTCAAAATATGTTCTTTCATAATGTACGTATTTATATTTTTTAATCTATGTGTATCCTCCTGTGCACTACGTGGCAGTATATATCTCCTAACACGTCACTCAAAGAAGAAAAGGCACCATTTAACCAAAGAGTCCTCCTCCCGCGCCTCCGCTAGTCACGTGTCCAGCAGTCGTCTTGGAAACGCATTGTTATCAGGTGACGATCGGCCAATCAGAGCCGGCGCATTTTTGAGAGCGCAGCCAATCAGATTCGAAAGAGCGACAATTTAAACTCAGTGCGGAATCGTGTTGCTTTAAACTAGTTTGTGTTGCGGATTGTGGAGTAAAACGAGTTCAGATATGGCGCTGCGTATTACAAGGGTGAGTTTTAAAACATGTTTTGGTTGGAGTCTTTAACAAAGAATATTTAACGCATCTTTAATGAATGCGAGCTTTTAGGTTATGTTAAATTGTGTATACTTGTGCGCTCGTTCTCTTGTGTGGGTATTTCCTGTTTGTTGGGTGAGCCTATCCTTTCCCGTATTTGGTGTATAACTTTTTATTTTTTTTTTAATATAATTTCTTTTTTTTTTTTTATGTTGTCCTGATAGAGCACTCGGCTGCCCAGCAGTGAAAACCAGAATCTTGTGGCTGGGAAGGCGGTCGGCGTGAATAAGCCCGTGCTGAGGCCCAGGGCCGCGCTGGGGGAGATCGGGAACGCCGTGCTGCCACGCCAGCCTCTGAGGAAAAAGGTCAGGTTTTTTTAAAAAAAAAAAATTTTTTATAAGTGATGTCAATAAATTAAAGTCTTGTTTAAAAATATCATTTATTCCAAGATGATTTTAAATTCCTGGATTGGACGATCAGGCATGCTCCCCTGGGGTGTGCCTTCAAACCTGTGTTTTTTATATATATATATATATGCACATTTTGTTCATTTGTTTGTGTGTAAGCTTTACCTTGTGCACCATAGTCACTTTTAAATGAGTACTACAGTTTGATTTGAGATGGACTATTAAAGGCCTCAAGTGTTTTTTTTTTTTTGTTTGTTTGTTTGTTTTTCCCCCCTTCTCCCTTTTGACACACTTGACTCTTTCTATACATTTATCCTACAGTCTTCTGTGTGTATTAATGGCTTTCCTGCTCCTCACACACTGCACCATTACTGTGTAGACTTGGATCAGGACTTTGTTTTTAAAAAAAATGCTGTGTTTTTGTGAGTGCAATTTACCAACTTTGCAGATCATGTGAGCTTTGGGTCCTCCGTGGTTCTCATCATCAGTCTGCCATTTTCTGACCAAGATTTTAAAATGCAGAGGCTGTAATCTCCACACACACCCTTTATTCTCATGGTTCATATGGTCTTGCAAAACATGTTTTAAGTGATTTAAATTTGGTTCCACCTTCCGCCAGTATTCACTTAAAATGAGTGCTTTTATGTGATTTTTAGGTTGCGTTTTGTTTGCATTTGAAATAATGTGCAGTTCTTTCCTAATCCTGCAGGTGGTGCTATTTAACCTGTTTGCACAGCATCTTATGTGGTGGAAGGCTTTTATTTTTTATCTATTTGTCGTTAGTGTTTAGGTTACTGGAGGGAACTTTGGTATTTAATTGCACCGTGCGGAAAAACTACAATGTGTTGGCGTCCAAACCTCTCAGATTGTGATCCATGGTGTACTTCATAAACCACCATTTTCTGACCAAGATGCTGAGGTTCTTATTTCTAGACATTCCCTTTATTCTCTGCACTTGTACTGTTAAATCATCCCTTATCATGATTCAGATGGTAAACATTACTGTCTAAGGTTCTTTATTCTGGCCTGAAGAAAGGGCACAAACCATATTTCAAAAGGTGGGATCAATTCAGTCCTAAACTTAATTTTTTTTTTAAACCTTCATGTACATCTTGCTTGCATTTGGAATAGTAAAATGCAGTTCCCCTCTTAGCCTACAGGTGGTGCTCTTAACTGTTTGTACAGCATCCTGTGTGGGGGAAGCAAATTGTTTTCCAAGTTTTTTTTTTAAATGGAATTGCAGGAATCTGAATGTAAAATACTGATTCTCGCAGAATTGCAGTACAAATTAAATTGGCCCGTAGGTGTTGTATGCTCCCTGGTGAGTCCCATCCTTGGTGACTTGTGTACTTTGAATAAAGTGGTTTCTTCAGGGCTTTAATGTAATATGATGATGTAAGACATGTATTCTGTGTAAATGTCTTGACTGATATATATTTTCTGAAGCAGGATGTGAAGCCTGCACCTGTCGTAGTTGAAGAAAAGGTTCCTGAGCCAGTTCAACAGCCAAAGCCGGAGCAAAAGCAGTTGCCCAAATTCGAGATTGGGGTTCTTTTTTTTTTTTTTTTTTTTAATTTGTTAATTGGATTTTTAACTCTAACCCATGGTATTTATTTAAAAACACTGCCACATTTGCATTAGTTTCTAGTTTTCAACTAGTTATTGCTCTCAAACACTAGGTGCTTTCTGAGCCATCCTCCCCTGTGCCCATGGAAACATCTGGCTGTGCCCCAGATGAGCTGTGCCAGGCTTTCTCTGATGTGCTTCTCAACATCAAAGATGTGGATGCTGATGACTACGACAATCCCATGCTCTGCAGTGAATACGTGAAGGACATCTACAAATACCTCCGGCAACTTGAGGTTGGTCTCCTTTCTTGAATTCATCTTTTTAAATTGTCTCTTGTGCTTAACTTCCTGCCTTATCTAAATTAATTTAAACCCTATTTCTCTTAGGCTGATCAGGCTGTCAGGCCAAGGTATCTGGAAGGAAGAGAAGTCACTGGGAACATGCGTGCCATCCTCGTTGATTGGCTCGTCCAGGTCCAAATCAAGTTTCGGCTGCTGCAGGAGACCATGTACATGACCGTTGCAATCATTGATCGCTTTCTCCAGGTAGGTGACTTCTCCTGACTGACCTGCTCTCCAACAAAGTGGTGGTCGAGTGCTTGACTGAAGTTGGCTTTTCTTGCTCGCAGGATAATCCTGTTCCAAAGAAGCAGCTCCAGCTGGTTGGTGTAACTGCCATGTTCATCGCCTCCAAATACGAGGAAATGTACCCACCCGAGATCGCAGACTTCGCCTTTGTGACAGACCGCGCGTACACCACTGCTCAGATCCGGGATATGGAGATGAACATCCTGAGAGTTCTAAAGTTCAACTTTGGCAGACCTCTGCCGCTCCAGTTTCTTCGTAGGGCCTCAAAAATCGGAGAGGTTGGTGGCAGATTCGTGGCTGTCGGGCATTTGTGGCAACCTTGAGTCTTGAATAATTTCTAACTCGTTCTGCAAATCTCTTCATAGGTTACAGCTGAGCAGCACACTTTGGCAAAGTACTTTGTGGAACTGACCATGGTTGACTACGACATGGTGTACTTTGCTCCCTCTCTGGTTGCCAGCGCTGCCTTCTCCCTTATGCTGAAAGTCTTCAACTGTGGTGAATGGGTAAGTATCTCTAACTTGTACTTTAACAACCAACTACCATTTTACAGTTTGGGTTACTATTTTCACCCTTTCTTTCTTTGCCTTGTTACAGACCCCCACACTGCAGTATTACATGGACTACACAGAGGATGCCCTTATCCCCATAATGCAGCACATTGCCAAGAACGTTGTCAAAGTCAATGAAGGCCTCTCGAAGCACCTGGTGAGTTGGGTTTCAATAATGTATACAGGCAAGGAAAGGATGACTTTTCCTGGCAAACTGACTTTCATATCCATTTCTTTTTGTAGGCTGTTAAAAACAAGTACTCGAGTCAGAAGCAGATGAGGATTGCAACCATCTCTCAGCTCAAGTCTTCAATGATCAAAGACCTTGCCAAGCAAGTCTCCTAGTGAGATTGAAACAGACTCTAGCACTGTGTGCTGACTTTTGTAAATTGTAACTTAATTGCATGCTTTTACTTGATGTTTTAATTGTTTTTGAGTTGTATGGATAGTGATTTTAAGGTTCTGCATTTGGCCAGGATACGTTATTCTACACTGCCAATGTCTTGGTAAATGTAACCTGTTCATATGTTAAAGACGTGCAATCTTTGTACATTCTTTAAAATTTTACAATAAACATTTTAAACTTTAACTATAATTGGTATGGCTTTATTCACCCCTTTGTCATTTTCAAGTGTTTCTCCCCCTAGTTAAAATTAAATGGGCTGTTCATAAAATTGGTTAGGTAAAAATACAAGGCATGGTCGGGTCAAACCCGGATGTGTGGATACCAAGTTTTTCTATTATAATGCACTTATGGTGGCTCAGTGGTTAGTGCCGTCACCTTGCACCGCCAGGTCCTGGGTTCCATTCCCATGCTTGGTCTGTGTGCATGGTGTTGCAGGTTCTCACCTTGCTTGGTGGGTTTCCTCAGTCCAAAGACCTGCAGATTTAAGCTAATTGGCATTCCCGAATTACCTTGTGTGAAAGTTGACCAGAGGTCCTACCATAGTCCTATAGAATGGTAGTCCAACTAGGATCCTACACACTTAACCCAGTGTTTCACTGGTGCGTGTACCCTCAAGGTCAGACTGCCTGCTTCATGTCTTCCCAGGAGCCTCTTCAATGGCCCAAACATAAGGGAATGGATCAGGACCATACAGTGAGTTTCTGTAATGTGCCATTGGGAAATGTGTGTACAGTTCTCACAGTTAAACTTGTGTCCTATACAAGATCTCATGTACTGTGCTTGAAGCTTGTCTTTCGGTTTTACATCTTCACATTGATATTTCAACAAGTTCCTGTCTTTGTTTTTCTCCTCCTTGAATAAAATGTTTGCTTCCGTTAGTCCTTCCTTTCCAATCGGGGTCGAGACCTAGGCTGTGCCTGCATGTTTAAACAGCTTCCTATTCAAGTGTTTCTAGCCATTCATCCTGGTCTACATCGTTTGCTAAATGCAATGTGCAGTTAATATCTTCATCTTGAATCTGTAGAGGTAAATGAGGCAGTCACATGTTCCTCTGATGCTCATAAGTTGCATGCAGTTTCCTGTAGATTTCTATTTTAAATCTAGTTTCTTCCCCAAACTGAGATAGTGATATTTAGGATAAACACTTTGATCTGGGATGAACTTCTCTTTAGATTTCTATTGTCAACATTACTGAGACTTAAAATAAAAAAAAATAAAAAACCTTTAAATGACAGATGAAATAAAAGAGGAAAATCGTGGTCATGTGAGAATGGATTAAACTACAGTAAGTAGCCAAGAATCAACTGAGACTTGACTGTTGGGCAGAAGATACTCTTAAGCATAAATCTGTTTAAGAAACTGCCAGTTGTGCTTGGAGGAGTGCTACAGGTACCTTTTTAACGTACTCTTATCTTTGGAAAAGAGGACTTCACAATAATCCATGAGATACTAAGCCGCCCTTCTCTCACAAGTGATTTGTCACTTCAGCTTGCTAGGGGGATTAGTTGGATTAGCTTTACTTCTGAGTAGTACTTCTATCTTTTTATAACAATTTTGTCATAATTTAATAAGGAAATCATTCTTATTCTAACACTCCATATTAAATGATCTAAAGATTTTTTTTAGAAAATACTTTCATGCAATAACCTAAAAACAATTTAAATGAGTTAAAATTCACATAAGCTTTTACACATTGTTAATATATTTTGATTACAATTATGTGATGGTTATCATTATGATTATTACACTTATTATAATATACCCATATTTTGTAGGCCTTATGTCTAAAAACGTTTAGAAATTAATGTATTTTTAGAAATTTGTGATCTTTTAATGTAACACCCTAAAAATAAAATGTACCAGTGCTACATTTAGTTTTATTTCCTTGCCATGTACACTGTTTAAATTTAAGAAGGAGCGCAAGTGCTACAAACTACAACATAAAACCTGTGCAAAATTCTGTTTTTCTGTTTTCCAGTGTTTCAATTTTTATTTTAGCTATGTAATTATTTATATAAAAGTAACAGGGTGGGGAAATACTGTAACTGTATTTATTTACCGAAATAAACTGTAGAAGGTGGTACATTGGCATTGTGGCTAGCAGTGTGGCCTTGCACCTCCAGGGTCGGTTCCCACCTCAGGTCTGTGTACATTGAGATTGCATGTTTGCATGTGAAGTCTGTGTGTCTTTTATTCTCATCCAGACATTCACTACTATATCAGTTTACCAAACAAATTCATCCACATAGAAAAACCTTCTATAGTTCTAACTAAAAACAGTGCTTGAAACTTCAAAAGATCTTCAGTTCAACCCTTGGACACACTATTCAAAAATCACATAAGAGCTTTGCATTGACCTCACTTCCATTGAATTACCCGGAACTTCTGAATCTGCCATAGTGAAATTTAACTTCCAACCAAAATGATTTATTAGTCTGTTTGAGGATTGGTACAATACTGTAGTACTGTACTTCTTAAAATACATAATCCACTGGAATACAGTTTAGTAATGAACACCCTTATTTAAATGTTTAATGTACTTCATTGGCAAACTTTGTAGTCTTAGTCGATGCACATGAGCAGCAAATTAAAAATTAAATGATGTTTTCAGGTAAAATTAAATGGTTAGTTTATTTTTTCCTCTCAAAAACATGACACTAAATTGATTTCATCAAGAATTTTTTTTTTCATTTTTGTTTTTTTTAGCCCTATAGACACCACTGTTCTTCATAAACTGAGTCCATCATCTTTTCTCCCAACTGTTTGTAAAAACTTAGAAAACCTTCGTATGATGTCCATTTGCCAAAATTCATCCTGTTATTGATAGGATATTGATGATAAGATATTGGTGATGTTTAGTAGTTCTTAGGTGCTAATAAACAAAAACAGTAGGGAGAAATTACAAGATATACAACATTAGAGATTGGGTCTGATGAGTTTATCATTACACTGGTCTAAAACCAAAATGCTTCCGAAACAACAATAGGCAAATTTGTTTAATTTTTGTTTGCTAAAAATGAAAATAGGCGGCATGGTGGCTTAGTGGTTAGTGCTGTCTTCTTGCACTTACAGAGTCTGGGTTCAATTCCCTCCTCGAGGTCTGTACACGTGGAGTTTGCATGTTCTCCCAGTTCTTTGTTGGTTTCCTCCAGGTACTCCGGTTTCCTCCCACAGTCCAAAGACTAGGCTTTTCATTAAAAAAACATGAGTGCGTTTATATGTGTGCCCTGCGATGGACTGGCACCCCATCTAGGGTGTACCCCGCCACGTGCCCTAAGTCTTCTGGGATACTCTCCACATGCACAGTGACCCTGTATACAGGATAAAGCGGTATAGCTGATGAGTGAGTGAGTGAGTGAAAGAAAACGAACATGATGCTTACAATTGTCAGTTTGCTCTAGTTTTCAAGATTTCTAGGAAGCAATTTCTAAGAAACGTCCAACAGAGGGAGCTCTCACACCATTTCCACCACTTATCTCACACAGGTCCTTGTTCTTAAAAAAAAAAAAAAAAAAAGAATTTCCAACTGCTTTATCAAAGTCAGAGTCAGTTTTCCAATCACTGAGTTATAAAACAAGGAACATTATACACTATAAATAAAGACACTTTATGACAGGTCAAGTGTAAACAAGACTGTTAGAAACCTATAAAAAAAATCTGCAAATGTTTATAGAGCCATTTAGTTCTTTATATCAGCGTATAAATGTTTGTTCTGGTTCTTTTCCTGTTTGTTACGATGTTGTTTAACATGTTGTCCCAACCAAATAAGTTCCCATTGTGTTTAACTGAAACTTCTGGATAATTTGATGTCCTCTATTTGTTCCCTAGTGCATTTCACTTGATGGATCATACTTGTACCATTGTTCTTAACCTTGTTGCTATATTTATAAACCAGGGCTCGTCTGTAACCTCTTAACCTCGTTTGCCACTATATTTATTCACATAGAATAAAGCAGACCTTTCTAACCTTGGTTTATAACCCAACGGTCACAAAGCATAGCCTATACGTCCCACTCATGAAGGACCTGGGCCTCTGCTTTAGCATTCACTATTTTAAGCAGATGGCCAGATGTACCACCGGAAAAATGTTTGAACTGTAAAGTTCCTACTAGTTTTTCACACAAAATATTCAGGGGTTCATATAATTAAAATAAAGCCGGACCTGAACTGAAATGCTTTAAGTGGCCAAGTATTTTCCACTTTAATTAATGATCAGTGATTATAAATAAAGTCTAAAAATGTGAATTAATATGTCGTAGGTGACATGTGCTTTTTGATGATATATGATCTGTAAAAATCACCTCTAAAACCCTTAGTATAGAATTATAAGGCTTTTCCCTCACTATAATATAAGCCAGTGGTTATTCTTTGACCATTCTACTCTTATCCAAGATGGCTGACACTAACACAAGGGCAGCACGTGCTTCACATACATCTGTCTGAACTTTCTACACCTTGAATGTTACACATGGAGATAAATGATTGATTTAAAAGCTATAGCTATATATAGCAATATATGCTTGCTCTAAAACCAACTGGCTGCACATATCGATGGTACCAATGTGCTTAGCAATGTGCTTTCAACCAAAATAAGGTACAATAATAGATCATTTTTCAGCAAATTATAATGAATTTGTTGTATTAATTTTGCACATGATTAATATCTTTTTTTAATAACAATTAAGTGATAATTTAATAATAATAATAATAATAATAATAATAATAATAATAATAATAAAAGAGGTAATTCTTATTATTATAACACTTTTCATATATTAGGTCAAATGATCTAAATATGTTAAGAAAGTAACTAAAGTATTTTAACCATTTTTTTTGTATTTTGGTAAACAATTTAAAAAAGGTAAAATTCACATCAGCCTTTACACATGCTTAATATAATATTTTTTGACAATTATGTGATGATGTTATTATTATCACTATTATTATTATTGTTATACTTTTCATATTTGATGCCTTATGTCTTAATATGTTTAAAATGTAACAACATATTTTAGAAATAGTGCAGTGTTTTTGTTTTTTTTCTGCTTCTCTGATGGATTGTTCACTACTGTTTTCATGAATGCGTGCTTCTTGTAATGGGCGGGACTTATCTCCATATCTCCACCCCAGACAGTGGTGATAATGAAGCTTAGCTCCTGTGGATGTCGAGAGTCCCTTTAATTCTTTCAGGCTGAGGTCACTGCTGGCCAGTGAGATCATCTTACACTGCTGATGCTTTCCAGAAGAGGAAGCACGAGCTGTGATTTTAGGCGCAGGTTTTTCATGCAGGGCCTGTTATTGTGGTGATGACGTGGATGACTGTAAAGTGTTTATATATATATTAATATTATTAGTTCTGTAAAGTGTTTATATATATATATTAATATTATTAGTTCTTGTTGATTTACTGTAAATTTTTACTAGGTTGTTAACATGATATTGTGGTGTACTAGATCAAAAATAATCCAAACCTGCCAATATTCAGGAGAATTTTGGGGTGTGAGAAACCTGGTTATTCGCGGCATGGTGGCTTAGTGGTTAGCACTGGTGCTTTGCATCATGAGGGTCCGGGTTCGTGCTTGGTGGGTTTCCTCCTCGTATCTGGTTCCCTCCCACAGGCCAAAGACATTAATTTGCCTGTAGTGTGTGAATGCGTATGTGAATGTTGACTGGAGGTCCTACCATGGTCGTAAAAATGTGAATAAATGCAATAGTCACCACTGAGCTCCACATTGGACTACAAATGTTTTTTTTTTCAAATGATTAAGATCATCCTGTCAGTTCCAAAAAAAAAAAAAAGAAAAGAAGCAAAGACCCAACATTGGAGGGTCTCCTTAAAAAGAGTAAAAATAGTAAATGTTATAGTCAACATGTTTCTGATATACACATTCAAACTCCTGTACAATGGACCCAACCATTTCTCGGGTCTTAACACACTATTGTGTTACATACTGTACCAATTCACTGAGAGGATAAATATATGTATCTAAGCAAACCTTTTTGAGAAATGGCTTCCTAGTTCAGTTATGTAAGGTATAGTAAATGTTTCTCCACACATTTTGGAAAATAACTTTGGCAAATTCCACTACAGTGTACCCTAACTTTCCCCCAAACTTTAAGAATTAGCATGCTAGTTTAGTTGTTTAATTAATTTGTAGTAGAAATATATTAAATGCTCTATCAACATATTAACCCATGTAATTTAGGTAGCTAGTCAAGGTACAAGCTGTATACAGGCACACATTAGCTTATCTTGCTACTGGCTAGCTTCTACTTTGTTAGCTAGCTACCTCAAATGAGTTTCATTCCTCTAGCCTGGTTTGTAAATGGCAATTTCTGCCAGTAAATGACAATGACAATGAACAATGTGCACTTTTTACACAACTAAGCAATGTATTTTTTTTATTAGCTGGTTAACCTATCTTGTGACTACCTAGCTACTACATCGTTAACTAGCTTCCTTCAGTAGGGCTAATCCCTCCTCCATATGTCACAATATAATATAATCACAATAGTGCTTATTCTTGTTTATTTTTCCTAACATCTACGTATTATTTCCACTAACTCAGTCCAGTGCGGATTCGAATTAGCTTGTTGCCTTATCTAGCTATAACAGCTGCTAGGTTGTTGGCCAGCTATCTCAAACGTGCTCGATTTGTAGCTAAACTGCTTTTGTGTTTGTTTTAGGTCCATTATTTCTACATCGGCTTTTGCCTCAGGGAAAGAACAACAAGTCACAATGTATTTAAAGTAGCTGGTTAACCTACCTTGCTTTTAGTTAGACTCTGCGCTATTAGTTCTCTCATATGCTAGTTAATTTTGTGCTCATTAATTTATTACTGTTTTATGAGTAAAAATCTTAAATGGTGAGTACTGGGGAAGTATCAAATGTTGACAAAAAAAAGAGTTTGTAGAAATGGTAAAAAAGTTGATCAGCTTTAATTTAATCAGCTTCTATTATTATTTCAGGTTGAAGCTTATGTAGGGTTGCCTGTAGCGCCATGGTTTCAGAACATATGAGACAAACTGGTTTTAAACTTCCCGCAGGAAGAATAAACATACATTAATCTGTCCGTTCATCTTTGAAGGTTCACTTTTTGTGAGGATAATGGCGGCTTTACTGTTGCATTACTGTTGTGTCTGTGTCTATGGCTCTGTTGAGTGATGCATATAGCCACGTTCACCTTGGGGAAAAAATGCTATATTCGTCAAAAAAAGCGCTAGATGATGTGACTTAATCTGGCACAAAACTGCTCTTAACTTCACTTCTACTCCTTCTACTACCTAACCACTGGCAATGTTTTATTAAAATCTGTCCAGCCAGGTTTGTGTGATGCTGTGACAAATTCTGGCTGGACAGACATACAAACATACAGACAGAATTATTTTTTTTTCTAAGACTTGTTTCTGGTTCTTCAATGTATAAAACGTAAAGATATCATAGAAAAAGAGAGAGTTCTGACCAATGTACAGAACCAGAGTACCTTTCTTTTATTAATATAGAAAGTCTTTCCTATTTCTAGAAGATAGCTTGCTAGAATTGTATTAACTACACCAAAAAAAGGAAACATTCCTGATAGCTGTTTTACATATTAACCTCCCCGATGTGTAATTGTATCATTTGCACTCTGCCCATATTTCTGCACTATGGCATTTTACAAGTGTACTTGTGAGCATAGTCAAACCACAGTTAAAGCCCTATTAGTCAAGAATCTCTCCAGAACATGTGTTCCTCAGTTTGTTCAAATTGCCCTACACCAAGCATCCACATGCTGCTAAGGAGCAAAGCTGGCACTCGAAGAGAACCTTTCTGCTGCCTGGAGCCCCCCACGCATAAATAAACACAGAGGCCTTCGTTTTCAAAATTTATAGATTTTCAAATAAATGCTCAATGTGCTTACTTAACTTTACAGACCTCTGCTGCTCAATGGCACATGAAGGAAAGAAAGGCCTCTATTGTGCCCTGATGTGGCATTGAGTTTCACCAGGTGTGAACAGAACCTTCAGAAAGGTTAATCAGTTCAAGCCTGAGTGAAATAAAATCGGAGACTACCTGGATCCCGAGTGTGACGTAGGTTCAGGTTTTCAATTTATCTAGAGGTAAACAGTTCTTACTATTTGTTCATGGCATAAAAAGCATGACATTCTACGTCAGTTACTGATACTTCATATCTGGTTATGTTTGTCTAGAATCTAACTTCTTATGCTATGTATTTTTTTGCTCTCACATGCAAATCAATTGTGTACGCCCTGCGATGGATTCGCACCCTGTCCAGGTTGTACCCTGCCTCGTGCCCAAAGTGCCCTGGGATAGACTCCAGGCCCCCCATGACCCTATATACGGGATTAAGTGGTATAGATGATGAGTGAGTGAGTGAGTGAGTGTAAGTGATCGGCTTACATGACGTTTGAATATGAGTAAATGAGCATGATATTAGGCCAATACCCGATATCAGTATTTATGTATGCGTATGTTATGTATACAGTTATTAATGTATGGTCTAACTTAAACGCTTGTATTTTCTTGGAAAGTAAATAGTGAGCTTGAAAGTTGTCTGAATTTAATATTTACTCTTCAAAATGCATCTTTGTTTAATCCTTTGCAGTCATATCAATCTCTGATAAATAAATGTATTATTAACATTCTCATGAAAATGCATAGAAACATCCTTGGATGCAAATTTTTAAGGACATTTTGTTCTAGCTAAATTATGCGAATTTAGATTTAAACAGGTCAAATTTTCATTTAGGGCATATTTGAAATTGGCGTCTTTTTACTGCTAAGAATGAATTTAATCACCTGTCATAAATCACACCGTGCATGTGTCCTGGTGTGTGCTTATATGTAGACACACAGTAAATCTCCTCTCAGGGTCACATGACCATCCTTGCTGTAAATCTGTTCTTTTATGCTCAGGTCCCAAAAAAGAAATTTCAAACCAATTAGATGACATAGTATAATAACAAAAAATATATATGCACAAGAATATACAATGATCAGCCATAACATTATGACCGCTTTTTTTATATTGGGTCCCCCTCCCCCCCTTTTCCATCATAACAGTATAACAGTAAAGCACTGTGTGTTCTGACACCTTTCTATCTATGTGTACCTTTCTATCGGAACCAGCATTAACCTTTTCATCAATTTGAGCTACAATTGAATTAGACTACACGGGCCATCCTTCGCTCTCCATGTGCATCAGTGAGCCTTGGACACCCATCATGACCCTGTCGCCAGTTCACTGGTTTTCCTTCCCACAAGAGCTGCAGTTTTGGAGTTGCTCAGACCCAGCTGTCTAGCCATCACAATTTGGACCTTCTCACAGTAGCTACATTTTAAATATCTTGTTACAATGGCAGTGGGTGGGATAGATTAGGCAGCAATCTCATTGCGTTGGAAGCAGAAAAAGTGAACAAGCATAAGGATTTGGGTCAAAGGGCCAAAATGTGATGGCTAGACAACTGGGTCAGAGCAACTCCAAAATTGCTGCTCTTGTAGGATTTTCCTGGTCTGCATTGTCAGGACATACCAAAAGCGATCCAAGGAAGAAAAAATGGGGAACTGGCAACAGGTTCATGGGTGGCCAAGGCTCACTGATGCATGAGTGAGCGAAGGCTGGCCTGTGTAATCCGATCCAATAGAAGAGCTACTGTAGCTCAAATTGAGGAATAGCTTAATGCTGGTTCCGATAGAAAGGTACACATAGAACACATGGGTCATTACTGTTTTGGTGGCAAAGGGGGGACCTACTCAATATTGGGCGGGAGGTCATAATGCTATGGCTGATCAGTGTGTTCTTTTAATTAAAGCTATAGGTTTGTAATGATGAGTGCTTCATTTACTACAGCAGGATGGCCATTTAAATGATTGAATGATGACACACTCATCCATTAATGACATTCAAGGCCTTTAGGAGTCAAATGACTGGGACGCATATGCCAATGATGAGAGAAAATTACACAATTTTTTTACACAATTTTTTTTACACCATATTTATATTTGGAGTCAAACTGTTGCCTTTTATTATTCATTTTATTGGGGGCTAAATCTGCTTTATACTCAATACGTGAACTCTATCGGTTTTGGCACTCATATGGTATCAGTTAGGAGAAGGAACCAGATATGGAGACAAGCAGAAATCCAATTCAAATACCTCCCATTAACTTCATTTTCTATATACGGCTTCATCTCCCAAAGCCCTGTGAGCACAGAAACAGTGAGTATTGATTTGCTGGTAGTTTCCACCAAGCTTATCCTAATGCACTTATGGAGAAGGTCCCAGTCTGAACAGCTGCCCAGGTCACAATCTGCAGCACGCAAGGCTCCTAAATTATTCAGGAAGTCTCCCCCTCCCCCAGCCAGACTTCCATTAATGATGTCACCCAGCCCTGCGGAGCCAGACGCTTTCCCACGGGATGGCAGGATGGAGATGGGCGCTGCTTCACACTACACCCCACTCAGTTTCTGTACTAATTTAGAGCCGTGCTTATTCGAAAATACATTTGTAGTACGCTTGTAGTGTCCAGTAAGAGCACTTTGCATGGAAACACACAAGGTTGATAAAAAGGTAGTAATGGCAATACAGAGGCCTAGACAGCAAATTAGAGCGCATCGTGTTGCTAACTGTTCCCAAGCAGGTTATTCATTATATGAAGTGTTCCTGTACAGGAAGTCTGGACTAAAAGCATGTCATACACTTGTTAATTGTACTTTTATGACCTTGTCAAGAAGCAAGCCAGAGGCGAGCCACTGGAAAGGAGAAGCTCCATGAGCAGACATGTGGAAAAAAAGCTTCCCTTTTTAAATTTTTTTAATTGAACAATAGGGTTCTACATACAGTATGTGCCTGGGCAACAAAAAGTTGCCCATACTAAGATTTCATTCTCATGCTGCCAGAAGCACTTTTTCACTATTTGAGTCCTGGAACATGGCCGTGCTATCGGAGAAGAACAAATGGATTGACGTGACAACCACTTCAGTACATTCAGGTCATCTGATGACTTCATTTTATTGCGACATAATGTTGTTGAGCCTGGACCTGACCAATTGGAGCAACCCCAGATCATAACACTGCCTCCAGAGGTTTGTACAGTTGGCACTATGCATGATGCTTCACTCTGGAATAGGGTAAATCTGGACTCATCAGATCACATAAAACATGATATGGTTTAAGCAAAATGTTACAAATGTCAAGATTCCGGTTGTGTGTAAAGTTTGAGCTTCATAACATTTGCTGCAGTTTCAATCGTCATCATCTATAAATCGTCACTTACTCATTCTTCTGTATACAGGGTCATGGGGGGCCTGGAGTCTATCCTAGGAGACTTAGGGCACAAGGCGTGGAACACCCTGGACAGGGTGCCAATCCATCACAGGCCACACACATCATTCACACACTACGAGCAATTTACGAACGGCAGTTAGCCTTGTCTGCATGTCTTTGGACTGTGGGAGGTAACCGGAGTATGCGGAGGAAACCCACCAAGCACGAGGAGAACATGCTAACTCCATGCACACAGATCCGAGATGGGAATCGAACCCGGACCCTGGAGGTGCAAGGCGACAGTGCTAATATAATTGCAGTTTAAATGCAATATAATTTTTTATTAATTGTTAAGTTTTAATTTTTTTAAGTGCACAGTATTATACAAAAATCTAAAAATTATTACATAGTAATTATATAGTGATTATAGCCTTATTTACATATTGGTATACTATTTCTGATATTACAGTTGTAATTTCATTGTAAATTTAAGTAAATTTTTTCAAGAATTTTTTTTAAAATTTATAATAATAATATGATTTTCTATTTCATTGAGTTTAACATTAATCTGCTATTATTAAGGGTCATTTGAAAAACCCTTAGAAATGTAAAATGCGAATGTACAGTACTTACCGCCTTGATGTCTCTGTATGCGAATGAAAAGAGATCCGCATAGTTACAATTCCTAGAGAACCGTTGTTTTATTCTTGAAAATTCAGAAACCACAATTCCAACTCAAGGCTTCACCGGGTCTGAATATTCTGCCTTCAAACAATAATACGAACCTGCACTATACTATATTTTTTTATTCATTTCTCATGAAACATGAATCACCGAGGTGTTCTTAGAGCACTTCTTTTTACCCCCTGCTGTGGAAAATGAGCATAACATCACTTTTCAGAAAATTCCAAGAAAGCAGAGCCAAACTCTTTCGCCGACTGGAAACATATTCAGGGTTCAGTCTGTTTAAATTACTGCTCACATTGAGGAGCCACTTGGAAATGCTGGAAACCTTCCAGGAAAGGTACTTCATATAAGCAGTGGATTTAGCAGGAGAGGCATGTTTGTTATGGAGCACTTATCTAAGAACTTTTTCATAGACAGTAGATAGCTTGTGGAGCGTGACATATGTAGCTACAGCATGACGCTCAAGGCCAAGTATACTGTATGTTTGTTCATGATGCTTGTTAATGGATTCTGAATGACACCAGCAGTGATATTTATTTTAATGATCAGATAGGGTTACACACTAATTCAATACAAGGAAATGATGATCACATTGATTTTTGGCTCAAATGCTCTTGAATGGCCTCATTCGGTTGTGCATTGATCGCAAGGGCAATCTCTCATGTGTGTAAAATAAAATTGGGTAAAACTGTGCCTGTGTTATCATGTGTGCTTATGCATAAATTGCAGATATTCTGAGTATCCATGTACTTTTAGGTTATAAAGCTGCTGTTAAAAATCGTTTTTATATTTGATCTAGTATTTCTTATATTTTAAGAATGGAGTGTATAATATACAGGTGGTGCAGTGGCGTAGCGGTCAGCACTGTGGCCTCGCACCTCCAGGGTCGAGGGTTCGATTTCTCCCTTCCAGTCTTTGTGCGCGAAGTTTGCATGTTCTCCCTGTGCTGGAGTGGGTTTCCCCTGAGTACTCTGGTTTAACTGGTTCCACAGTTTCCAGACATGCAGATTAGGCTTATTGGCATTTCGAAATTGTCTGTAGTGTGTAAGTATGGGCATGCTTTTGCCCAGGGATGGCTTGGCACCCCATCTATGGTGGCGCCCGAGTCCCCCGGGATAGGATTTTTAAAACCCTGTACAGGATGAGCGACACATAGAATGAGTGAGTGAGTGTTTCTACCTGTCCATCATTTCAATGGAACAAAGAGCAGTTTTCTGGCAAAACCTTAGGCAATGTCACTTGTGATCCGCACACTAAATATGTATTTACATTTACAACCAAGACTGTAGCAATATTTCTCACAATGTTTACCTTCATATACTATAAACTGACTAGCTATAAAATAAACTGCTCAGGAGTACACTTCTAAACAATTATATTAGCCTTTTGATTCATTAACATTAACAAAATTGCAGCAGATTAAAAGAATTCCTGGGTGAGTTTTGTTTCTGAAGTCTACGTCTACAGTTTCCTATCTGGACCAAGGTGACATTTAAAAAACTTTCCTTGTGCTAATAGAGTAAAGTCTTCATCTGGGATTTTTCCCGAGAGTAAACGGCGAGGACAAGTTAAAAAGATTGCTGAAACGAGGCCATTCTGAGGACTATGTGGCAGAAGCTGTTTAATATTCTGATATTAAATTGACAAATTCAAGTCAGTGTTTGTGTTTCATCTATACCGGTGAAATTTCTATCATTTTTTTATTTTTTTGTTTGTTCATTTAGGTGTATTCTTTTCATTTTTTATATCATGAATATACTACTACCAATAATAATAATACATTTAGGCAGACATCTTTATCCAGATACATTTTTATCTCATTATACATCTGAGCAGTTGAGCGTTTAGGGCCTTGCTGAAGGGCCCAACAGGGACAACTTGTTGGTTATGGGATTTGAACCTGGGACCTTCCAAACCGTAGTCCAATGCCTTAACCGCTGAGTTACCAATTACCCAACAAAATGGTAATAATAATATAATAATAATAATACATATTCCATCTATTTTTCATAACGCTAACAAAGTCATTGACTTCCTGCCTTTGTCCTATTTTTTTTTTTTCATTGAATCTTAAATCTTGCTTGTGTATTAATCTTCTTTTTTGGGAAAAAAAACATAATTTTTTTTATTTCTGACAACCACGCCATGGGGTTGGGATGAGGGGGATGCACTCTTTTACACTTATTGTCACTTATTAAATTAAACAGTACCATTTATAGATTTTTTAAACATTTCTAACACAAAACTTTCTAGTCAAACGCTAACAATTAAATTACTGTTGTTAAATATTCAAAGGAAGGGAAGCTATGAAACAGAATCCCAGAATCTCTAAAATATCAGGGCAAATAGAAATATTGTAAGCCTTTTATGTTTTAATTTTGATGATTACGGCTTACAGTATCTCAAAGTGTTACAGAATATAATAATAATATAATAAAGAACTGTCTACCTTTTGACAAGTATGTTAATTTATGCACTTTTGAGTAGCACATTATTAAAAGCCATGTTGCTTTGATAGCAGCCTAGTACCGTAGTGTGACAGTAATTTCCTCAGCAGCTAAAATAAAATGACTCATCCTTATTTTGACATTACCCTGAGATTCAGGTCAGGCGAGTTGGCTGGCCAATCACGCACAGTAACATCACGGTCAGCAAACCAGTTAGTGGTAGTTTTGGCACCGTTGGTAAGTGCGGCGTCCTGCTGAAAAAGGAATTCGGCATCTCCGTAAATCTTGTCAGCAGATGGAAACATGAAGTGCTCCAAGAATCTCCTGGTAGATGATTGTGTTGACTTTGGACTTGATAAAACACAGTGGACCAACACCAGCAGATGACACGGCACCACAAATCATCACCGACTCTGGAAACTTCACACTGGACTTCAAGCAACTTGGATTCTGTACTTCTCCACTCTTCCTCCACACTCGTGTCTGTATGTCTAAATTTTTATCCGAAACACTCGACTCTGCAGTCTTAATATTACCGATGTGTGACAGCAATTTCCTCAGCAACTAAAATAAAATTACAATTACAGCCACAAATCCTCAACTTATACCAAAAATATTCCCAAAATGATTCGACATTGTTTCGGCGGATCTGCATTAAACATTTATCTAAAAATATATTGTGATATTGTGAATTTCCAGTTAGGCAGCTTGAAGGCGCCTACAATGCAAATTAAGATGGATGCAAAGAAAAAGATCGCATTTCGGTTCTACCGATAGGGGGATGGCACAAGTCGTGTCCTTGTTGTTTTCCTCTTGTTGTGTTTCAGCCACCATGGATTTTCCCCTCTGTGGCAGCTTTGTCAGCTGTCCTGATTAAGAGCGTCCTACCGATCAATAACAAGCAGAAGTGCTCAGCGCCATGATGAGTGACCTCAAAAAAGCGCTCATATCACGCTGACTTGGAGAACGGCAGTGTTCATTAAGAAACAATTGCGTCTCATAGATCTAGACTGAGATATGGATCGAAAATTCAAGCAAAAGGAATATCGGCGAAGCATTGAAATGGTGTTTGGCTAGACAAAGCACACAGCTGCTTGGTGGCATGGTGGCACGGTGACTTAATGGTTAGCACTGTCACCTTGCACCTCTAGGTTCTGGGTTTGATTCCCCTGTTGGGTCTGTGTGCATGTCCTTCCTGTGCTTGGTGGGTTCCCTCCGGGTACAACGGTTTCCTCCTACAGTTCAAGGACATGCACATTAGGGTAATTGACATTTCCAAATTGTCCGTAATGTTAACTAAAGGTCCAAATGGGAATAAATACAGTGGTCACCGTTGGCCTCCACTGTCCCTAGTTGGACTACAGAGGTTCCTAGATGGAAAACACTGCTTAAATTTGCATATCTGTGGGCAATTACAGGTAAGACCTCTGGGGGTTTAAGCCTTTTTAAGCACAAAAATGTGTTAAACATAAGAGTACAAGAAAATTAATATTCTCAATCATGGTGTTCTTGAGCTGATGCCAGTCATCTTCTTGTTATTGGCTTAGAAAACAAAGCTTATTAATTTGGCACAAATACTGGGGCTGTGTCCCAAATCATGTACTTGTATGTCAGATAGTCTGTCAGAACACCAGCGAAGTCCTCAATATTTAGAGTATAGTGGGTACCATCATATCATAAATCTGATTGATCGAGAAGGCGTTAATTATTTTAAATCACATGGTTATATAAAGGAGCATGTTCTACTACAAGTGGCGTTCAAGTCAAACCAGGACTTTTGATTGTGCAGAATAACAGAATACAGTTATGAGAGTAAAAACTCCCTTTATTTCTCTATATAATCCCCTGATACACTAATGCACTTATCGCAGTGTTTCACTAGCGTTTGGACACCATCAAGGTAGAATGTTTTCTCAATACATCGGAGCCTTAATTACAGTAGACTACCTGCTTCATGTCTGAAACTCTGGCCTCCCAGGAACTCCTTTCATGATCTAAGCACGTGATCTAAGCAATGGCTATGAGCCGTTCCACTTTTTAAATGTTCATGCGAATGACCGCAGCAAACTCCGAGAAACCTCGATAAGGAATTGTGAATTATGGACGTACAGCCTTCTTTAAATTGTTTGCACCTTTTAAATGTTTTACTGCAACTACAAGTCTCCTTACCGTACCGTGCTTGATGTCTTCTGTAAATGACAATCAGTTGTCTGAAATTTTATCACAAGTCCTGGTTTGACTTGTATGTTGTTTCTACAGTAAAAACTTACATAGAACTTGTCTTGTTGACACTTATGATTAATAATACTAACAATTAACATTTGTATTTTCCAGTGATGAGATCTTTATATAAAATAGGACCTAACTTCTTTTGAGGACATTCTACAACATTAAATAGACTGTATACAGACAAAAAAATGTTACTCCTACAATAAGGTAAAAAGGTGTAATTATTTATAAATTGTTGTATAATAATAATATAAAAATTAAACAGATAGGGATAAATGGTGGTGGAAACCTTGTTGTAAATCATTTTCCCTTTTTTTTCGCATGACAATAATGGAATGGTTAAGCTAGTTTGAATTAATTGTCTAGTAAAAGACATTTTACTAGAGTTTTCACATTGAGTGATAGTAGGCTTTAGAATTAAACTGCAAAAAGCTGAATGCTTTCATTTTTAAAAAATGGCTTCAGAAATACAATCAGTTAGACCAGACAGAAGACCAAATAGTATTTCTATAATTTATTCAAGGATCTTATGATACAAATAAATATCATGCACTTCACAGGATGAGAAGGTGCCATCTGGATTCCCGCGAAGTCGTCACTGGACTCGTCCACAGGACCTAGGCATCCCAACATGGCCGGTACACCCTTCCCACCATGCACCTCTTGGTGTCCCTCCGGATGATGGAGATGCTGGACTGGTCTGGGCTTCCGTCTCGGTGCTCAGGACTCAGGATCCTCTCAGGCATGTTCCTTCCCAGAGCCTTCAGGGTGTTCAGCAGGTCTGCGTCTGCCACCATGATGATCTTAGAAACGCCTGGTCCTGGTCCGGGAGCCACTATGTTGTCAGTCAGTCCTTCTCCAGTGGAGTCTTGAATGAGGTTTAGATCTTCATAGTTATCCAGTGGAAATGCCTCAGATTTTATGTTGCCGTCAGACAAGAAGGCAACGGCGAAGAGTACGGAGAAGACGGTCAGCTTCATTCTGCGGACGCTCTTGGCTTTGGTTGCGGTAGTTCTGTCGAGATTCTCCAGCAAGATGCTCTGACTACGATGACTTCCTTGAGTTTTTATATGTTCGAAGGTGCCACGTTATCTCCGGATTAAAGGATTCGTGTCTTGTCGTGTTGTTTTGTTTTTCCTTTCGTTTTTTTTTTTGAGTAATGAACACAATATTTTTCCAATGAGATGAGACCACAAACAATGTTGAAGTGGTTTGTTTTTGGGACACATTAATTAAGATTGACTTCACTCCATTGACAAGCAGTAGGGTGCCATTATATAAGAGATGTAATACAGAAATCCAGGTTTTAGAGAAACAACATTGGGGATTATGGACCTGTTGCTGTTCCAAATGATTCTAAAAGGAGGTTATTTGCCATTTTAAAATAGACTGACTATTTCTTTCTTCTTCTTCTTTTTTTTAAAGCATCTTGAAGTATTAAAGCCAGAATGGAGAACCGTGACCATTCAATAGGACATTTCACAGCTGTCAAGCTGGTTTTACATTACACGTGGTACATGTGGTGAATTACATTTAATATAGAACCATCTGGACAGAGACGAAAATGGTGTTGTAAATGCTTCTAGGTTTCAAGGACATGAATTTGACAAACATTGAATGAATGCTACATTTGTCACATTTTTCCAACAAAAAAAAAAAAACACTCGTGCACACACAAACGCTAAGCTTTTATCACCGCCATCCAGACAGATGCACTCAGGGTCAGACAAGAACCGTTTAGAGATAAAAGCAAGCATTCTCTCATTGCTGGAAATGACTAAGACCTTGTTTGCGATCGCTGAGGTGTCCATAATGAGATAAATGGGATCAAAACTTACCAGGCTGATTATTCTACGTATGAAATTACCCTGTAACACAAATCCAGTAAAGCAGTATCGAGCACAAATCTCCAATATTCGCTTTGCTATGTTAAGCGGAATTGAACGTTTTACACAGCTGAACAGCTGAAAAAAAAAAAATCATACTGCATTTAAGAAGAAGAAAAAAAAGAAATAAAATGCTGCAAAACTGTGAATAAATGGATCTAAAACTCTAAATTACTAGGAACTGGAAGGCTATTCTTTTGCTCTCATAACAACCACTTTAACTGCATCTGATAGTTTCTTGGAAAGAATAAAAAAAACAGAGAAGGTTGTTTACATCACGCCTTCCTTAAAAGGGATAGGAACAGGATGTGATACATATTTAACACTTTTAACAGTAATTGTTAAACGGCGAAACCTGTACAGTATATAGGAAGTGTTTCACTATAACAGAAGACTGAATGATTGAATAATTCATTGATATGAATATAGACAGATGGCGGCACGGTGGTGTAGTGGTTAGCACTGTCGCCTTGCACCTCCAGGGTCTGAGTTCGTGTGTGTGTATGGAGTTTGCATGTTCTCCCCGTGCTTGGTGGGTTTCCTCTGGGTACTCCGGTTTCCTCCCACAGTCCAAAGACCTGCAGATTAGGTCATTGGTGTTCCCAAATTGCCTGTAGTATGTGTGCGTCCTGCGATGGATTGGCACCCAGGGTGTATCACGCCTCGTGCCCTGAGTCTCCTGGGATAGGCTCCAGGCCCCCCGCGACCCTAAATACAGGATAGAGCGGTATAGACGGTGAGTGAATATAAATAGATATAGTACTTTATTAATCCTAAAGGCATAATTGTATTAAATGCATGCATTAATCAGGGATTACCACCAATGGTGCAGCGAGCATGATTAATGAGCACCACTTGAGCTTGAATCCAAATTTGCTTGCAAATACGGTATTCATTAGTCAAGTAATCATTAATTAATGGTTAAGGCATCGGACTAGTGATCAGCAAGTCCCAGGTTTAAACTCCAGCACTACTGTTGGGCCCCTAAGCAAGGCCCTTACCCCTCAACTGCTCAGATATATATAGAGAAAACAATGTAAGTCGCTCTGGATAAGGTGGTCTGCCAAGTAATGTAAATCTTAATCAGTACAGTAAGTCTTAATCTCACACAGTATCTGAAGTATCTCATTTCTACCTTTTATGTTCACACTTTTTGGAACGAAACATAAGAAAAGAAAGAAAGAAAAAAGTCTTGAGATATTGTGCCGTCTCTTGACAACGAGTGGAAAAACCTAATCAGGACAACAAAGATCTGTTAGCGAGCGGAACAAACTCGAGATGACAGAACCCTTACGGCATAGGAATAGCTGCCCTGAAATCAAATATAAAAAAAGAATAGAGGACTTGGAAAATGAAATCTTTGTGCCTCTAATAATGCAGCTTAGAAAACCCTGAAACAATAAGTTTTGTGTGTAAATAAGCCAGTATCCCTGGACAGAGTGCCAATCCATCACTCAGGGCAATTTGGGAATGTCAATTATCCTAACATGCATGTTTTGGATTGTGGGAAACCAGATCACCTGGAGGAAACCCATCAAGCAGGGGGAGAACATACACACGCACACAGACCCGAGGCGGGAATCGAACCTGGACCCTCGAGGTGCAAGGCGACAGTTCTAACCACTCAACCACCACTCTGATTTATAATATTTTAATTATCACCAGAAATGTGTTACCTCACTATTCAGTTTACCCTAGCTTTAAGCCAAAACCTTTAGAAGAAAATGACACTCTTAGTGTACATCAGAGGCTTTTTAAAGCCTGTTCAATAACTGTTTAGAGGTTTCTGTTGATGTGCAAGCCTGGGCCTTTCTAATTACTTGTCAGAGGTTTTATCTTACATTGTGCAAGTATTAGCCTGTTATTCTGGCAAGTCAGAGGTCGCTTTCGACAGACTTTTAAGACAGGCCATAAAAACCATGCATACTTTAATGCAGCACACTTTCTTATAGAAGAATTATGAGCCTGTGACTGGGTAATAAAATAGTTTACTATGCAGAAGAAGCAAATACAAAAAACACAGGAACTTACAGAAGCAGTGGACAGCATTATGGACATACTGGAGGATGCTCAGTGGTGAAAGCATTGCGTCTGTGAGCGTACGGTACCTACAATATACTGGTGCACACCTGCGTTCTCACATCGGTCCTAGAGATGCCTGCCAATCATGGGCATCTCTGAGGTCATGCAAGCACAAGGGGAAGATAGCACTCTCTTCAAGTGTGTAACGCCGTCCCCAACATTAAACAATGGCAGTGGCATTATCGCTTTATGCGTCTCAGAGGAAGCCCGTGTAAACCTTCCACGGTTCTATCCTCACAATGGGGACAACTCAACCAAGCTATGAATATATTCATCATTATTTATTTTTTTTCAACATTTTGAAATTATATTCAGAATTGTGACTTGAGTAAAGCAGTGTTGCAACAATGTCCATTGTAAAAAGAGCTATATGCAAATTAAATCTAATTGACATTAAATTTAATTGAATTGTCATCTGACACGCCATATGGGAGAATTTGCTCACGGCTGAGAATTTTTAAATGATCAAATCACGGAGAGAGGTTTCGTACAAGGCACGACTTTTCATTCTCTAATATTCAAATCAAGATAAACATCACAGAAATCACAGAGAAGGAATTTGCAAATGGACTAAAGATGCAATGCATCACGAGTGACTCAGAGATACAAAGACTCCAATGAGGTTGTTTTGCTTTGAAAGTGAAGCTGACTATTTATGTACGGTGTTCAACATCTCTTCCAATTATTTCTATTACTTTAATGGATTATTGGTTTGAGCAAACCAATCAGTAATTGATTAAATTTGACCACGTGGTATACAGTAATGCTTCTTTGATAGTTTGTGTTTTTTTTTAAAGTCAGTCCGTCAAAAACAAATTGGGCCGGTGGTGGCTCAGTGTGTTACAATCCTGAGCTGCTGATCGGAAGGTTGACTGAAGGTAAAGAATTTCACTGTGCACTAATGTGTATGTGACTAATAAATGCTGAACAAATCAAAATCGAGTAGCTTATAAGTACATTACCTTACAAGTTCTGCACAACAACAGTTCACCCAGAATGTGAGTACAATGTTAGTAATATGGGTGAAATTTCACATCCTTTGTTCCATGCGAAGTTTAGCTGAGCTGAGACTCATTTGAAGCTTCTGCAGTCCAACTGAGATAAATCGAATTGGTATCTTTCAAAGTTACAGTGCAAATTTTAGTACAAATTTAACTCTTTTTTTTTTATTTTTTTAATGTAGCCATACAGCGATACAGCTAGTTCCAGTTAGCCGTTTCCACCCATGTTATGAGCGTGCATTATATACATTCCTTTATATACATTTTATATCAACCATTATCAATAGTGACATCACTGTTTCCGATTCGATCCAAGTCAGTTTCTGCAGTGGTTTTATGTAGCTGTGTAGGAAGATATGAACTGGCTAAAGGAAAGACCTCCTTGGATGTCCAGTTTTGCTTTAGTTACTGTTGTCACAACAGCCCGGTGTGTTTAGATGTGTGTATGTGTGCATGCGTGTGTGTGTCGATTGTGCGTGACTGTCGGGCAGGTGTCTGCAGCCAGCATTTGAAGGTGGAGGACAGCTGTTAGCCATATGCTCATAACGGAGCTGTTTCTACAACCATAAATCCGGGAATGGGACGGTAAAGGAATCCGAACCATGCTCGCTTTGTCCTGTGTGGCTAGACGAAAGCAAAACACGCTTTTCTGCTGAACATATTATATTATATGTTACTGGAAGCGACTTTATTATCCACCCATTCCTATTCCGGTTAGGTGAATTATAAATCATTGTAAATGTGTACCTAATACATTTATTATTTTTTTATTTAAGAACTGATAATGTCTTAATACGGAATATTTAATGCAAGTGAAATGAATGCTGATTACATCAGATGGAATATAAAGTGGAAAATGTATTTATTCTGCAAATTTGTATTATAGATAAATATATACCTATATAAAGCTGTGGAAAGCAATTTCCCGAAAGGACACGTTAACGCAAACATCTTCTGATGGTTCTGATAGTTATCATTAAATTGGATGCTCTGAAAAATAAAAAAAAGAATATTTTTCTTAGACCATCGTGGGCTATGCAATCAGGAACTAAAACCTTCAGCACTTTCCAGCTGCAATGAAAATTCAAGTAACTCACCAAGCGCGTGGTCTCATGCATGGCGCGCTTATAAGGGCAAGAAGTGTAGGTGGGATAATGGTGAATTTTAATGGTAAAGGTGTATTAGGTAACTAACTATATTCATCCCCTCTCAAGAAATGAATGCGTTATTGTTAATCTGATTAAATAATCATTTCAAAGAGAGCATCTGGTTATGACTAGAGGATCCAGCTTCGTGTTAAGAGTCGTAGCCGCAAACACAACACGGACGGTTCGGAAGGAGACAAAAGGCTGTTTAAGATGACATAATGTTAGCAAATGTGTTTGTTTTTTCTGAAAGTGCTTCTGGGACCACTTTTGTATGTGGGTTTTTGCACCGGTATCCAATGAGTAACATTTGGGTGGGAGAATGTGATACAGATGTGATATCACATGCTCAAGGCCAATTAGCTTCTGTTTTGTGAATTTGCTGGAAAATATGCCAGGCAGTGTTAAACGAAACAAATGGGATTAATGAAAGAAAGTAACACATGATGTAGCTATGCGTATTGTTAATACAATTTGGCTGTAATTCGGAAAATAATGCAAAAATGTGCATTTTTTTAATGAACAGATATACAGTAGGTTTTTTAAATTGCGCAATTTTGGTAGAGTACCTTTTAATATTTCTTCTTCCTGTTCCTACTTGTTCTTGTGTCATTAAGTTCCTGGGTGTCCGACATCCACAGAAAGCTACAGAATGTTTCTTTGACATCGTTGACACCATTGACAAGAGCAATGTGCACAGATGGATGAAGAAGTTAAAATAAGGGCAAACCAGCGCTGAAGACAAACCATCAGCAGGAGACCATCAACTGAGACAAAGGGGATTTTCAAAGAGGATTAGCTTGTGATGGAGGCTATGGTGAGTCGTACCTTTGTATAGAGAAAAAGTGCAAATTGAATGACCTACGCCAGTTTAGTTCAGTGCCTACTTTTGCATTACGTTCTGTACAGCCCTTGTAATCATTAATTCGTTCATTTTCTATACTGCTTATCAGGTACACGTTGCTGTTGGCCTGGCACCTATCCCAGGAGACTTATTGCACAAGGTGGGGTACACCCTAGACAGGGTGCACACACACTACGACAATTTAGGAATGCCAATTAACCTAACCTGCATTTAGACTGTGGGAGGAAAATGGAGTACCCGGAGGAAACCCACCAAGCACGGGGAGAACATGCAAATTCCAGGTACACAGACCGGAGGCATGAAACCAGGTTAAAATTTACAGACACCAAAAATCAGTATATATATATAACTATTTGGCTTGGATGTAACACACTGGACGACCCTTTTACGGTTTATTAAAGGGAAGGCCTCTTTCCTTGCTTACTGCCAGCTACTGCTTCAGCTAAAGGTGTTTGTGTGTTACAGTAAGCTTCCCATACAGCTCTTGCCTCTCTTGCCTTAGGTCAAAAAGCCTAAACGCCATGGACTCTACTTTCCAAAACATGCAGACCAGCTGACTACGCCCCCGGCTGCCAAGAAAAGCACAAGGCCTGGGTTTGGGGGCTCAGCGGCCTCGTCTGGAGAGGAGACAGTGGCTCTCACATAACTCGAGCCTCTGCTCGAGCCGCGGCAGCAAACCTTGTTAAAACAACACACAGACGCAGGCCACTTGGTTCAAGCTGTCCAGCTAGATAAATACAGAATGCCCCCCATCTCCCCCGATGAATAGCACTTATTACCCGGCACAAATTGGATTATGTTGTTAAGAAGGTAACACTCTCGTACATGACTCAAGTCGGACCTCTTCCTTTTCTTATATTCTACATCATGAAATGTAATGCCTTTATTAAGGGTAGACAGATTGAATCTCTCTTTCTACGCTCACATTATCAGCTTGAAGTGACTTACATATGATTTTTTTTTTTACCCTAATGTGACACAGATCAGATTTTTAGGGCTGTCTGATCGGATGAATCTGATGTTTTTCAGATCGGATAAATCGTAAGTGGTCCTAGATCGGACACATCTGGGATGTGGTCATGGGCGGTGGTATTAGGGATCGTAAGGTTGGTGGTTCAAGCCCAAGGCCCTGCTCCAAGGGCGCCATATAATGGCCGACCCTGCGCTCTGACACCAGACCACTAACAAGAAGCTGGGAAGTGTGAAGAATAAAGCATTTCACAGTGCAGTAATGTATATGTTACAAATAAAGCAGAATTTATGTGACTTGAATGAGAGTTCAGAATTCATGTGACTTTTTGCTTCTGTGCGTGCGTGAGGTGCTCATCGACAGAGCAGGATTTCATTGCAGTGCTAGCAATAGCTGCTAAAACAGCTAAAGCAAGGTGTCTGGAGTTCTTCCTTCTTCTGGACATCAACAAATACAGCCGACCAACTGCTTACCACCCTCCAGCACATTTCTGCTGAAATCACATCTATGGTTTGAATTGAATGAGCAGTCACAGGAGCTCACGATGTATTTTAATCCCAGGTGGCTCGAGCAAAAAACATATCGATGTGCGCATTCGTGCCTTGTACAGAGGACAGACGTGTCCACATTAGAGTCAGACAAATGTCAATTGTCAATAATGAATGTAAGCCGTCATAACACGCAAATCTGAATTGAACAATTGAATTGGATTGTAATGTGAACGCAGCCGTAACACACTGAGCCATGATTGCTTTAAAATTTGCTGACAATCTCCTGAACTCCAAACTGAATGTCAGAATGGGAAAGAAAGGTGATTTAAGCAATTTTGAGCGTGGCATGGT
>JAOVVA010000031.1:4621487-4631678 GCA_028565275.1 Leiocassis micropogon
CAATGCCACGTAGAATTAAGGCAGTTCTGAAGGCGAAAGGGGGTCAAACACCATATTAGTATGGTGTTCCTAATAATCCTTTAGGTGATTGTATAATATATATATATTTACATATACAGTCTTATGCAAAAGTTTAGGCACCCCTTGATAAATAACAGATCTTTCTTTAATTAATTAATTTTTTGCAAGACAATCCATACTGACCATTTTTACTATCCATATTGTTTCTAAGTTGCTTTCTTGAAATGATTTTTTTTTTAACTTTCTGTGGTCTTTTGTGACCATGCCGATAACCTTAACCCGTAATTGTTCTCTAATAGACATCCTAACATCCAGTAGAATTTTAACATAATGACCGGATGTCACTGTTCTAAAATATTGTCACCTAAAAATACAATTTCAGACACGGATACTGAAATAATGCTTGTTATTTTGTGACAGATGAAAGCTAGTTAAGTAGCAGTTAGCTAGCTGTTCTAACAGCAGGAGGTAAACAGTTCAATTTAGACCAGATTTGTTTAGCGAAACAGTTTTAAGTTTGCAATGAAACTTCAAATCCTTTATTTATCAGTCACTAGGTTACCAGTATGTTAGGCGTATGTCAGAAAAATGTGTATATTTACTGTATGCTTGTTGACTTTGCTTCATTTTTTCTGTTATCAGTCTGACATGGGCACCACTGTGGCTTAGTGGTTAGCACTGTTGCATTGCACCTCAAGGGGGTCCGGGTTTGATTCCTGCCTCCTGGGTCTGTGTGCGTGGATCTGTTTGTATGTTTTCCCCGTGATTGGTGGGTTTCCTTCGGGTTCTCTGGTTTCCTCCCACAGTCTAACCCAAATTGGCCGTAGTGTGTGAATGAGTGTGTGTGTGCCGTACGATGGATTGGCACACCTCATGCCCGAAGTCTCCTGGGATAGGCTCGAGGCCCCTCATGACCCCGTGTATACAGGATAAAGCGGTATAGACGATGAGTGAGTGAGAGAGTGAGAGCGGTCCAACATGAATGCAGACATTCTTGTCTAGAGTCTGTGATGATGAAGTCCACAAGTTTTAGCAAAACTGATCTCGAATATGAATGCCAGCTCCATATTTATTTAAAGCTGTCAATGGCAAAGTTAAAGGCCTAAAAAAAGGCACGCTGTAACACCTCATTTCTCTATATTCAGCACGACCAAATAAACAGTTAAACATGCACCGCCACATTTGGGTTTTTGGAGTCAGTCGTACCTCACAGGCCACAGAAAAGGGGAGGCGAGCGATGAACCAGGAGCAAAAAATACCTCAGAGCCTTAGACTCCACTCTTTGGGAAGCGAGAGGAAAATTAATTAAGGGTGCAAAAAATCAGACCCCCCCCTTCAAATGTCTGTAACCACATGTAGGATGCAGAGTAAACGCAGGGAGGGAAACTTTTATTTCGAGCACTTAGAGAGGGTGCATAAGAGTATTTCGAGTTTATTATATAGTATGCATAAGGTTTAAAGGGAATGTATGAATCTATATTTTTTCTGCATCTGTATAAATCTGTCGCATTTCACCTCCAGGGTCCGGGTTCGATACCCGTCTTTGTATCATTGTGGCTATTGTTCTGATTATAGGGCTGTCTATAAAAAAGATTGGAGCAAAACAAAGAATTAGGCAGAATGGACATGGAATAAAAGCACGGAATGCGTTGCTTTCTCAGTTGGTTGTTGGCCCGGCCGTTAATCTCCAATGATAAGCCTGTACGAGTCTATTAATAAAGGAGATACTGAGTCACAGGGTTCATTTAAATCAGATAGATTAAAATGCTAATCGGTGTGGTTCAGGGAGCAGCGTGTAGTTAATAGGATGGTGAGTCATATCGTTAAGTCGTGTGCTGGATGAAGCTTGTCCATTTTTGAGTAATACAAGAGATGGAGGGAGAGACAAGGAGGCTTCAGGAAGGGCTGGTTCATGTGTCTCCTGCTAGCTAAAGGTCATCTGAGACCCTGCAGTGTTTTTTTTTCTCTTGTGATAAGCAGAATCGAGAGAGAGAGAGAGAGAGAGAGAGAAAGAGAGCGAGAGCAGATCTCAGAAAAAGGTCCAAAGCACTGGTCAGAATTTAAATTCTCTTATGTATTATTAAGCATTTTTGGTTCTCTCAATTCAACTTTTTTTTAATAAATATTTTTTTATGAGTCATTCAGAAAGTACAAAATCGAGTGTTTAAATAAGTACTGCATACTCTGATATTAAACTTTATGAAAAGCGGCGTTCCTGTGACCACCCTGAAGTTCCAACAGCCTCACATCCTAATATACTTGGTTATCTATAATATATCAGTTTATACTGCCAGTTCTTGCAAAATATGTATTTTTTTTATAAATAAAGTATGGCATGTTCTTTTTATTCATGTATTCCATTTTATCAGTTATGTTTAATCGTGTGGAACAAGAGCAAAAGCACTATGAACAAAATCCTGCACTTTCCCATGGTGAAACACTTTACCTCGGACTACTACAAAGCACTAGAGTCATTAAAAAACAGTTATAAACATGGATGAATGAACGTCTT
This sequence comes from Leiocassis micropogon, assembly GCA_028565275.1. Taxonomy (NCBI): domain Eukaryota; kingdom Metazoa; phylum Chordata; class Actinopteri; order Siluriformes; family Bagridae; genus Leiocassis; species Leiocassis micropogon. The sequence goes on from JAOVVA010000031.1 coordinate 4,624,021, forward strand.
GCTCCATAAAAATGTCTTAATAATTAAAGGGCCCATATATTACTATTTCTTTAACAATTTGACACAGGTCTCAGAGGTCTCTTAAAGTGTGTGTGTGGATGTATTAATGCTTCTGTTGAAACATTCACTCACTCACTCACTCACTCATCGTCTATCCCGATTAATCCTGTGTGCAGGGCCTCGAGACGGCTGGAGCCTATCCTAGGAGACTTATGGCACGAGGCAAGGTACATCCTAGACAGGGTGTCAATCCATCGCAGGGCACACACATAAACACACTCGCACACTACAAGCAATTTGGAAACTCCAATTATCCTAATGGACTGTGGGAGGAAACCAGAGTACCCGGAGGAAACCCATCAAGCACGGAGAGAACATGCAAACTCCACCCACGCAGAAATGGGACTCGAATCTAGTCGGGAATCGAACCTGGACCCTGGAGGTGTAGGGCGACTGCTAAGCTTCCAGTTGAACTTTTTTTTTTTTTTTTTTTTGCATATAAACTCATCAGCAAAAATGATCACCAAGTATATCTTATATGAGGTCACATTAGGTGAAAAAAACCAAGTTGCCTTGTTTAAATACAAAAATAGAAAAAAGGACAAAATGCAGGGAATGTTTTTTTTTAATTATTTTATTTCATTTTCTATTTATACTATTGCCCAAATATGGCTAAAGATAAATTTTTCATAAACCTTTAATTAATGTATTGTATAATTCATGAAATATTAATACCTGATATGCTTATTGAAAATATTCACCAAAATATTTTTAAAATCTTTTTTTTTAAATTCTTTAAACACTTTCTGTAAAAAAAAAAAAAAAAGGGCTACATTCATGAGAAAAGTTTGTGTGTTTGTTTTGGATGCAAAGTCTCTTGGATGGGTTTATTCGGTTTTACTATTATTTATAGCTACATGACAAGATAGCAGTATAAATGATAATAAATGGCTAATCCCATCATGTTGGCAAGAGCGACTCAGACAATCTGGTACATCTGGTAAACGCAACTCTGGCTCGCTTGGAGAGCATGTCGAGAATGTAACCACATTCATTACACGCTCATGGGAGACTTCTTTAGAAACGCACATGTTGGATTGCCTGGCGAAAGACGCATGCACAAGATTCAAGACAAACAAGTTTCTCAACACAGCACAAACAGTCCAGATATTCTATTCTAACTGCACCTAGGGGAGAACATGAAGTTTTCAGCATTACGTGCACAGACGAAATGTTCCTTTTTCAGTTCCGGAATAGGCCGAGGATTTTGGACGTTGTTAATGCTGTGATTTATGTGTTACATGCATGAATGATGAAGAAAAAAAAATATGATAATAAATTAAAATCCGTGAAAATGCACAATCATTAATTTCTTCTCTTTCTTTAGTGTGTTAAATGCTCTATGAATTCTGTACCACAGATTCCCTATAACCTCAGCATATGCCTGATTTTTGGATGTTCTAGTAACTTAATGACAAATTCTATAATTAATTTTTAAACCAATTGATATCACAAGCAATTTGATTGATTTTCTGCAAACTTGATACTTTCTGCAGTGTGAATTGTAAAAAATGAATACACATTTTCTATACCTTTATAGCTTTGTCTAAATAAATGTGTCAATTTGCATACTTAAATATTATGCGAAATGCACCTTTTAGTCACCTTTAGATATTCAGATTTGGGTTTCCAGTCCGCAGGAACACACAAATGGTTTGTCCCATGTGCCATCAGGCACATCAGGCGATGTATACACCCCCCCCCCCACCCCTCCCTGGAGAGATATCATCGTCTCAGTTCTTACGGGCTCGTGTTGCCAGCTCGACGCACGATTATATCTGAGCAGTTGAGGGTGAAGGACCTTGCTCAGTGCTGGTGCTCAAACCTGAAACCTTTTGATCAGCAGTCCAACAAACACACAAACAAACACGAGAAGTAAACATTCCCTGCTGCCTTTTTCCATTTTTGTATAAGCAAAAATCTGTTTTTCCCCATTGTGACCTCATACACCAAGAGACACTCCCCCGGCTCCATGATTAGCTCCGCCTAGGTCTGCTCAACTCCACCCACTTCTGCCCACTTCTGCCTTCCACTATGTGTCGTTTTTAACAGCTACAATAAATAACCGCATTCAAGAAATGGTTGTAAATATATTTTTTACCCCTTATTTATTTTTTATTAATCAGAAATACAGAAGAAAGCAGATAGGAAAGGATTGATAATGATTAATTGTAAATAATTTGGTTTCTGTATGATATTTAGTATCTAATTTAATATAAATGCAACCTAAATTAACAACAGGAAATTAATTTGCAATTTTATTCTAATTAGGGATAGGAACAGATATGTAATTTTTTTATCAACACAGGTCATCTAGAAACTGACATTTTTGATTCTGAATATAAAAAAAGTTGATTTTGTTGTTGATAAACAGTGTCGGTTTAATGTGCCTTATTTAAATTTTATATAATGTGGTGGTTGTGAGTGCACAAAAAACTGAAATAAATATTGCAGCAGTATATTAATCATTTATAGCAGTAAAAATAAAAACATCTCCAACAACCCCTAACAACATGTCTTTTAAGGATGTTCCCCTATAAAACTTTGCTGGTTTCTTTTTTTTATTATTATTAATTAGTGACACAACAAAGAGGTGATGCCACAGATAAAGATCGAGCTGACCAAAAGTAAGGTGAGGTGGTAGAAGGGTCCAGCTGAGCCTTATAACCTGTAAGAACTTGATCAGTCATGATGCTTGGGATGCTCTGTGCCAGATGTTCCTCGCCATGTGCCAGGAAAACATCCCCCACACCATCACACTGCCGTCGCTGACCTGCACCGTCACGCCAAATAGGAATCTCCATGGATGCATGCTGTTTCTACCAAATACCGACACTTTCACCAGCAAACTGGGCAGGAAACTTTAAACCTACTTGAGACACTTTCTCGTTCTTTGCTGTTGATACTGGCACCAAGTAAATTTTGTTTGGTTTATAACGATTCTGGTTTGACATTTAGAAATCCCAATATGTCTGCTGTAATGGTGGGTGAAACTTAAACATGGACTGAATCAGCAGAAGGGACGCAGGCACCCAGGCCCTCAGCATGGTTTTCACTTCAGTATAGCTCAGTATAAGTGTTACTTTCTGACACCACTCTAATGTTGCTGCCCATCTGTTTGCTTGCATAATTCACCCAATTCTCACTTAACCCCTTTGATCCACAAGCTGTTCTCTTCCACATGAGTACATGAGTAGTCATCTCTAGTACCTTGTTGGGTTTTGCATCATTTTTGGCAGAATGATGAGATTTCTTTAAAAGGGTAAAACCTAAGGAACCCAAAAGCTGTGGCCTCCATTACAATTACAATATCCATACACAACTGTACAACAACCTCTGGATATCATAATATGCTGCTCTTTATTAATTAAACAATTTATATTAAACTGATTCATCTTTTGTAATAAGTATGATGGGCATTCAAGTCAAACCAAGACTTTCTCATGAATGAATGTGTGAAAGTGAAAATTCAAAGGAAATTTACCGCTGACAGTTACAAAGAGTTGACACCTTCCATAAATGTTAATGAACCACATAATTACAAATTTTTTATTTTTTATAGTTGTTACTATAGAAATAATGGGAAAAAACTGTGTTTAAGTCAAACCAGAACATGTACTAAAATGTGTCAAGAATGAAGGCGTAAAATTCATTCCAATTCAATTCCTTTTTATTTGTGTAGCGCTTTTAACAATTGACAATGTCGCAAAGCAGCTTTACACAATCAAAATTATTTTGTTTTGTATGAGATGTGAACGTGTATGAATCAAAATGATAAGACTGTCCCTGACGAGCGAGCCGAGGACGATGGTGACCATGGCAAGGGAAAACTCCCTGAGATGGCAATAGGAAGAAACCTTAAGAGGAACCAGACTCAACAGGGAACCCATCCTCATCTGGGTGAAACGGATAGCAGGGATCGATCTGCATCATACTGTGTGAGACTGGAAGTTCAGTGTAACAGGAGATGTGTTTAAGTTAAAATAGAGTCCAGTTTGTTCTTGGGGGCTCAGGTAGACTGTAGGAAACTCCGGTCCTGAACTATCGAGCGACTGAAGTCACAAGTCCTCAAAGAACAGCTGTCTACATCAGCCAAGGACAGGACCGTCTTCGTGGAAAAGTGGAACTGTCCCCAGACACCACACGCATTCCAGGCAGACCACAGGGGGCATCCATGCGACGAGATCTCCAACCAGAAGCAGGACATCAGGACGAGTGAGACAGGTCCAGAGGGCAGACGGGGCTCATGGAAGGCAGTAACCATTCCATCATCAATCACTGATTAGAGTAAACCAATAATTGTTTTAACCTCACAGTACAATGCTTCTTCCATTTGTAGTATGTCCTGAAAATCAATCCCACCGCCATGTACTATTACTAGACCCAGATTACATTCGACAGTCAACTAGGATTATTCACATAAGCATCTAACATGATCCAGCTGCCGAAGCAGACTTACATTGTCATTGTAATGTAGACCAACTGGTATTTACTATGATGCGCATACAGTATAGACTTAAACCTCTTTAAGGTTTTCCTTTATTGGTGGTTTACTTGTGTCATTTTTCCCAAAACCAAAGTACTGGAAAAGTGTATAACAGTACAGCATTTTATATTTTAACTTTGTTGTGAGAATGCATAGTTCTCTCTCCATTCCATGTACAACCACCACCGTTTACACCATTTACACCATTCCCATGAAACATGCCATGTTTTAGGAATTTCTGCAACATACTTCATATGATATACTGTATATGAAAGTTGAGGGTGAATCTAACAAAGCTTAGTGTAGCTGAATTATATGTATTTTTTAAATGGTAAAAACATAGTAATTGTAAAGAAAAATGGATCAATCATGGAGAACCAATATGATGGACTTATTAACATGAACACAGTATACGCATGGTGCCATCTCTTCACCTTCAGCGAAAATCTTTCTGGGAATGGGTTATGGGAACACGCACTTTCTTGCACCACCCAGGAGCTTACAAACTACTTCCTCCTCATCACTCTCACGTAGAATCCCCAGAGAAAAACAGTTTATAGCTTTTCACAAGTGCTCTCTGGGAGATCACCATCACGATCTTTCAAGCAGGATCTGCTATAGGAAGCAAAGGTTCCACTTTTATCCAGCTCGTGTGGGGAGGCAGCTGTGTGCTCTGTGCCCGTTCCCAATCATCTTTAAGATCCCCAGGGAGAAACTTACAAAGTGGGTTCTTTGTCTCCTCTCATTGGCTATACTGGGAAACGATCCCTCCAGTCCTTTTAGCGGAGGCTTGGTTTAGGCACACACAATTGTTGACACGGATTAAGGAAAATGAGTGTGGACAGGCAGACATGAGTAAAATGTTGCGGAAAGAAATGCTAGATTACAACCAAGTTTTACAACCGAGACGATCCAAATGCTGCTTACAAAATATGCAAGTAGTTATGCAAGAGGAGTGTGGGCATGAAAACCATTTACGCAGCAGTGCTTTTGATTTCTCAATTCGGATTCGCCAGAAGGTGTTTCTATAACAGCGGCTCTGACGTGAGATGTGGTTTTAATTCATTTACAATACAACTTTGTAATGTATAAACATACTCATATTAATATGTTCTTGTTTCTATAGTAACAGCTAATTTACTGTGAGTCATAAAGTAGACGGTCCACATACTAAGTATTAGTAATAATTCTTGAAGATTTGAAGTTAGTTAGTAAAATGAATATAATGGTTGAATATAACGCGTCCGGTACGTACATGTTTGTTTAACATTTATGGAAGGAGTCTCCAGTATCAGGGAACATGAGAACAGAGAGCATGTGTGTTACAATTTATTAGTAACAATATATATGAAATTTCTGTACATGATCTTCAGGAAGAAATCAAGCATGCATGAATTGAGATTGAGTTCAGCAAGATTGACATCTTTTTTGACCCTATGCTTAGGAGGATCCAGCAGGGTTTGAAGAATAAAGGGCTTCATACTAAATATTGATGGTTTTATATCAATTTCATTACATAAAATAAAAAAATATATATTTTTTGTTTCTTGGTTGCCATTTAAAAAATTAGAGAATTCATTAAAATATTGAATTTCACAATATTATAAAACAGAGGTTATTATTAAATGATGGCACACTGGTGTAGAGATTAGCACCTCTAGGGTTGAGGGTTCGATTCCCACCTCGGGTCTTTATGTGTGGAGTTTGCATGTTCTCTCTGATTGGTAGGTTTCCTCCCGGATACCAAAGACAAATCAGGCTAGCTAATGTTTCCCAATTCCCCGTAGTGTGTGAGTGATTAGGTGCTTGTGCCCCTTGTTGGCAATCAGTTTGGTATAGATGGTGAGCAAGAGAGATTATTCGACCATTTTTGCTACTAGAAACCAAACTGATACAATGTTCAAAAGTGTTTGCATAACTTCTGCACTCCACTATATACCCCTACAGCACATAACCTTCCCATTTTGTTGTAACTTGAAAACATGAGACCTTCAGTCATTGATTGCACACACCCACCCACTCATATACACCCCCATACACACACACACACACACACACACACACACACACACACACACACACACACACACACACACACACACACACATAAACCTTCTCAAAGAGCTCACACAGCAATTAATAATACACCCTATGTCTGATGACACAAAGAATCAATTGATATGTTGGGTGGAAAGAAAGTTCTGTGCTCTGTGCCTGTTCCCAATCATCTCGCCATGCTCCAGGGAGAACCTTCCACAGTGGTTTCTTATTTCTCTGCGATCCATCAAGTCTCTTTTGCAAATGCTAATATTACCTATGACTTGTTTAGTAATATTAATTAGTGTCTTATATAACCTAGATCTGCTCTGGGCTAAAAAACAAGCATGAAGCATTTGCTGTGGAAATAAACTTTGCTAGTGATTACAGATTACTGATTATACAAAGGCCGGTTGTTTTCCGGTGAATAGTGATTATGTACGTCAAACTACGTTTAATAAATAGTGATGGTGTGTCTGCCATTTTGGGACGCTCAAATTCTAATCCAGTAACAAAAATTTAGTTATTGACACATCTGTTAAAAAAAAAAGTATAAACATTTAAACTCCTGGTCTTGCCACAGCAGTGGTGGTAAGAACAGACTGTTTATTAAGCAGCTGTGACCCACAGTGGTAAAGATCCTTTGTCTTTAATTTTATATAGTTTCATTCCCAAAGTAAGCTACTATAAATTTATCTGTATATGTTTTGTGTCAATTATATGTACTATCTACTCACTTTTTTTTAAAACATTTATTTATTTATTTATTTATCTATTTATTTATTTTACTCAGACTAACAAGCTGTTAGTCAGAAATGCACATAATAATAAAAAAAACACATTTATTTGTTAAATACCTAGCCATGCAGTTTGCATGTTCTCCCCGTGCTTGGTGGGTTTCCTCCAGGTACTCTGGTTCCTTCCCACATTCCAAAGACATGTAGGTAAGGTTAATTGACGTTCCCAAATTGCCCGTAGTGTGTGAATGGGGTGTGAGTGCGTGTGAGTGTGTGTATGTGTGTGTGCCCTGCGATGGATTGGCACCCTGTCCAGGGTGTACCCTGCCTCGTGCCCT
>JAOVVA010000031.1:4631785-4654827 GCA_028565275.1 Leiocassis micropogon
CCTGCCTCGTGCCCTAAGCCTCCTGGGATAGGCTCCAGGTCCCCGCGACCCTGAATACAGGATAAAGCGGTATAGAATATGAAGAAGATGAGACATAGCCATGCACAGTATGATATGGAGTGAAATAATAATAATAACAATAATAATAATAATAATAATAATATAATTATAATAAATAAAATATTTTTTAATCAAAGTAGAGAGTTCCCAAAGGACAGCAATTTGAAAAATCGTGTGACTGTTTCATGCTCTTTGCATAAATTTGCACAAATTAACCTTCAGCAGGGCTTCTAATTAAGTGACAAACATCATGCACATTTTAAACCAAAAATGAGGTATTTATTTAGTACTTATAATTAAAAAAATAAAGCATGCCAAGTTAAATACAGCTTTAAGGGGAAAAAAATCATGCTGCATGCACAGAACTATCCACATAGATAACATTTTATATCTTACTGCAGAAGAGATATAAAATAGCAACAAGATAGGTAAATAATAATAACAATAATAATAATAATAAAAAAATATTATTATTAATAATAAAATAATTATTAAGATTATTATTAATAATAAAGAGCCTTACAGATTAACAGAGGTTAATATGGTTAACAGATAATATCTGAAAAAGATACAAAAAAATAACAAAACAAAAAATAGGCAAAAAAATGTGTTTAAAATAAATAAAAAGAAACTGATGCAAATAATTCTGTTTAAACATGAGGAATCACTACAGAGCACAAAACACTACTACTACTGATACGACTCCTACTACTACTAATAGTAATAATACGTTAGGGAAATAAGTCGGCATATTTTTTTTATTAATAAATATTTTAATTCAAATATTGAAAGAATAAAAGTATAACATACAGGGGTAAAAAGTTGAATTGTACAAGTAACTATCCACAGTTACCACAGATCAAAAAATACGTATAAGGTATACAGTATAACCACAGACAGAATAAACCAACAAACAAAAAACAAACACACTAATAACCAGTGGAAATGGAAAAGCAACATTGTTGGATATTATCGGCAACTCCTGTGACGTCACGTCCGTTTTGTTTACGTTTACCATAGCAACCACAGAGCGGTTTCCGAACCAGGAGACACGAGACCTCCACGTTATGTTCCACCGCGTTTGATTATTAGTATAAAATTCTTTATAGAATTAATATCATACTATTCTATATAGTATAAAAGTCCTTCGCAGCGCTACTTAATCTTAATAATAATCTAATTACATAATCACTTAAATGTAAGAATGAGTTCCTCGGAGGCGGGAAGTGAGAACTGGGAGGAGGAGGTGAGGTCCCTGAGATGAACACTGCATCATCACCTGTAGCTGTGTTTCTAATATTTATTTCTTGTCTAACTTTAATTATCTAGGACATGTTGGGGTCATTTTTTCACAGCTTTTACAGCACAGGGTTTTTGTATAATAATAATAATAATAATAATAATAATAATAATAATAATAATAATAATAATTTAACTAGTTAAATATTAGTCACATTAGACACAACTATGTATTCCCCTATATATTAAGTTATTTAATGGACGAATAATTTTTTTTTCTTGTAATTAAAAATTATTGTATTATCCAACAGCTTCACTCAAACCTATTTTTATAACATTTTCTATTATATAAACTGAATATTTTTTATTACTTTATTAGTACTAGCTTTCCAAGTTTAATTACAGTTGTGGTAATAAACCCGCGAGTCCAGATCATTTTACCAGCTTTTATGTTATTGATTTGGGATTAACTCTTTAATTAAAAACACCTGTCACTTTTTTTGTTTTCATAACAAAAATCACAATCTCCATAGAAATGTCATTATTATAGTCACAATGCATAGTTTAGCATTTGTACTGGGCACAATTTATAGCTTGCCCTTGTTTAACTAGCACCAGCTGTAGTTGCTACAATTAGCTGAGTTTAGATGACCACACTGTACAGACATTTTATAGAGCTAAATCTTAAAAACTTAGTCTACCATCTAATCTACAAATTACAGCTAATAAAGAGAACTTGCTTTGATTGGGATTCATAAAGGACATCTATCTATCCAATTATCCATCCTTCTACCCATCCCTTAATATATCCATCCATCCATCCATCCAAATATATCAATTTATTTCTCCCATCCTTTAAATGATCCCACCATCCATCCATCAATTTAATTCAACTACTAAATCATCCTATCCACCCACCCATCCACTCATCTATCAATTTACTTCATTGATCCATTGAATGATCCAATCATTCATCTGTCCATTTATTCCACTAATCCATCTATACATCAGTTTACTCTTTCCATCCATCATTTTATGTCATACATCCATGTAGTGATTCTATGTATCCATTAATTTCACCTTTCCATCATTCCACCCATCCATCCATCCATCCATCCATCCATCCATCCGTCTATCAATATTGCATCCCAAACTTGCAACCCAATTAAGAAATGCCCTCTTTTCCAGCACAGCATTCCTTTACTCTAAACATCCCTGAACATTCCTTGTGTAAATTATTACTAATTCTTATTTTTAACACTAAGAAAATGTGACCTTGTTGCATGCATGATAAACTCTTCCGTGTGCAATTAAGAGGACAACAACATCACTGGACAATACTGGATTGACATCTGACATTCACAAAAATGGACACCAGGACATCCTCACAACCGACTTGACCGCTAGATTCCATGGTGTTAGTACACAGAAATCTGCTTTCACCAGCCCTAGAGGCACAGGGGTACGAGAAAAAGGTAACCCTCCTACATCTTGAATTTGTATAGCACTTTAAAAACAATATATCATAATTATTTCCTGCTTTGATGTCAAACATGCTTCAGAAATCCTTTAATCCTCGCCCAAACTAGTCCTAAATGTTTTTGATGGCACACACAAATGAAATCCACACTTTTCACAAGCACTGCTTTTAAATTTGGGAATCGGCAGACGTAACAGCCGACTTCTGTTTCATTACTTTTATTACACCATGCCGTTTCCTTCTAGGATTACGAGCGGAGCTGCTGGAGAAGGACCTCATCAAAAGCATAAGGTAACAACCAGAGCAAGACTGTTGGACTTCACATTTTAAGATGAAACAAGACGGATGACCTCATCTTGTCTGAGGCTCCAGCGACACTTTAGCAGCATCCCACACTTCCTGTTCCAGCCAGGAGAACAGAGGAAACAGTGGGAAGACTGCACTGAAGGAGTGTTTGTGTCTCGGTCAGCTTTCATAGTTCAATTAAAAGCGCTCAATTAGTCTTTATCACAGCATTTGAGATCCGTTGCTATGGGGACCACTTGATGTATCCCTGACAACTATCCCCTGCAGTAAGAGACTAAACAAATGTGAGCCTAAAGCGAGACACTATCTCATAGCCGCAGCCCAGGATATGAACCCTGAACCAAAGGCTAGTTTTGGACAGAGACGTTTACAGGAACAACTGCTGTGTGAGGACTTTATTAAAAGAATGAGGGCAGTCGCTGGCGTAAATGAGAAACAGGATGTAGACTCTAATAAAAAAACAATAATAAAAATGATTCCCAGAACTTTAGATTAACTTGGATGAATAAGAACATACTCCAGTAATAGTTTATAGCATATGGCTGGTGAATTCTTAAATCTTAAATCTTATTGGTCAGAAAGAAGCATTAGGAGAATAACTTAAACATAGTGGCACACTTTTTTAATTTTTTTTTTTAGTTTAGACATTTTAAGACCCTTTCTTCTAAAATGTTTCTGTTTAACAAAGAAAAATGTATAATTATTCATATGGTGAAGCTTTTTGTAAGGAGAGATTGTAGCTATGAATGGATAAAAAGTACAACAGAATAGCTGGTGTTGTTTAATTATCGTCTTCTGTCGAAAGCTTTCCCATTGGACTCCATGCTCAAGAATGAACTACAAGAGGTGTTCATGTCAAACCGAGACTTTTGATTGTGCAGATTATAATCCCCTGCTACACTAATGCACTTATCCCAGCGTTTTACTAAAGTTTGGATGCCATCAAGATAGAAAGATTTCTCAGTATGCCAGACTGCTTTCTTCATGCCTGGCCACCCAGGAGTTCCTTCAATAGCCAAAACATGTGGAAATTGCTTGGATCGAGGTCAGGACTCAACAGTAGAACCCATTTGGTGATCAAACCAATAAAGGAAAAGGGTGTTTAGGGAGTTCCTGGGTGGACAGCATTTTAGCATTGACAATGACATAAAGCAGGCAATCCGGTCATGGCTGTTGCTTATTGAGAAAACTTTCTATCTTGATGGTATCCAAGCAATAGTGAAAAGCTGGGATAAGTGCATTAGTGTAGCAGGGGTATATATAGAGAAATAAAGTTAATTTATAAATCTCATAACTGTCTTCTGTTATTTTGCGCAAAGTCCTGGTATGACTTGAACACACCTGGCATGATAGTTTGCTGTGATTCTGTGCCAGTTTGAAAGACTATAATTGTACTAAACATTGTTTCAGAGACATTACATCTTTTCACATTGTCATGATCTGATCTGTATTCCAGTCAGCAAGTACATGCAGAGCTCAAACCGCAACCTCCAGCCCCTGAATTGTCCTCCGTAACCAGAACTGATTACAAAGTGAAGGGCTTCCGGGGTGTCCGACCTACCCCATCCACGGTCAGTCATTACGACGCGGTGGAATTACAGAATGATCTCATTTTGCAGTAAACCACTATAAGATTTGACACTCTTCAGAAGAATGGAGGTGAAAATTATCAAAGTGAAAGCATATTTATATTTATATTTATCTGTATCCTTTCAGGATCGTGACTACAGGACCGATGAGGCCATCACATTTTGGAAAGAAAATTTTGAGAAGATTCAGGTACATTAATGTGTTAAAATCAATCAGTGTGTTAGATTTTGTTTTGCTACATTAAATAATAATGTGGTAATAATAGTGTGTATTGGGTTTTGTAGAAAGACTGTATGTTTATCCATATAGCATTACATACATTTTATGGCCAAAAGTATGTGGTCATGGCACACCCATATTGCTTAAGATGTCTTTGTTTGCTGGAACCAAATGCCAACCTCCGGTTCTGGAAAATTAGTCCAATAAAGAAGTACCAAAATTTGCAGTTCCTCAAATGACCATTAGGAGTTGGCTCCAAAAGTGAGTCAATCTCCATAGACCCCCATGTTAAAATGTCCAACTTTACAACAGAAATAAACATGTTTTCAGCCTGGTGCAAAACAGGGTTTTGATCTCCGTAGATAGATTTTTCACTCAGGACAACTGCGCATGTGTGATTTTTTATGTACCTCATCAGTTAAAATTATATTAGGACAGCTGCATTAGCTAGTGGCGGTAGCTAGCATCACTTTAGCTAATCAGCTGATTGGATGTAGTTTAATATTGTAGTTTAACTTATCACAAAAGATGTAGGAGGTGACACAAGATAAAGTACTATAGGTTATGGATGAGGGACTTCAGTCAAATAAGTAACTTTAGCATGTAAATTAATGTTAGCCACCCTAGCATTTTAGCTAAGTGAACGTGGTAACTGAGGTAAGTGGGTGTCTTCCAACCAGCTGCCAAGCTCTGTATCTTCTGCCAATTTGCCCATTTATAGATTAAGAGTTTGATAGATGGAGATGGAGACGACCAGAGCTCCCACGTTGGAGCTTCAAAACCGTTCTTTAGAAAACCTACGAGTGGCGTCCAGTAATTTTTATATGGCATATGGCTGGAACTAAGACTCACAAACAAGTTCCAGCAGGACGACTCCCCTGTGCACAAAGAAACCTAAATATGGAATAGGATGTCCAGAAAGTATATGTACACGGGTGTGATGGTCAAACATCCACATTGGTTTTGCCTTACATTGTGCATTTCAGTTTGAAACATCACTCACTGTGGTATCAATGCTACATCATTTTCATGAGGGGTGCCAATAATTTTGGAGGTGATTGTTGATCATATGAATGTCGTGGTTGTTCTCATCCCCAGGTAAAGTCCTTGTTTTATTTTACAGGGTGTGACAGCAGTGAGAAGTAAAGACGCTCCATTTAAGAAGAGCTCCAGATTCACTACGCCAATCAAACAGTGCCTGGACGCCAATCCTGAAAACTATCCTGATATAGAAGAATCGTGATTTTGTCAGCGCAAATAATTTTCCTTCCAGGAGAACGTAAATAGCTGTAGTGTAAGCGCACACTAACCTCTTTTGTTTCGTTTGTTTCCTAATACACTGCACGGCCAAAAAAAGTCACCACCCTGATTTAACTAAGCAAATAGTTAAGAGCTACGTAAGCTTCTACTGGATAATTACTAATTACTGATTAATATGGTTCTGCTAGCAATACAATATTTAGCCCTAACTGATGCAAGGAGTAGCTTCTCATTTCTTAAACAACCATGACGTGTTTGGTCGTGGCAAAGATGTTACTCTGGTTCAGAAATTATTATAATCCTGAATCCAGCAAAGAAAACAACTAAGGAGAAAATTGGGGTAAGAACTGCATTATTAAAACCTGGAAGGGTAGTGATGAACCATCATCTTCAGGGATGAAATGAAGTTGGAAAAACATCCTGAATGAGCATGATGGGAGATGACTTAAACGCTTAGTGAAAATGAATTGTTTAAAAAAAAGAAAAAGAAAAAAAAAGTAGAACTTACAGCAGTTTAGTAGTGAAAGTAAGAGGATCTCCACACACACACACACACAATGTGAAGAGAACAGAGTGATGGATGCATCAAGGTAAGAAGATGAAGGCAGATGAAGTGATGTACCCATCATGACTAGTGCCTACCATACAGGCCTGAGGAGCAGTGTTATGATCTGTAGTTGCTCCTGTTGGTCAGGTCTAGGTTCAGCAACGTTATATCTGGACCAGGTTTTTCCATCAATGTCTTTTTCTTCCATGATGACGATGCCAGGATTCATCGGGATGCAATCGTGAAAGACGGATTCCGAGAACAAAAGCATCATTTTCACACATGCATTGGCCACCACCAGACTCCAGGCCTTAACCCACTTTGAGAATCTGAGAAAACTTTTATCTAGTGCTTTGGCTCACACGTCATCAATACAAGATCTTGGAGAGAAATTAATTTGACCCTGGACAGAAATAAATAATGTGACATTGCGTCAGCTTATTGAAACAATGCCACAGTTGTAATCAAATCAAAAGGCGGTCTAATGAAATATTAGAGTGTGCGATTTTTTACATTTATTTTTTTGGCCCCGGGCTGTGTATTTGGATGTTTAAGAAGCATTCATGAAGGAAGGCCTCAGTTCTCATATCATTAGAGGTCTAAAACCAAACTGTCAAAGACTCTAGAGAAAAACTGATAATTATAATTGATACATGTTTCTTCGCATATTTTAAACTTATTTCAATACTTTTTTTGGATTCTGTATAGCTGCTTTGCGACAATGACCATTGTTAAAAGCGCTCTATAAATAAAACTGAATTGAATTGAAAGACTCTACCGTTCCTTTTTTTAATTGCTGACATTTTCCAGTTATCCCTAATACTTTTCCAACATCACTTATCATCTGGCAAACAAACTCAATAAGCTCCTTCCCTTCAGTGAATCTTTTAGCTGAAACTTTGCAGGCTGTGCTCGAACAGTGACAACATTCATTTAGTTTCGTAGCTAGACACAAAGCATCTGCCTTCCCACTGTACGCAGGAACCCACATTATATTGATGACACACCAAGTGTTGCGCTGGCGTCCTTTTGAGTGCAGTGGCTTACTTCCAGCACCAATGCACTAACCTTTTATGCTTTCAGCAGGGTAGCTATGGCAACAAGTCATTTTTAGACCATGTGCATGCAGATTCACCCCCCTCGTTTTTTAGGGAAGCATTTGTCACCTAGTAGAACCTACACAAATAATTAATAAGTGAAGCGGCAAATTTGAGATGTTTACGGCCTGTTGTTTATAGTTAATGGGAAGCTCCACCCTGAAGCAGATTAAAGTTTATATTGAATATTTATTTGTGATGTGCTTAAATCTTTACTTGGCTGATGTTGTATCGTCATCGTTGCTGTAAGAGGTTAGTGGTTGTGGGCCACGCTGATGTCATGTTCTTATTACTAGTGCAGTTACAGAAGAGTTTAATATGAAAAAGACTTTCAGAGATCTCAGAAGAAAAAAAAACCCCTCAGACTTGTTCTCTTGTTGAACTTCTGAGTAGGAATTGTCAGAAACTCAGTTCACCTAGTTTGTGATCTATGGGATAATGAGTGTGATGGCTTTAAAAATGAAAGCTTTGGAAGCTGAAGAGGACAAGCAGAGTGTACGGATGAGGAGGTGAGAGAGCTGGACAGACTGCTGCATCACTCTCTTTATGTGGAGTAACATTTCCAACAGCAATGGGAATTTGAAGAAAAGTGAGAAGTTTTTAAAGAATTCAATTACAAAATAAATCTTGGACAACAATGAAGATCCATCCATCCATCTAGCACCCTCTGTCATCCATCCAGGGACCATGGAGGCCAATGGTGACCATTGTATTCATTCATGATTGTATGACTCCTGGGCACAATACACACTACGGGCAATTTGGGAACACCAATTAGCCTAATCTGCATGTTTTTGGATTGTGGGAGGAACCCGGAGGAAACCCAGCAAGCATGGGGAGAACATGCAAACTCTATGCTGGAATCGAACCGGGGACCAGGAGGCGACAGTGCTAACCACTACACCACCGTGCCGCCAACAATAAAGATCATAGGTTAATTATGAAGATGAGTACGCAAACCAATCAGAGTAGATTTTGATGATATCAATGATATTCTTAACTGTAGAGAAATCTGGTGTGGGAAAGCAAGGAAATTATGCACACAATATGTAATCAATAACATGTAAATGTTTCCCAGCTCATGCACACAGGCTTCCACTGAAGGTATTTAGATCTGTCATGGAATGACACCCCTCAAGGTTACATGGTAATTTCTGCAGGTGTGACTTAAAGTGCACAACCGGAAGTAGCAATTAAGGTTATCTGTCCGTTCTCCGTCTTTCATGTGTTAACTGTAAAGTTTTCAGTTGTTGTTTTTGGGCTGGTTTACATCTGGGTTAAGTCACTGGATAAATGAGTACATATGGATATAGAAATAAAAATGGAAATCATTAGTATGAAGAGGCAGTAGACATCTTGCGGAACATGTATTCTCGCCCCTTATCTTTTAGACAGTGGAAAATTATTACATTTATTTATTTTTGTTAGTGTTTTGACAAAGTTACAGCATGTTTTATTAAAAATTAGGTCTGGGACACAAATTGTGAATTTGTAAAACACTGCAAAAAGTGATATCTTAGCAAATAAAAATATATTGAATTAAGTTGAATTATTGTATAATGTCTTAATAAATGATTACAACAAACCAAATAAAAGATCATTAAGCCTATTTTGACAAAAAAAAGACAAATTTAACACATTTCTTAAGGCATACATTTCTTCTTCTATTGGAAGATAATTTTGCTACTCTTAATTTATTTCTTGAAAGAAATGCTCAAAATATGACACTTAAAAACTTTATCTAAAATGTATGTCTAATTAATATTTTGGTTACCCATCCAATATGTCTAGTAGAATGTGTCTAGAAATAGGATTAATTATCATGTTTGCTTTGTTTTAATTTTAGATTCTAAAAACAGACATATTTGTTTAGATTGAAGATATTTTTACTTTTTTGTTGCTTTTTGCAGTGAAGTTTGAAGGAATTTCAGCCTTAGATCATTATTGATCAGACAAGATCCAATCCCTGATTAGCAGATGAGCAATGGTCCAATATTGTCCAGTACTTAACATAACAATGTTGAATGACAGGAATGATGGATCCTGTCTCCAGACGTATCTGTTTCTGCAGTACTTGGACTAACCCCCCTAAAAAAAACAACAAAAAAAAAACCTCTTCCCAGTTGTGTTTGACTAATGGCACTTAGTTATTAACCTAGTTAACCCAGTGTAAGTATGTATCCAATGATGTAAACTTTAAAGCACTTTTGTAAGTCACTCTGGATAAGAGCATCTGCCAAATGCCTAAATGTAAATGTAAATGGATCCAGATTTGGCTAGCAAAATAGTTTAAAATAGACCTTGCATGTTTACAGCTAGACCTTGCATGTTTACAGCTAGGCCTGAAATTGTAATACTGCACAAGCATTCGTGGCATTTGTGCTATTTTCGGCCGACATTCCAGATACTGGTAAATGTTGATGCTTAAAATGTCCCAATATGTATATATTGCTTTAAATTGTGCCTTTGATTGGCATTTATTTCTTTGATGCTAGCTTAGCTCATAAGTAAAACCACCTTAAATCATTTCACACCTCCATTTTCAAACAGACTTGCCTTCATTAGCCTCTGTATGACGTTTTCATCCCTTTGTGTTTGTCAAGGCAAAACAATGATAAACACAACACCAGTGACTATAATGAAATGCAAGGCAACATTCAGTACTAGAAAATTATAGTCTCAATATTGAGTTTAACATGAACACACTCCTACTTTGACTTGAGTGTGTGTTTTTATAATGTATCTTATGCTGTCACTTAGTGGTAATTAGGGGTTCTGAAAAGACTTCCTTGTAAATTTTTTTTTTTTGAACATCGGTACACTATAAGATTCATATTTTTTAAATTAAACTTTGCTTCAACTGCCCAAAATTTAACTCTTTACCACTGCCGACTTCTTGAATTTGATTTGAAGTACAGCTTACATATGTGACTGCTTACCCAGAGCTGTTTTTTTTTTTAAACTTCTAAACAAAAAAATACACATAAAAGACATAAAGCTAGACACTGCTACAAAGAGGTTGTCTCATTATTGAACACGGGCACAGTTGCGTGCTGCAGTACGACCTCTGTGCAACAGCAGCCGCAGCGACAGAGCCGAGTGTGGGAGGCAATTCACAATCGAGTAGGTGGAATGATGCTGTGAGCATGAGCACACACACACACACATACTGTACACGCACTAACACTAACACAGACACACACAGATGGTAAAAGACCTAATATACTACCAATAATCTGTGACATCATTCCTTCAGCTTATTGTACTAAAGTGCAATGAAAATTAACTGTTACTGCATGTCACCATATATATTATTTCATAAAGCTATTTAAAATAAGAGTAATATAATATATTGGATAATTAACAAAACTCGTTTACAAGCTGAACCACCCAAAATGATCTTGTGTGCTCAAAATGTTAGACTATGTTAAGTCAAAATTGTTGGGTGTTTTTGTAATGTGATACGATTCATAGAGATTGTAGGAGAATAGAAAAAAATGCTACTCGAGTAATGTAAAAAAAAAATTCCTTATGAGAGGCAAACCATTCAAACATTGTACTGAGGTAGGAAATGTACTGTATATCACAAATCGTGTGCAAACTTTCAGAAACTGCATGTTTTGTTTTTTTTTCAGATTGTTTATTGAACAAAATATCTTACATTGTCTTGGATATACATATATACAAATATTAACCTGTATAGTACCAGAGCAAAATATCCCTTCCTACACCAGCACTAAGTTCAGTACATTGTACTTTTGCCCTTTTCATGTGCTGTGTGTAGATAGACATTGATTTTCAAATCACGTACAAATCCTGGTATATAGAAAGCACAAAAATAAGTAAAATCAATGAGGAAAAAAAGTCCTCAGCTATCAACACTGGAAGTTGCATTATCATCATCAATAAAAAAAAAACACTTTTACAGTTTATTTTGCAGTTAGAGCAGGTATGAAACATACCTATATTATAATTCCTCTTAAGGTATCAGGAGTAACATGTTCGATGTGAGGACGAGGCTGGTTGGTGCATCCTTTTAAACCGAGAACATAAAAACAAGGATTGTGCTGAAGAAGTTTTGGCCCAGAGCTTCCCTCCATGAGCGGCACTCAGATAACGTAGACATCTGTCTTCTCCCCTAGAAGCCAATACGTTCTCATTTTGCCTTTGCCCTGCAAGAAGGGAGAGATCAATACAGTACATCGACAAGCTCTCAGGATATACGCTGAAGCAAATAATCAGCACTCGGAGCCTGCGCTGAGGACAGCAGAGCGGCATGAGTCTGCAAAGTCTAATGACTAGCATCCCGATTAGAAGCCATCAAGCATCCCCTGCCACTAAGCTTTAAATATAATTACATAAAAGAGACTGAAAACCAGCCCCGGATTAGCACGACTCGGAAAAGTGGCTTCATCAGGATTGAACGGAGCGGCTCTTGTTTTCTACAGGGACACAGTGTGCGTGCTGACTCTATGTCTCTGCTACAGCTTGTAAGCCGAGAAACACAGAGAGAACCATTTGCAACAGGGAGTCCAGAGAGATAAATCTGGTTCAAAACATAGGGACATACTGAAGTAGTAGAGTAAATATATAGAGCGCTGAAAGAAGGACTACGTTCAGAACACTTTATAGAGAGACTTAGTACCGGGGCTGATTATGATTTGGAAACAAGAATATTTCCTAATTATTTTTTCAACAGATTAGTTCCGGCATTCCTATAATAATATGAATATTGAGAAAAATGTGTTAATACACAATTTGGAGATATTGTTGGTACAATCAGTACTATTAAAACACTAACCAACTCTTTTGTTCTGACCTTTTTTTTAATTTTTAAATGACTTTTCTATATAGATACTGACAAAATAAATGAATAAATAAATAAAAATGATAATTTCTTAAGCAAAAATGATATATCTTTGAACAAGTGTAAATCTGTTAAAGCCTATATGGTTTAATTGAAGGCTGCAGTGACATGTTTTGGAGATAATGCTACATTTCTACTCTTTACGCTTTACCTCAAAAAATAAAGGCTTGTTAGCTTAGATAGTGGCCTTTTAGACACGTCCAAATTGCTTTAGAAATGCTTTTTAAACGAGAAGAAAGATAAAAGTCAGCATATCCTGACAGAAAGGCAGAAAAAATCTCCACACACACAAAAATAAACAAACCTTACATGAGCTAGCTAGTAAGCTAGCTCTCTAATTAGCCAGTCCATTAGTGAACTACAGTAGCCTAGGGGCAGTCATAAACTCATCCTGTAGTGTTCACTTGCATCTATTTGAACATTATTGATAAAATATCTTATTAAATGATATTAAATAATGGAATAAAAAAAACAACAACACACACAAAATGCTTGTTTTTAACCAGATATTTAAAATACTGCCTTCAAACCCAGCTCTGAGCTTTGCCATAATATCGAAGGGACATTTGATTACGAGCAACAAATCAAAATCATTGGCATGTTTTATTATTTCCTTGAGTACTTTACCTTTATTTCTATATCACCTCGTAGCTGGAGGTCAAAGTAGCCAAACTCGTCAAGTACCTCTTTGGTGGCTGAGGACACGTGTATCCGCAGGGCTGCGAAAAGGAGGGGACATACAGTATCAATACAGCCAATCAGACTAAGTGCACATCTGTGAGTGACAGCTGGACCCAGATGACCTCAGACTTATGGAAAATCCCAGGCAGGCCTACCACGTAATGAGTAATGTACGTGTGCATGTAGTCTCTGGTGCTTTGGACGGATTTGATGGGAAATGCACGCTCCATATGGGCTGTGCATGTGCAATAGATTTTATGCCCTGAGTGGAGGCTGAGGATTACTTAGAAGTGCACTGTAAATCACACAGGATAGAGGGGCAGGGACTCCTGCATTCATTATTAATGGTTATTAAGTACAAGGAAGCTCAGTACAGGAAGTCAGGCAGAAAGTCAATAAGAAACAATGAGCCGCATGGACGGCGCATGGCGTGTCAGTGTGTATTTATTTTGATTGTCCCGGAGCTGGTGAGCGCCAGAGTTGTTCCATCAATCCATTCTGGGATATTCTGTGCCGTGAGAAACGCTGGAAACGTTTACTAATTATTCTATACACTGTGGACCGATGACTACGATAGCAAGTTGGTAAATTCATCGATTGAGACTGATTATGAATGAACTGCTCCAATAAAAAAAAGGCCAATAAATGCCTGCGCCACTCACTCATCACTAATCAAGATGGAAAACGTATCAATTTACCAATATCAAATTTATTTCTTAACCAGTATGCACATGTTTTTAACCTACAAATTGACATGACATTTACAGATGGGTCATATATTGTTAGATTTAATCAATTTACAATCAATCTACTAATTAATTCTATTTATTCAACTGTAATTGTTGAACTGGCACAGAACTGATGTACACTGAATAAAAAATCCTGTAACTATATACTTAAATTAAGGGCAGAATAAAACGTAATTTAAACAAAAATAAATAATGGTAAATAATGTTCAAAATCTGTGCATTAACATAAAATTACGAGGCTTGTTCAAGTCAAACCGGATGCAGAATAAACAGAATTAAAAACTCCCTTTATTTATCTACAGTATATAATCCTGCTACACTATAGTGATGGGAAGTTCGGATCATTTTACCGACTCGGATCTTTGAGTGTCGTTCAGGAAAATGAACAAATCTTTTTTCGAGTCATTTCCAGTCATTTAGTTCATTTTAGCAAATTGTAAATAAAATGTTATGTGTTACTTCCTTAACATCTACCATGTACGCAATGCGTAATATGCAAACGTTGATCTCACAATAAACAAGACAAAAATATAATGTTATAAAAAAGGAAAAGATTAATTTATTATTTACCACTATTTCTAGGAAAATGCTTTTGATAATTTTATCATAATTTCCAAAATAGATCTAACATAAAGCAAATACAGTTTAAAATTTTTTCTGAGGTACCGTGAAGTGGTCATGTGACAAAAGAACAAATGACTCAAATGACTCGAGAGATGAACTAATCAATTCTCTTTCCGGCTCAGACTGCGTAGGTTAAGTGTGGGGCTGTCACGTGATGGGGCCAGGGTTAAGGCATTGGACTATGACCAGGTAGCTCAGTGGTTAAGGCATTGGACTACGGTTCGGAAGATCCCAGATTCAAACCCCACAACCACCAAGTTGCCACTGTTGGGCCCTTGAGCAAGGCCCTTAACCCTCAACTGCTCAGATGTGTAATGAGATAAAAATGTAAGTCGCTCTAGATAAGAGCGTCTGCCAAATGCCTAAATGTAAATGTGATAAACGAACGACTCGAAACAGATTAACTAATTCCTGTACAGAACCTATGATATTCCGCATGGGCGACTGGACAAATCATTTCCCATGACAACACATTCTTCCCGAGTCACACTTAAGATTAGTTCAAAATGACCCATCGCTTTAACGATTCTAACATCACGACCCATCACTGTAACACTAATGCACTTATCCCAGTGTTTCATTAGTGCTTGAAAACTATCAGGGTTCCCAGGAACCCCTTTAATGGACCAAACATGTAGAAATGGCTTGGAAAGAATTCATGAAAGTGATACTACATTTACATACTAATCCAGCTTCCTATGTATTAGTGTTGCTGTTTTTTGTTTTTTTTTTGCTTTTGTGTGCGTCCGAATCTCGAGTGAAATAAAATGTGTTGAAAGATCAATGTGAAACATTTAAATTGTCATTAGTACTATATCACTAATTGTTAAGATTATGTCTGAAACCTAGCCAAACAGCAGAGAATGTTTTACACATTGTTAAGTTTCTTTCACAATTGTGACCCATCATTTCAAGTCAAGTATTAACAGTTTAGATCACATAAGTTTTGCGCTCTGGGCAATATTTAAAATAGGCGAAATGTATTGAATTTTCAGTTTTGACAAAAAAAAAGTTGATTAATCCCCTATCCTCCTGATCCTTCAACACATTTGAGAAAGTTTTAATCCTAAACGTTGTTTTAAAGCACTTAAAGGAACACTATCCAAACCGGTTTCTCCAGCTGTGATAAAAAAACATAATTTTTTTTTAGCTATAAACCCGTACTGCTGGCGAAGTTATCCTTAGGGATAGCAGGGAAATCCTGGTGCCGAAATGAACCAGAGGCATCCCTCTTTCTTACATGACGGTGTACATGATGAAATCTTCGTTTAAATATTATAAATAAATAAATGGATTTTTCCAAAGGCCTCCTCGTAAACAAACTTGCACTGGCCATATCTCAGGAACTGGACATGATGCAATGTAATAAACTGGGTATCATATTCAAATGAAGCTTATTGAACCAGTAATCTCAATAGGTTTAACTCAAATTACCCAAAATGTGACTTAATACCTGGTTTGATGTTATGGATCACAAAATATGAAATCTACTTCCAGTTTAATGCAATAAACAATGAACCTGTATTTACATTTGTTGAGTTGTGTCTCTGCAAATACTTTCTTACTCTTACTCGAGGACACATATTTTTACTTCAGCTTGAGTCATTACTTGTACTAATGTGAAGTTTCTTAGCATCTCAACATTGTCTAGAAATGAGTTCTTGTCACCCACCTTCCCCGGTGGACTCCATCCTTGATGCCGTGTTGACAGTGTCTCCAAATAAACAGTACCTGGGCATTTTGAGTCCTACTACACCTGCACAGACAGGCCCTTTACACACACACACACAGAAAGACAGACAGATGTGGGAGATTAATTAACTCCTGCCAGAAGACACCATACAGAACCCTCTGAACATAAGAATCATCTGACAGGTTGTAGGTTCACGCTGAGGACATTGATCCCTGCAATCGTTCCAGAGTTAATCTCGTTACAACAGCCACCATGGTGTGCATATACACAAGCTGACAGAGATTGACAGAGATTTGTGAAAGCATGCTGGGGGATTTACTCTAAAGCAGGAGTAAGAGGATTACTGCTGGCTGTGAGGCTGAGCATAAGAGAAAACATTAATTAAGTACTAATGCTGTGACTCAGCCATTGCAAGATAGGATGATTGGTAGTGATACAGACTTGCCACAGTGTGTGGCATAAAAGCCATACGTTGTATTCATAACAGTTTGCAAATAGGTTAAATTTATAGTGTGTTTTACTTGAATTCAAGTAAACAAGTAAAGTGCTGAAATTAATGTCAAACATTAAATGCTTTTTGCTGTTTAATCTAATTCTTTCCTATGTGTAAACACACTTGGGGAATTTCCAAGATGAAGTAATAAAACAAATTCGCCCGATGTTTCAACAGCATGAATGGTACCTGTGTGGATTCCGATGCGTAGCCACAGCTGGTCATTCGGTCTGTGTCTGATTTTAAAGCTTTTGACCTGCTCCAGTAAAGCTAACGACATTCCGGCGATCTCCCGAGCGTGGAGTTTGCCGTTACGTACTGGGAGGCCAGACACCACCATATAGGCATCGCCGATGGTCTCCACCTAAAACGAATAAAAGGTAGAAGTCATGATCCGTGCTTTGTTGTGTTATTTTTTAAACCTGAGCATAGATATTAAAGAACAAATCTTTTAAAAACTAAAAAAAAGGTCTTAGAATAGAAAAAATCCTAACAATATTTATTCGACAAGGATTTAAAGCTTACTACTCACCTTATAAACATCGAAATTATCAATGATGGCATCAAAACATGTGTACAAGTCATTCAGCAGTGTTACAACCTGCAGGGAAAAGGATGCTTCTGGTTACATTTTGCTGCCAGAAAGCATTATAAAGAAATATTCTTGTGGTACGTGTAATTCAAATTTGTCAAAGTATGAACATAAAAACTAATTTAATATGACTTTTTTCTCGAATTTGGTTTATGTTTGAACATCATTAACATGCACAGCACTAGAAAATGAGTTCTCCTGATGTTCTAGCATAAGTCAGTCATGACTTCATGACAACAGAAATTTGTCGCTGGCATCACAACTGACAAATATCCAAGAAAGAAAATCTGACATTTGGTGGAATCAGCCCTAAAAATGCTTCCAAGCTGAAACCCTAACACTGAATAACTTTGGTTGTAATGATTCTGCATTAACGTTCAACACCAGAACAACATTCTATTTAACTTGGATAAAATTATGTTTGAATAATATTAAACGTATGATCCAAACACAACATTGCAAATACAATCTCAAAACAATGAAATTATAACCTGTTATTTGGAGCATTTATGATCAACATCCATTCATACAATGACCAACCATGCATCTCTTAGGGTTGTAATGTTGCCTATCTGTTTCATTTGCTTTCAGAAATATTAGGTTCCTATTAGGTGCATCTTAGCTCCCAAATTACTATACTGTAAAATTGTGTTTGTGGCATTGGTATTTATCTACATGCATTTTCAAACTTCAATGGCATGCTCCCTCGTGGTCCAGTGGTAACACACGCAGTGCTCTCATTGATCAGAGGCAAAGAAGAATTCATACTAATTTGGGGCTAATTTGCATTCATTTGTGGCATTTGTTCAATGTCATTCCATCATTGTGTACTCAGTGTTGTTCTCATTTAATCAACTTTTCAAAAGCCCATTAACAACATTGTCTGTAACACAGCCAAATTTCCATCAACACAATGTTTTAACAACCACAAATTCCTGCTGGATTAGGTATAATGTCTAATATATTGTTTTAATTAAACTATTTAAGTCTTTTTTTTTTTAACATTCTCCTTAACAAGTTACAGCACCGAATGTGTTTTAATTAGTCTCTGGTTCTGGCGTGCCGTTTTCCTCGAGATTCTCTCAGGAATTAATTGATGCACCAAGTCTGAAGCTGTTATCTCACGAATCGCCCTAGAGGTCAGTCAGCTTTTCAGAACTTGTCTGAGAACATGTCCTGCAAACTTGTGCTCCAATATTGTATCTTCTGCACTATTATATAGAAAATTGCATTGCTTTGGTTTGACGCATTTCTGCATTTCTGCTTGAGTGTCCCTCAACTGAAAATAGTTTCTTCCTCCTCTTTTGGATGCAAGCCCAAACACAGAGTGAACCGTGAAATAGATTTGCATGAATAAAGAGAGTGATAATGAATACATTACAATGAGAACACAATGTGTTCAGAGTAACAGTGTAAGTTTAAAAATTAAAAATATACTATTGCTGGGAGATAAATCATGATGATTGTATAGTATAAAATCAAAGCAGAAAAGGTGAAATGTACATTTTGTTATAGTATAAAATAAAAACTAAAATAAAAGTACAAAATAATCTCATAATGATGAGATTAGCAAATAGTTTTTCTATAACAGGATGTTCCAGGATTGAATCAAATATCACAGTGATTTGCCAATTATTTAAATAAATCTTTAATTAATTTTGAAAAATTTATTAGGTTACGTGATCATGATTCTTTTGTGTGGTAATTTATGTATCAAGACTCAGACATCTATTTTTGTTTTTATTCATATTTATTTATATTTGATTTGGTAAAATGTTGGTATCCTTCTATAATTCTATGTGTGCGAGAGAATTATTCATTCATTATTCAAGTTTGTTAAGAATCATAACAGAATTAAACAGAAAAATACAGAAAATATAGAAAAAACTTATAAAATTGTGATACTAACAGATCACAATTCGCTTTGGAACATGGGTATCATAATAATAATAATAATAATAATAATAATAATAATAGGGTATCAGATGGTCCCTTGTGATGCCTATCCCTATTAATTGATGAGATGCTCTAATTTTAGTAAATAATAAATCAGCTAGATAATTTTTTATGTTGGTAACGAACAAAATATTTTTTTAAAGCATTTCTTGTTAGGCTCAGGTTGGTGTGTCCAAAATACAAGTTACTTGCACAGCTCATTATATTTATTTATATCTGTCTAGACTGAAATAATCATTTCTTCTCTCGTCTCTTTCACACCCTATCAATACCCAGTCAATTCTGTCGCAACACAAAGCCCTTACTATGCTAAAAGCTTGAACAATGTACTGGCATTTTACCAGCTCAGGACTGAGTTAAACAGAGACTTCTGTGCGCTGTCGGATTCGTTAGATATGATTTGAGATTCATGCAAACATAACCAATCCTTGCCTCTACAACTAATGGAGTTTTCCTGGCAGAAGATATAAAAAAACTCCAGACCATATTGGGCCATCAGAGTTTAAGCCTTCTTCCTCAAAAGGTGATCGAAGAAGATTTAGTCAAGGCAAAGCCAAGGGTTGGAGAATGCATTTATCTTTTCAAGGGGCCTCTTCTTCCTTGGGCTCAGCTTCAGTCGAACTGTGTCTGATTATGATTTAATGAGTCATGAATATATTTTACGACCTTTCTTAATGTTAACATGCGAAAGCTGTAATGTTACCATGATAATATACATACCTGCAACGGTGTGCTTTCTGCTGACATTGAAGTGAAGCCCACTATGTCACTGAAATAGATGGTGACGCTGTCAAAAGCCTCTGCCTGCACTGTCTCTCCTCTCTTCAGCTGTTCAGCTACTGAACTGTTAGCAAAAATAAATGAATAAAAAAAAAAAATTCAAATACTCAAGAAGCTGAACAGCAAAATCACTGCACAGTTCCAGTGTAATTTTAACACTAATGCATAAGGACCAAAAATAATAACCAAGGGCAGCCACGAGCAATTTAACAGGCCCCAAAATTTTAGAACTGTGACAGGCTTACTAAGGAGTTGTAGTACGTTTCAGGCAAATGCATGTACAAGGAACAAAATAAAACATTCATTTCAAACACTGCACTACATGGCAGCCAAACTCAACTCTGGTTCTCAGTCTTTCCCGATATAACAACAGTAATCCTTCTTTCCACCAGGGAAAAAAGATCAATTAATGATAGAGACGTGGATTTTCCTGCTTCTAGAAAAAGAGGGCTTAAAATTCCCAGCCGTTCCCACAGTCCTCAGCAGTCACTTCAGCTGGCTTTAATGTTCCTCCCTGCTTACATAATTATGTCTAAAATAGAGGACAATGCCAGGACAATCAGCTATTTTCAGCATACAAGGGGAAAAAAACTCTTAGTGAAAGTACATCAAGTAGTTTTGTGTGTGAGGGAGTGTGTGTGTACTGTATAGGGAAGGGACTTAATAACCATTCATTCATCAAATTGTGGTTAAAAGCTTGGCAGCGATAAGGAAACACAAATGTGCATGTTACAAAGTAACAAAAAAAAAGTTTCTCACTGTGGCAAGATTTGGTAAAGCAGATTTTCAGCCCTCCTCTTTTCCTCCAAGTAGGCCTGAGTTCTCTCCTCCACCAGGTTCTCCAGGTTGTTGGCGTACTGCTCCATTCGGGACAGCAGGTTATTCAGGATGCTGGTGCTCCCTTCTCTGCCACAAACACAAGCAGCAATCAGAAACCCAGAAACACAATCATTTCACACAGGATGTAAAATAAATCATGGGGAAAAAAAAGCAAAGAAAGTGATTTGTTAGAATTCTGAAAGGATGACTTGCATCAAGGATTAAACTGGTGTTTTTTCCCCCTTTTCTCACTTAATTATTACTTATTAATTAATACCAGGGATTATTTAGCACTCCTATATGTGCCTACCTTTCACATATTTTGTTATCCAGGTAGCTAACATTTTCTCAGAATGTTTAATATACAGTATACTTATAATTGGTTTGTACTATAACTTGATAATGTACACTTTTAATGTAGGGCTAGCTTACCAAACTATTTCTGTCAAAATAAATCCATGTACCTATGTATCTATGTATCATTTACTGCTGTTAAAACTAGCAAGCTAACATAAGTAACAAGCTTCTTTTTAAATGTATAATAGTACATACTCAATAAACTGTACATACTGTCTAGCATTCTTGCTAATATGCGCTAACCTGACAGAATTTCTGACAGACATTTTAAATACATATATATTAATTCTAATAATGTACACTAGTAATGCTAGTAGATTAGCTATTACATTATAGGATCTCTAATATCTAAATATTTAAATACATAAGCATATTTTAATGTTACTAAATTTCACTGTTTTTACTTAGCCTAGCTAATTCCTGATAAACCTGACAGGACTTCTGACAGACATTTTAAGATATATTTCTTAATGTTAATGTTAGCCAGCTAGCTAACCTGACAGGATTTCTGTCAGAATTTTGAGGACATGTTTTTAAAGGTTAATATAAATAAGATTCACTGCCAATGTTAGCCATTTTGCTAACCTGACAGGATTTCTGAAGGAATCTGAATCAAGAATGGATCTTAAGGGATTATTTGTCTGGGTTTTTTTGTTTTTGTTTTTTCCCCCCACAGATTATTAAGTTTAATTTCCACTGAATTATTGAGTAATTATTTGTTTGTGGCCGATTAATGACCAGTGACAGGAGTAAGCTGTACCTCTACTGTGTGAAGCAATCACAGTCGCTGGTTCCTCTTACTATGGCAACTTGAAGAGCTGTGCTACAAATGTAAGGTTGAGAATCTATGCAAGACATATAGATGTGGGTTGAATCATCCTCAGCTGGTGCCCTAACTTTGTGCTGAATGATTCAGATCTATTCTCGGTCAGAACTCACACACCTACATGCACCATTAGAAAACTATGCAACTGAAAAAAGCTCATCTCAGGTTTTTTTTTTTTTATTATTGCTAATTCCTATTTGCATTTATAACAGCAATAGAGGACGAATGAACGATGTAATGTATAAACTGTACTATGTGAAGTACATGTAGAAAAAACATTGATGATTAGGATATCCTGATTTGAAGGTAATACATGATGTATAGTGAACTAATTAAAAGCTTTATGACCATGTGCTATAAACCTTTTAGTGATAAAAATGACAAAAATAGTCAAAAACTTTACCCATATTCAATTCCTTGGTATACTGAAAATATCCGCATCACACATGCCATGCATTTCATTATGAGAAGAGCTCCCTTTTTTAATTAACGATGTCTGCCAAACGTTTTAGCCAAACGTTTTAACATGTCAAGTTGTGCTAATAAATCAGTCACTTTTTTATTCCATATTGAAAGCCATTTATCATTCAAATGCCAAAGCAAAGTGCCAAGGAGTTAATAGATCTCTCATAGATCTCTGTTTATACAAATAGAATCCAGTATCAGAATTCATATCAACCAAGAGATTCAACAAATGTAATGAACTATTCTTTTAAAAGTTGTGTTTTACAAATAATACACAGCAAATTCAAGAGTATGAGATTCCATTCAGAATGACAATATATATATATACCTGTATATATATAC
>JAOVVA010000031.1:4685643-4698316 GCA_028565275.1 Leiocassis micropogon
ACTGATATATATATATATATATATATATATATTCTCTTTACTTTCTTTTTCTCCCTCCATCCTTTCCCTCTCCATATTCTTTCTTTCTCTGCTTCCTTGCTATAATTATTTTCTTCTATTGTTCTTTCATTTTCTGCTATTCTCATTAATTAGTTTTCTGTCTTTTTTCATTTTTTGCCCTCTTCTCCTTCTTTCCTTTTCCTTCTTCCTTTCTTTACTTTCATTTTTGCTCTCCGTCTTTCTAATTCTTCTTTCCTCACTTTCATGTTGCCTTACCTTCTTTCCATTTGTCTTCCTTTTCCTTTTATCAATTTAGTGTTTTTTCTCTTCTTTTCTTTCTCTTATATTCTCAGTCTCCCTCTCTCTTTACTTTCCATTTCACGTTTTCTTTGTCTGATTTTCTCATTTTCTACACGTTTCCTTTCTCTCTTTCCTTCTTTCTTTTTTTGTTTAAATTTTTCCATTTCCATGTCTTTATCTGTTTATTGTCTTTTATCCCTTTTTCATTTTTTTTGTGTATTTGTGCATTCTCAAGCCCCTTTTTTCTTTCTTTACTTTAATTTTCACCACTTTTCCTTTCTCCCCCTCACCACTTTTTACTCGGTATGCCACTACACACACACACACACACACACACACACAAAATGGTCTTGCATTTTATGAAAACTGTTACATATTTGACCCCATTAGCTCCGCCCACTCAAACATCTGACAGTTCACCCGGTATGACCCGAGTAAGCAGTTATTAACAGGTTTATAAAGGTGTACCTGAAACAGCTTGACCGGATCCTTCCACTGTTCGGCTGAGCTCTGCCACGGCCGGTGCATTTCGTCGCCGAGGCTTTCACCAAACGCGTCCAGGTAGAAGATGGCATAGTCTTCTGGGTTCTTCACCTCCTCCTCAAAGCTGTGCATGATTTTAAAGAACGTCTGAAGAGGTCCGCAGATGTACACGACTGGAGGAAGACGAGAAGCGTCGGACAGTGAGGACACAGAACTCTGGGACTACTTTTATAGCAGCTTTATTATTTGACTTTTTAGCAATTGCATAAAACAAAATGTTAATATGTTTAGTTTTAGAATTTCTGTCTTCTGTCAACCGAGAAGGGTGTCCATCCGCAAAGCCTACTGCAGTTGTTCCTGCGAACATTTATCGAGTGAAACACCTGATCCTTAAAAATGATGGGTCATTGGCCATTAAAGGAGTTCCTGGGAGGCCCGATCATGGCTCCGGCGTGCTGAGAAAACGTTCTACCTTGATGGTATCCAAGCACTAGTGAAACACTGGGTTAAGTGCAATAGTGAAGCAGAGAATTATATAGAGAAAACCAGGGAACTTTTACACTCGTAACTGTGCTCTGTTATTCTGCAGAATCAAAAGTCCTGGTTTGACTTGAACGCCCCACATCTCATTTAAGATTCGAGGTACCCCAACATTGGGTTATCACCATCAAACCGAGACGATTTAAGCCTACGTCCAAAGTTCAAAATGGGTTTCTGGGTTGAAGTCGAGTCAAAACAAGAAGCAGGTCACATATGCGTGCGTACACTGGGAATTTTCCCTCCGCTATTGGATTTATAGGCATTATTTCTATTAGTGGGCTGGGTTCCCAGTTAGCAGCTATTTTTTTTTTTTTTTTTAAAGCCAGGCCCCAGTCCACCACTCAAACCCGAAAGCCTCCAGTCTATGCAGGCTGACTCACGCCAAGTCGTCCCGCTGTCTCCTGGACGTCAACCAAGACAAATTCACAAAGAAAGGCAAGGTAAACCTTCGCAAGAATGAATGGAGATGGTTCACTTATTGTCAATTAAACACACATGCCCACAATGCAATTCAGGCTTAAAAGCTGAACTTCATTGTTTGTGTGTGTGCGTGCATGCATGTGTGTGTATGTGAGAGAGAGAGAGACAGAGAGAAAGAGAGACTCTTTTCCTGATGGAATTCTTGGACTGCGCAGTTGGACGCACATGCAGACATGCACACAGGCACATACACACCCACTGAAAGTAAAAAAAAACAACAACAACAACAACATGGCTTCGTTTCACACCTTCTCCTATTCAACATTTGCTTTCAAAATGCTTCCAATTCTCTCTGAGGCAAACCGGTGAAGCGGTCTCGCCCCTCGAGAGTACTCAGTAATTTGAATACAGTGTTGACATCGTATCATTTTTGGGAAGGTTTCATTCAACACAATGACCGAGACCAAAATTACCATAAATATCTGGAAGCATTTTCCTTAAAGAAGTGAGTCAATGTTTCTTAAAGGTAATCCAGCAGGTGAGAGAAAAAAAAACAAACAAACAAAAAAAAAAAACAGCTGTGACAATATGAGCTTTGGGGTCAAGCCTGTTTTCGGCAGACAGAAATGAATGGAATGCCAGCACCAGAAAAGCTGAACAAGCCCTGACAGTCATTACCTCGCCATGACCCAGAGACATTACAGCAACGTTAAATATTACACTTTATGAATACACGTTACAATAGGATTTGTGTGAGAAAATTTCAGCTCTCTTATGTTTTTAATAAAAAAACGGTTACTTGGGGTCTAAGTCATTCATTGTGAGTTCCAACTCCAGAGCAGCGCTCTTGCACCAGCTGGATTGTGATCGCTCTGGATAAAACGTCCACTAAATTAATAAACGTTATTGACTTTTAATCATATGTGTATAGATACAGCACACTGCCAGTTAAAAAGTTTCTGATGTTTATTATACTTTATAGTAAATCACACCAGTTGTATGTATGTAGTAGTATATATAATATGGTACATATTATGGCAAGCGACCTTACAGTACAGTATATTATATTATATTATATATTTTTAAATCTGAGAAGGTCAGGAGGGGCTTTGCTTAAGGGCCCAACAGCAGCAACTTGGGATCGAACCGGGGACCTTCAGATCAGTAGTCTAACTCTTTAAACACTGCTTAGTATATACAAACATACCCTATTAGACACCTGCTAAACTTTGCTGCTAAACTTCTGCTTAGCCATTGTGCTACCCAATAAGTACCATGGCATTCACAAACGTGTTGTGGAACACACCAGAGTACTACCATGAAGTGCCAGAATTCCTACCCCAGTGCTTTATAAAGTCTGATAATGCCTTCCATGGTAATGTCTGAAGTACCACGGTAATACTACAGTACATTGTTATGTACAAAAGTTTAGAATACTAAACTATAGTACAAACTGTAGTAAAAATTATTATGGATATGGTGAAGATCTCTGCTAATATATGGAAACGTAAACCTTTTGGATAGAGTCTACTATGATATAATTTGCCATATAGAGAAATTTCTGCTTTGAGGTTTCTCAATAAAATTAAAACCCTGAATCTTTTTCTTTTCAAGACGTTAGAGAACTATATGATATAACCAACGTGATAAGAGAAAGTATTAACCAGCATCAACCATTATCAAATAAACTACTTCGTTTAACATAATCTTCGATAAAAAGTGGTGTAAAACACTTCAGCATGATTGGAAAATAATCATCCATAGGGTGGTAACATCATCACAATACCCTCTGACCGACCATTTTCCTATAGCAGCTCTCCTGAAGTGTTCTATTCCTCGTGATAATTATACACCGCTTTCGTCCCTGACCACACAAAACACTACGGAATAACAATTAAGTGAGGAAGTGAAATCTTTGTGGAACTTATTAAATGCTCGTTTACGGATCCTAGACTCGGGATGAGTGCTTTATTAAATGCCGACATGCTTAGGTGGAGGATAAATCAGCTAATCCTGTGCATAGAACACTCGAAGACAGTGCTAAGAATAAGTGTAATACATTTAATATGTGGAGTTTGTGTAAAAGATTGGTCCATTTTTTTTTTAAGTAGATTAGATTAGGTTAGATGACATTAGATTAGGTTAGATCAGATTAGATTGAAAACTCATTCAAATGAAGTAATTTGTTGATGGTTAAATATAATTCTGATGTATTATTAGGCTGGATTTTCCTATAATTTATGGTGTATTTAAAATGAGGTCATTTAAGCAAGAAAGAAGTGGCGTACACTGTTTGTGGTTGTGTAGGTAGAGTAGTAATTTTGGAAGTTACATAATAAAAGGGTCTCAATGTCAGAAACAGTACAGTTGAGTGTTGTTTATCTGTTTAGCTGGAGGTAAGTCATGCAGAAGAACCCACGGAACTTCAACATTTTACTCTGGGCCTTGTGCAAAGGTTTGCATTTCCCATGGCTTTTAAGTAGGAATAAAATTGTATTTCTTTTTTCTATTCGCCCCAAAAAATACGTATTAAAAACAACACTATACATGTGCCATGACCATGACCACTTCTATCTCTCGTAAGAAAGAGCTAAAATTGAGGTCAAACTCAGATTGCACAAGGAATGGATAAATATTACAGTTAACAGGATCAAGAGGTCATTCCGAGAATATATGAAAGGTTGTAGGAAGTCGTAAAAGCCAAATGTGGAAAGAGGATTTATTATTGGGTTTTTATGTAGAGAGCAAACCTTCACTATCTGGTCATTTTTTACGACTTATGTTCATATTTTATACTGAAGGAACCTCTGGAAAAATGAGTGCACTATATGCCTTGATGGAATTTAAATGTACAGTGGTACAGCGGCATACGAACCGCTGTACCACTGGGGTGTACCAATGGGGTGTGCGTGCATTTTCGGCTTACGAGCGAACGAACCGAGCTGAACTGAACCGAACGCTGGGTAAGTTGCATGTACGTCCGAGAGCCATTTAAAACCTGTTTGCCTCAGTGTGAAGCCAAGTGAGGCTAGTTTACATATTTTTTTGTGTTTTTTTTTTATTTTGTGCAGGATTTAGTAAATTCATTTCACCATGGGTTCTAAGAATAATAGCAAGGACAGTAGCAAGAAGAAGAGGGGTAGCTCAGGCATTGGACTACATTCCGGACAAGCCCAGGTTCAACCACCAAGTTGCCACTGTTGGGCCCTTGAGCAAGGCCCTTAACCCTCAACTGCTCAGATGTATAATGAGATAAAAATGGAAGTCGCTTTGGATAAGGGCATCTGACAAACGCCTAAATGTAAAAGGGAGCCACTTAAGGGAGGTTTAATGTCTATTTCCTTTATATTTTACTTAATTTACATGATGATTGTTTTTATATACAAAAATGTGATTATAGCATTGGATATTGGTAATATTGGTACTATTTTTGGTTGGCTGGAACGGATGATCTGCATTTACATTATTTCCTATGGGAAAATGCGTTTTGCAATACGAAATTTCGCCTTAAGAACTCGCCTCCGGAAATCCTTATGCCGAGCTACTGCTGTATCTGGTTTTCAATATGTCAGAAGGAGGGCGCAAACTTTCTCACAGTTGCTTTAATAGGTCCCTGGCTGTTCTTTTAATATTAATGTACTGTATTCAGGCTAATAATGTTCCAGCTAGCTTTACAACAATTTCTACACACATACGCATATACACAATATGTAAAATCGCTTCACACACACACACACACACACACACACACACACACACACACACATACACACGCACTCACATAAACTTTATCAGTTTTAGACTAAAAATAAGATATTTGCTAGTCATTACCACAGGATTTGTTATGCTAATCACTGTGCAGAAAGCAGACTTAGCATTACGACAACTGCAAGCAATTAGCCATAAAAAACATTTAAATAAATTAAAACGCTCATGTTTTTTAACTGGACTAGTTAGAAGCAGAAAAAAACACAGCACAATGGGGCTGTTATAAAACACAAGTCTGCTCTTGACTAAATATTATCAGAAAACCACTTTGCGGCGATGCTATCACCGCTGTGCTAATTGCGTATGTTTTGGCATTTAAACAGGCTACAAGGAACAGACTGAGAGAGATACAGTGGGTTCCTTACTTAGAGCTTCTCTGGGAGGAAAAAATGAAAGAGAGAGAGAGAGAGAGAGAGAGAGACAAATTTCTTCCATTTTTATCAAATTAGGTCACAATTCGTCATACATTGTGACCTAAAATGAATGAACAATCTTGGATAATAAACATTTTATCAGCAAGTAAATTTTATGTTAAAGACTGGCTTAAAGAGCCTTATAAATACTGTATATCTATATTTACCAACACTTTAAAAATACCGTATATACATTTTGTATAGTTTGATTTGAAGCACTTATTGTAAACACTTTATATACTGCTAATGTGCACCATAAAACATATAAAAGATTTTTTAAAATCTATATAATAATAATAATAATGATAATAATAATAAAGAATTGAGTATAGAAATATATATATATAGATATATATATATATATATAGATATATATCCTTCTTTTTGTGATTTTACATATATATATATATATATATATATATATATATATATACATACATGTGAAATGATTTATATATACATGTGAAATGATTTCATATACCATATATACTCTATATACTGTATATATGAACATGTGTTATTTAACGGCTCTACATGAAGCAAATCTTGTAATCTGGGATATACCTACAGTATAAATGATACGAAAAATAATGTGAAATGAAAAAATAACCACTAAAAACATTTCTTCTGGGTTATCATTGAATAAAAAAAAAAAAAGTCCTGCAGTAATAGACAAGGATCTTTTCTAAACTGACACATGAAGAGATGCTGGCCTTTGCACTGGTAATAATGAGCACACTGCAGCAGGAACAGCAGAAGATTTCTTGGTTTAAAAATAGACATATCAGTGTAGGCTTTTGAAAAACATACTGTCCTTTTTCCGCCCAGCACTTTATGGAAGCAAAAGCCTTCTGAGGACGACTAGCCAAAAAAACTAGCCTGGGTGGTTCAGGAATAAAGAAGAGGGACAGGAATCGAGGATGAGAGACCGGCCGTGCGGAATGCCGTGCTGATCTCATGTTAAATGAGGGTGCTATAAAAGGTTGACATGGATGCATGTTTCCATGGCAGTAAGAACAGCTCATGCCTACACACTCAACTGGAATCGCTATGTAAGATTTGAAATTTTTTTTATAAGAATTATGTATATAATACCGCAAATGCTTTCTAGGGCATTAATAATAATAATAACCTGTCAGATCATGCACTCCTGGTACTAAGAGCACAATTACTGTACACACTGGAATTAATATTCTGACACTGGATCCTGGATAATGAGGTTTCATGTTAAAATATGATATACTACAACGCTTGGTGAATTCTCAAATTTGTTAGAAAGTGCTGATTGATGTTCTAGAACATTAATCTATAGTTCATAAGACGGGCTTACTGTGTATCAATACACCCATTCTGACAGGGTTTGTTTCTATAGCAACGACTAATCCATGGGACTTGTATTGCAGAAACGCAGCATGAACAAAAAAAAAAAAAAAAGGAAACATATAGGGAAAGTTCTTCTATAGGAGAACTTTCCCCCATGTAACAAATCTGTCCTGTTGCCTTGTTGAAAAAAAGATAAACTGGCGAGGAAACAAATGTTTTAAATGTTCGACAAACCTCTTAAGCGACTACTCGTTCTTTCATATTAAATTAAATTATACAAACAAGAACAAATGTTTTACTGCAACAGGCTGCAAAGTGCCACGACTTCAACAACCTCAGCAGCAACCTCATTTCCCCTCTCGTCTATTCCAACCACTCAGCGGTCAACATCACCAGTATACTAATAATCTTATAATGTCAATAATTATCAATAATCTGATCATCTGTCATAATCTGCACCTGTTTCTCACCTGTTTTTTTTTATTTTTTTATTTAATGATTTATAGGTCGCTGTGTGGCTTAACCAACCAAAAAAAAAATCCCAAAACTTCAGGAAGGCTAGAGATCTATTCCTTAATGCCTGGCTCTTTGGAAGCAAAAGATGAAGAAATAAGGGGTGACTCAAGACTTTTGCACAATTCTGTACAACATAACTATGAATAAATAAAAAGATGGTATTTTATATATACAAAAAAGGAAAGAAAGAAAGAAAGAAAAATGATGTGGTCTAAGATGACTAAAATACTTCGGGGTCATAACTCTACAACAAATCTGGGCCTCATTACACCATTGTGTCATTAATTAACCTGCTATAACTGCATCCTCTGTTGTGTTTTATTACATCTCCTATTCTGTAATTACAATAAAAAAAAAAATTAAGCAAAAGTGTGTAGTAATGTAATGTAGTAAGTTAGGAGCATGGGGCCTTTTTTTTTGCGTTTAAGGAGTTAAATTATCTCTATTTAAAGATGAGTCAATTAAGTCTCATAAATGTTTACTTCTAAAATTGTCAGTTTGCACTTGTACAGTTTCCATGAGGATTAGCGTGCTCATTGTCGCTTATTAAATCATAGGTTGCTCAAGGATTCGTTACATAGGCAGAATGTTTTCAGCTCCCTAAAGAGGTTCTACTTGGAACCCTAACTGATGCAGGACTGTCCAAAGAATTGTC
The DNA here is from genome assembly GCA_028565275.1 of Leiocassis micropogon. NCBI lineage: Eukaryota > Metazoa > Chordata > Actinopteri > Siluriformes > Bagridae > Leiocassis > Leiocassis micropogon. The sequence continues at coordinate 4,694,062 of JAOVVA010000031.1, forward strand.
CAAAGGATTGTCCAAAGAAATTTTCCTTAGTACACCGGAGCTATGATCGGACTGCCTGAATTACATCCAAAACGATGGCCTCCCAGGAACTCCTTTAATGACCCAAACATATGGAAATGGCTTGTCAGGACTGTATGGGGGATGTGGCAATAACTCCCAGCCGAGTTCCTGTAATGGGCAAGTGGTGTTGGAGAATGATTGTGTGTACAGTTTCCACAGACGGAATCGTCTCTTATGCAAGTTGGTAACATTTTCTATTTTCAAGGATCAGGCGCTTCACTCGCTGAACATTCACAGGAACTTAGAGCCTTCGTTAAAATGTTTGCTCTATTTAGGTGTTTGGCTGCGGATAACAGCCTCATCACCGTTATGTGCTTAAAGACTTTAAATGTCAATCGGTTTTACTCCTTCATTCAGTAGAAATTTCATCACAAGTCGCAGTTTGTAGTAATAATAATAATAATAATAATAATAATAATAATAAAGCAGAAATATGAAAACAGTCCCACCCACATATCTAGTTGATAGAGATGATCTTGAGGAACACCATGAGAACACCATGCTCACAGTGCCACGCCCACTTCAGATTTCAACCCAAATACAGATATTCTATTATTTATTTCTTTGAAAATCATTATTATAACCGATGATGATGACCTTTGACTTCATGCTATCGTTCGTAGTCATTGCTGTCTAATAGGTTGCTGATGAAACACATACCTCTATATACACATATACATATATACATATATACCAAACAAAACAAAGACGATTGAAGTCGAGATTTATCCCCCACATAAAGACAGAGATATGAATATTTGGTGTACTAAACAGATATGGCTACAGATTTGTTTTAAACCTTTATTTATTACTCAGTTCTATAAAATATACCTAACCTAATAATCTGATTTAATAAATGATTATTCTTCAGAGTGACTTGGCACCTCTTATTCGCTCCTACATATACAATGGCAAGTTGTTTCTTGCATGTCGGTGTGATTAAGCTTTGACTTTGGCCCAAAATAAAAAAAATAAATAAAAAAAATCAAAGATAACCATCTGAAAACGTGCTATTACTGAGCTGTGCATTTTCAAGCCGTGGAAAGGAAGTTCAAAAGGTGAGTAAACCTGTTTTGAAATATATATAAAAAGAAAAGCTGTGAAATTACAAAAATAATAACTGGAGACTAAGATAGCATGTACTAAGCCTGTATCTTCTGATCAACTTCTGCTGATGTTCTGATATAATCTTTTTTTTTTAATACGCATGAGGTGACCGCTATTGTACCGTATATGCTACACTCTACACTACAGCCAAAAAAAAGAAAGAAAAAAGTGAGATAAGCCAAGCAAAATGTTATCTACAGCAAAAAGCATTATGTTTAAACCTATTCTGTTGCACATGTGCTTGCAGAAAAGTTAAACTGAAAATAATTCATAATCAATAGTATCTGACACTGAAACTCGTTTCTATATAAAAAAAGAAATAATAATAAGTTCCTAAAAATGAAATACGAAGATGGTGGAAAGCGGCCAGGATTCTGGTGGCTCCCAAAACAAAGCCTCATTGTGGTCTAATTTAACATAATTGAGCGGGGAAATGTGGATAGTGAGTGGGAGAAACATAAGCGGTAATACGTCTGCATGAGTAATACGCTTAAAAACAATCGCTTTTTAAGAAAACGAAATTTCACACAACCTCCAGGGTATGCTTTTTTTTTCTTCTTTTTTTCCCCTAGCTGCAGTATTAATTATGTTTCACCTGGGAAAGTCAATACAGCGTCCTTGAGGTTTATTTAAGGTACTAATTCGACCTTAAGCACCTAAAACGGGTTTTAACCGTGCATTAAGGGTTAAATTAACTGTGCATTAAGGCAGAAAGATAAATCTTTCTCACAATGATTGTGTTCATTTTTAAAAAAGTAATGCATGTACTGCTTTATAGAAATGACTATAAATAGACTCCTTCAGTCATGCTGTTTTTAAACTACAACTTTGATCATTAAAAGGAAGTGTATTTATGTGTCTGAGATATGGCATTAGATATTTTAATGCCAAAAACAAGAAATACTGAATGCATATGGACTCAGAAAGGTGCACTCCTTGTCACAGACTCGGTACCATCAGGCACACCTTCAAGCAGTGTGGTACCTTTTGCACCTTTAACACGTACTGTATGGTATCATTTAGTGCTTCTACTATAGGAGCATGCTATTGAACTTTTTTTTTTTAATGCATGGTACTATGCATTTAAAAATTGGATTTCTTTGACAATAAATAAAAAACAAGTACCTTTCCGTGTTGTTGGGTTAGTACCGTCAAGTAGACTTTTTTTCCTACCTTTGGTGGAAATGTATCAACCACCATCCTGGAAATGTGGAAATACTGTAGGGTCTGTTTAAAAAAATAACTTTTCAGAGTACAACTTTAAAGGTACACTGTGTCACTCTTTCCAGGTAAAAGATAAACAGGGTCCTAGAGGTTGAAATAAAGTGACCTTGATGTCTTCATGCCAGCCACGAGCATAAGTACAGGTCAGTACCCTCTATGCTATTTAGTGTGCACTGCAGTGACAAGCCTTAGAAAAGGGTGAGTACCCTTTCTTCAGAGCGTGCACCTCACGTCAGTACCATTTATTCTAAGAGTGCATGTCGATGATATACATTAGTACAGATCAAGTCATCATTCTTCTGAGACTGCACATCAGCTTAGTACCTTTTATTCCAAGAGTGCAGGTCAATGATAAGTATAAGTACAATCCAGTAACATTTCTTTCAGTGGCAAGCATTAGTACACGTAAGTACCCTCTCTTTTGAGCATGCACTGTAATGACAAGCCTTAGAAAAGGGCGAGTACTCTTTCTTTTGAGTGTGCACCTCATGTCGGTACCCTTTATTCTCATTTGCATGTCAATGAGAAGCATTAATACAGATCGAGTCTTCATCTTTCTGAGCATGCACCACAGTGACAAGCATTGGTACAGGTACTGTAAGTACCCTCTCTTAAGTATAAGTACAGTTTAGTACCATTTCTTTTTTTTTTTACGTGTGCACCTCAGTGGAAAATAGTAGCACAGATCAAGTCCTCATTCTTTTGAGGGTGCCGCTCTTATTAGTACCCTTTTTTCTAAGCGTGTATGTGGTTTTTTTTGAGAGCTCACCTCAATGACGAGCATTAGTCCAGGTAAGTACCCTCTCTTATGAGCATGCACCTCTTATGAGCCTTAGGAAAGGCTGAGTAACTTTTCATAAGAGTGCACCTTTTTGCTAATACCTTTTCTTCTCAGAGGGCACATCAGTAACAAGCATTGGTACAGGTAAGTACCCTCATTCTTCTGAGACTGCACATCAGAATAGTACCCTTTGTTCTGAGAGTGCACATCAGGTTAGTATCCTTTTTCTCAGGGCCAAGCATGAGTCCAGGTAAGTACCCTCTCTTTTGAGAGTGCACATCAGTTTAGTACCCTTTGTTCTGATAGTGCACCTCTTGTTAGTACTTTTTCTTCTGAGAGTGCATATCAATTTAGTACTCTTTCTTCTGAGAGTGCACATCAGTTTAGTACCCTTTGTTCTGAGAGTACACCTCTTGTTAGTACCCTTTTTTCTGAGAGTGCACATCAGTCTAGTACCCTTTGTTCAGAGAGTGAACATCAGGTTAGTACCCTTTCTTCTGAGAGTGCACATCAGGTTAGTATCCTTTTTCTCAGTGCCAAGCATGAGTCCAGGTAAGTACCCTCTCTTTTAAGAGTGCACATCAAGTTAGTACCCTTTGTTCTGAGAGTGAACATCAGGTTAGTAGCCTTTCTTCTAAAGGTGCACATCAGGTTAGTACCCTTTTTCTCAGTCCCAAGCATGAGTCTAGGTAAGTACCCTCTCTTTTGAGAGTGCACATCAGGTTAGTTCCCTTTGTTCTGAGACTATACATCAGGTTAGTACCTTTTGTTCCAAGAGTGCATTTCACTTTAAGTACTCTTTCTTCTGAGAGTGCACATCAGGTTAGTACCCTTTGTTCTGAGAGTGCACCCCAGGTTAGTAACTTTTGTTCTTAGGGTGCACATCAGTTTAATACCTTTTGTTCTGAGAGTGAACATTAGATTAGTACTCTGTTTTGAGAGTGCACATCATTTTAGTACCCTTTGTTCTTGTGCACATCAGTTTAGTACCCTTTGTTCTGAGAGTACACCTCTTGTTAGTACCCTTTGTTCAGAGAGTGCACATCAGTCTAGTACCCTTTTTTCTGAGAGTGCACATCAGTC
>JAOVVA010000031.1:4698416-4708708 GCA_028565275.1 Leiocassis micropogon
TAGTACCCTTTGTTCAGAGAGTGCACATCAGTCTAGTACCCTTTGTTCAGAGAGTGCACATCAGTCTAGTACCCTTTGTTCAGAGAGTGCACATCAGTCTAGTACCCTTTTCCTCAGTGCCAAGCATGAGTCCAGGTAAGTACCTTCCGTTCCGAGTACCCTTTCCCCTAATCAGACCAGGGCTGACACTTACTTCTTCCGTTCTCCTTGACCGAGGTGACGATGTCCCGGTAGTTGGAGTTCTCCTCGTCGTATGGAAACGCCTCCACGGTGATGTTCTCCTCGCGCAGGTTGAGGAAGATGCCCTCGGAGAGGAAGAAGTGCGGCCGGTCGTCCTGCTTCAGGTCGTGGAAGATCATGACCGCGCGCCGCGTCCAGTTGAACTGCGCGTGCAGCGCGTTGACGAAGTCCCCGAGCTTGGTGGTCGTGGGTCCGGTGCGGAAGATCGTCCGGAACTCCTCGGTGATGTCGAAGCCGTAGGCGAGTCCGCCGGCGGTGATGAGCGGCAGCTTCCAGTGCGACGCGAACCTGCCCACGGAGGCCACGGAGTAGACGCAGCCCGGGCCGATGAACGCGTCCGGCTTGTTGTAGAGCTTCGTGTCCACGGCGATGATCTGCGCCTTGTTCTCGGAGCACGAGCCCGTCGAGTCCTCCACGCTGAAGTTGAGCAGCTTTATCCCGCGCGCGCCGAGCACTCCGCTGCGCAGGACGGACTCGCGCGCCATGCGTATCGCCGGCAGCACGCGCGGCGATGCCCACGGGTATTTCGCGTTGTCCGGGAGCAGCACGGCCACGGTGATGTTACCACCTGCATCCGCTTTGCACCGGGCCAGGACGCAGCAAAGAAACAGGACGAGGACACAGTGCACGGGGTGCGCTTTATGTCCCATTCGTGCTCTGACAAATAATAATAATAATAATAATAATAATAAACGATAAAGGCACACAAATCCGATAAGAAGTTTGAACTAAAAAAAAAAAAAAAAATCCAAATGCTTTATATAAAAACAAAAAATAAAAAATCCTACATTCAAGGGTTCCTTTTCCGCGCATTCAGATGACAATTCTTCCAAAAGTTAGTGTTGTTGTTTTTTTTCCTTTTCCTCGCTGCTTCCTCACACCGCCGCTCTCTCTGATCATATTCATCCAAGTGACCAAGTTGAAATGAGTGCACTTCTACTCACACTCAGCACAGCCCCTACACGTCATGTTAATAACCTGTTATAGCCATTACAACAGCGCCATCTGCCGGTCAGGTAAAGTAAAGTACTGTAACCGTGTGTCCTGGAGCCTATCCCTGGGAGTTCAGGGTACAAGGGAAGGGTTACACTGGGCGAGGTGCGAACCAATCAGTTACTATAGTGCACAGGTGCACACACACTCTCTTTAGACTGAGGTAGGGTGGGGGGAGGGGGCAGGACTGAGGAATCCCACCAAGTGTGATGACGCACACAGACCCGAAGCGGGAATCAAACCCACGACCCTGTAGGTGCAAGGGGACAGTGCTAACCACTACGCCACTGTGCCATCTCGTTGTGCTGCATTCCAGAATATGACAAACAAAACTGTATAAAGGTAATACCATTACCAGATGAACGATGCATATTTTTGTCTGTAAATGCCATGACTACAAATTCACTGAGTAAACAAAATGCATTAGACAGTCACCAGACATCAAAATGATACACTGGCGTGAAAACAATTTTTTCCACATTTCCTGAAATCAGAACATCAAACAAATTTTAACATTACACAAAGATTACCAGAGTAGGCACCACAGTGGTGTAGTGGTTAACACTGTCTCCTTGCACCTCCAGGTTCCAGGTTCGATTCCCACCTCGGGTCCTTGTGCATAGAGGTTGGATGTTCTTCCCGTGTTTGGTGGGGGTTTTCCTCCGGGTACTCCGGTTTCATTTCACAGTCCAAGGACAAAATGATGTGTCATTTGGATGTGGTTGTTGTGAGCTGGTGTCTTTTGAAAGTTACCGACTCGATCTTTCTAACTTTTATACAGTGGATTTCAGCTCATCAAATAGTTTGACCCTCAAAGATTTTGCATACACAGAAAATTTTGATTTTTTGGGAGTGTAAACTCGTCCACAATGCAGACATCTAAAAGTTTTTTTTTTTTTTTTGTGAAAGGTGCATCCCTTGCAGCATTTGGACAAAAATGGAAGTATTGCTGTAGATTGATTTTTGCAAATCTGTGCATAGAATATCAAAATCAAATAGTGTGTAAAGCGCTCATGCACACATACAATTTGGAAATGTGAATAAACGTAATCTGCATGTGTTTGGCTGTGGAAGGAACATGCAAACAGCGCACACTGACAGATCCCAGGTGGGACTCAAACCCTTAACATGGACATGCAAGGATACAGCGCTAACAACTACGCCACTGCGGGATATAAACCTTTTTTTTGTTTGAAAAATATTGTCTTTCTATATTCTGGTTATTTTAGGCACAGAAACAAGGCTTCACAGTTTATTTATGAATATTATTTGCATTCTGGAAGTAACTATTTCGGTCTATATTAGCTGGTATTCACTAACCCTAACATGTCATAATAATAAGAGCAAATCTTATTATTTTGTATAAATTGACCTAGATCTCTGCAGAACAGTTACATTTTTATAGAAGACAAAATGAGAAATATATATGCAGTGAAAAGTAAAACAGTGTGAAACATGATGAATATGATAAACTATTTAGCATTTTATTATTTGTGAAAAAAACAAAACAAAAAACAATCTAACCAGATGAACTTTGTCTGTCCATCTCTACTGAGTAGTTTTGGGCAGTCTGTACACTCCGGCTGAGACGATCAGCTGGTGATCTCGCACTTTTTTCTGCAGGAAGGCCTGCAGCTCGTTGACGTCCATCTCGGTGACGCCGGGCCCCGTAGCCACAAACATACGCAGCATGGAGTGAATCCTTTCCAGGGTCATGCTCTCCAGATTGGTCAGCATGGCCTGAATGTAGGCCCAGAACAACTGAAGCAGGACACAGGAGACAGAAAATAATTAGGCTGCATCAAGCAAAGAAAACAACTAAGGAGATCTGAAATGACTGGAACTGGGTTAAGAACCCTTTAACACATTATCAAAACCTGGAAGCATAGTGCTGAACCGTCAACTTTGTGTAACAAAATTATGAACAGAGATCACTTGAACACTTCGGGAAGGGGGGGTTAAGGTTAGGGTCCACCCACCTGCAGCTTCTCCTCCCTCTGCTCCGACTGCGTAGTGGTGTTGGAGTCTCCCTCCTCGTCGCTGTCTATTAGCATGACGCCTCGGTCAGGCCGTTCCCGACTGCACGCCTTCTCGAGGATGCTGTACCGGCCCGGTGACTCCTCCTGGATCACGCCGTGCTGCTGCCACAGTGCTAGCTTTCTGCGCAAGAGCTCCTGAGGCACGCCAAGAACTCCGCTCAGATCCTCCAGGGCCCATGTGCCTGAGAGAAGAAACCACCTGATTTAAGGAACCCATGTTTATACACTAGGTGGAAGTGTTCTAATCATAAAGACTACGCAATGTTCATTCCAGGACTTGTCCACCAATTCAAAAGATATTAATAAAACCACAACCAAACTCAATATTTCTTTGCTCAGACTTCCAGACTGAGGATCACTAAGAGCACAGCTTCACATCAATCACACTGCATCCTTTTATTGTCTTTAATCTTTCTCAGAGAGTTGGACTATAAATATCTCACACACACCCTGAGAGAGCCCCTGTATAAATAAAAGTGACGTTAAATAGAAAATAAGCCATCGGTTGACAGTTTGTGTCCTCACCCTTGTCCTGGAAGTGCAGGATGATGGCAGCGTGAATGGGAGACACAGAGAGGTTGGCAAGAGTGCGGTCCTCCAGCTCCACGTCCAGGGTTACTGACCCGAGATGAGGCTTCCAGCTCAGAGTCCGCATCGCCTACTCTCAAACACAAATGATTACGGTCGCTGATTAATTCTCAGACTACACCTCATAACATAACATAATCCTTAACCTTAGCGGTCAGAAGGAAATAAATGGCATTTTTAAACAAAAATATGGATGCTGAAAAAGTAAAAATGTTTTTTTTTTTTTTTTTTTTTTTTTTAAAGTGGAAGACGAGAGACCTTGAGCTTCTCAAAGCGGTGTGTGTAGGTTTCCATGGATTTCGAAATGGCAGCAGGTAGTTCCAGCTTCTCCTCTTTGAGCTGAGGCCAGAACTCCGAGGACAGGATCATTGCCGACAGGGATACAGGAGATTGCTCTTCCTTAGGTAGACGAGCGTCCTCTTCGTGAATGTTGGTGTTTATTCGCCGGGAATCTGCCACATCCTACATAACGAGAAAGACGGAGCAGAATGAGAAGCAGTTTGGATGATTCGAGTGTTCCTTATGGTTAGTATTGCGCAATTTTGCTTCATTTTTTTCCTTGTTTTTTGGACCAGTGTGTTTATAGTGAGGTGTAGTGGTTAGCACTGTCGCCTTGCACCTCCAGGTTCCGGGTTCGATTCCCGCCTCAGGTCTGTGTGCATGGAGTTGGCATGTTCTCCCTGTGCTTGGTGGGTTTCCTCTGGGTTATCCGGTTTCCTCCCGCAGTCCAATGACATGCAGATTAGGTTAATTGGCGTTCCCAAATTGCCCGTGAGTGAATGAGCCCGTGAGTGTGCGCATGTGTGTGTGTGTGTGCCTTCCATGGATTGGCACCCCATTCAGGGTGTACCCTGCCCATCCCTGTAAAATGCATCAGTGATGTTGTGTCAAAAATCTGCTTTCTTGTAACACTGTTTGTACATAAAATATTTGATATAGTTAAACTGCATTCAAGCGATCATTTTATTAGATTTTGGAATAAACCATCTTAAATTGAAGCAATTAAAGAAGAAAATATGATACGACTTTACAGGTTGTATCAGCCAGTGATGATTTAGCTGCCCTCTAGTGGACACTGATTTTTAAGCCTTTTGCTACACAAAAAGTACCGCAATAATAATAATAATAATAATAATAATAACACCAGGCACAGAAAACAAAGAGACTTAAAGTAAATAGAATTGAACATAAGTGTTATTGGACGGCCCTGACCTTCAGCATGACCTCACAGTAGTGCATGTGGGACTCTCCAAACCTCAGCTTCAGCAATTCCACATTTCGAATCTCCCTACAAACACACACACAAACACACCGCACTGATCTATACAAACCAATTAAACACACTGTGTGTCATGTAACATTTATTACAGTGTGATTCCTCAGTAATACAAGCGTATTGTAAAATCACCTGGCTGTGTTGTAGTTGAGCTGGTGCAGCAGCCTGTCTGCCAGCACGGTCTTGTACTCATCAATGAAGATGTCCTTACTGCCGAAGATGCTCACCAGAAGACTGATGATGTCCGAGGAGCGCCGCTTAGAGCCTGTCTTATCTTTAAAGACAAAGATTGAGAGAAGTTAAGAATACTCGAGATAAATTAGGAGTGTATATACCACGCCCATTAGGAAAACAAGGCTTTCGTAGGCAAATGTAGAGTGTGTGAATGCAGGGCTATGACCTGTTAGGGCATCAGTAGGGTCTGGGGTCCACTCCTCTGGATCACTCCCCTCATCTTCACTATCTTGTGTTTCCAGAGTAACAGGGTCGGCCCGAGAGAGCTCACTGGCTAACTCACTGCAGCCCTCAGTGTCGCCTGTTAGACTGGCGACAATCTGACGCACTGTGTCCTCGCGCGTTCTGTCCAATAAGAGATAAATGGAACTAATTCGATTATGACAGTTTATTTTCAGACATAAATGAAACTAATAAAACTAACTGGATTGGACCCAGGCAGGGCAAAATTAGATTAGATTCATTGGGTAACAATGTCTAGACAGTGTTCCTACAATTATACAACTATATACCAATCCAATTTTACCCAACGTCCATTTAAAACACAATTCAATTTTACCCAAACAACAAGTCCAGTCCAATTTTACCCCAATATCCTTAATCTAAATTTACCCAACCACAGCTAATTTTACCAAGCCATAGCCCAGTCCAATTTTACCCAACAATCCCCAAATCCAATTGTAAACAGGTAGAGCGTAATCCAGTTTTATCCAACCATACCCAAATCAAATTTTACCCAACCATACCCCAATCCAAATGTATCCAGGTAAAGCTCAATCCAATTTTACCTGAAACATTTTTACCCAACAATACCCAAATCCAACTGTACCCAGGTAGAGACTAATCTAATATTATCCAACCTTTCCCAAATCCAATTTTAACCAACAATACCCCAATCCAATTGTACCCAGGTAGAGCTTAATCCAATTTTACCCAACCATACCCAAATCCAATTTTAACCAATAATACCCAATCCATTTTTACTCAAAGGCCCTATCAAATTTTACCCAAACAAATCAAATCCAATTTTACCCAACCAAATTCCAATCCAATTTCCCCAGCTACAGCCAATAAAATTTTACCTAACAATATTCATATCCAATTTTACCTCATTATGGTCAACCCAATTATACTCAACCACCGCCCAAACTATTTTACCCAAACAAAGCCCAATCCTACCTTATCCAACCACATCCTAATACAATTTTACCGAACCAGATTTAATCCAGTTAAACCATCCTGATCCAATCCAGTTTAACCTAAAAAGCCCAAACCAAGAGCATATTGGAAGATCTGATACGGCAAATAGCACGATAACTGCTACCATGCCAGTGCTGGTGGCTTTAAGCAAAGTTATTACACCTCAGGACTCCCCTTATCCCTGGCCCTGCTCTCTGACCCCTGATATCCACAGAGTTATTAAATATTTTTCACAAGGGTGCTCTAAAAGGATAAACAAATGAAACTTAAGCTTTTGTGCTTGACTGTGCTACAGAATGAGAATCTTGCCTAACCTTAGGTATTTGCGAATGGGTTGGCAGGCCACCTGAAGGATGACCATGGAGGGGTCGAGTTCCCGTAATGCTTTAATAGCTGAGATGTAAACAGTTATTATGTCAGATGTGTGAACTCCTGCAACAGCAAAAAATGGAACTATAAGTTCAATATTTTTTACGACAATGCACAAGTTTTTTTTATTATAATTTTTTTTTGCCAGAGATTTGGTGCTGACCTGGGTGCAACAGTCGTGTCTCGAAAGCGGATTTGAGGGAGGTAAGAAGTTGCTGTCTTTGATTGGTCCGCTCCAGACAGAACTTCAGGTCTTCGACAGCAGGAGTGGATTCTGGGAAATCTACACAGGCAAAGAAAAAAAATATTCAGATTTGACCTGCAGAAGTTGCAGAGGAATCCAATTCATCAACAAATTATTATTATTCATTTTTTTAACCTCGAATGATGCTGAAAAGCTCCTCGATCCTCATGTTGACGTAGATGCGGCAGAAGAATTGCTGCATATGACAACGCCAGCGCTGGAGGATGGTACTACCAACGTAATCTAGCTTTCCGTCTGTTGGCAAAGTGCTGGCGGTGGCCTCGCCTACCTCGCTGGCAAAGACCCTGCTGAGCCAACCAAGGACCTGCTCCAACCACTGCATAGAAATAAAGAGACCATAAGAAATTTGGAGAAAGATGACAGTTCTAAAAAGTTTGGACACACCTTCTAAGTCCATGGTCTTTCCTGATTTTTATTTCTTTCTACGTTGTTAAACAATGGTAAAGGTGCCTGAAATATGCCATAATCTCCTTTGAACAGGTTGAGGGCATTGGTGGCTCAGTGGTAGGTTTCTCGCCGATCATGCAGGTTCGATTCCCCGCCAGTGCCGAAAACACCAGCTACTGGAATAAATGCCGGTCCCAAGCCCGGATAAAAATGGGCGGGGTGCATCAGGTGGGCATCCGGTGTAAAACCTGTTCCAAGCTTGTGCGTGAAGCGGATGGTCCACTGTGGCGACCCTTTGACGGGAGCAGCCAAAAGACCAACAACAATTCCTTTGAACAGTTTATATCGAGTTGAGTCAGCTGCTTATGCTCTGTAAAGCCTTCATAACGGCTCTAATCTGAGTCATTTGTGGTTTTTGAGGCTGGTGACTCTAAATGAACTTCTCCTTTGCAGCCGTGATATGTTTTAGTCTCGCTTTTCTGGGACGGTCTTCGTGAGAGCCAGATTCATCATGGTGCTTGATGCGTCTTGCAAATGCACTTGACATTACAGTTCTTGCGAGGACTATTCCAGAACAGTTGACTTTTATGGTTCAAAATGATAACTGACTATTGTTGTTGTTGTTTAATTCTCTAATTCCATATGTTAGATCTCTGTTTAACACTGTTTAAAATTAGTGTTAGACAAATGCATTTTTTAATTTGTTTTTTATAAAGAGTTTATTTCTGAGCAGTTCCTTAAACACGTGCGTCTAAATTAAACATCTTCAGCATCCTTTGTCTTAGTTCCGTGCACTAAAGAGAAAATTTTGTAGTCAGGGTGAAAACAGCAGGAGACATTGTAAAGTGAGGATCAAGAATAAACAGGTAGGATGCTGACATACATCGTTGAAGTCTGTAAGAAAGGATCGTTCATATTCTCCTCTGCAGCGCTGCTCCATCCTCTGCTCGATCAGGCGGTGCAGAATGTTGGTCACTGCTTCAGAGCTCACTCTTTCTAACAGCTGCAGTCTGGAGCTGCAACACACACACACACACACAGAGCATGACCTGCTTGCTCATCACAAAAAAACTAAAGAAACTTTGCATGAATTTTCAATAATTCATGAAAAATTCAATAATTGGGTGCTTACAGGATGTGACTAAACTCTTGCAGCTGCTCCAGAGCGTCTTGACACCAGCACGCCTGCGGTGCAGCGGCGCATCCCGTGCACACGTTGCTCCTTTCATGCTCTTCAACCGCGTTGTCAGGCTCGATCTGCTCTCCCATCTGGCTCATGTACACAGAGAAGGTGCGGCTGTAGAACTCCAGGACGCGCTGCTGCAGCACCGGCGGTGGAGAAAACAAAAGGATGGCACGGATGATAGAGAACGCCCTCTCCCGCAGGCCATGGGCTCCGGGTCCGATCAGACCTGCTCGACCCTCGTCCTGCCACGAACCAAGTCGCTCAAGACCACCTGCAACCACAAAAATAAATAACAATATGAAACAGCATTTAACAGTATAATTATTTGCCATGCAAATGAAATGGAAAAAACTACAGCCTGAAGAAAAGAACATAAAACCCCCCCCAAAAAAAACAAAAAAGAGAGAAAAATCACAGCATACAGAGAAAAGGTTGGAGCCGCTGCAGCAGGGTCCTAAAGGCTTCTAACAGGGCTCTGCCCCTGTCTCTCTCTTGTGATTCCCCATCCGGATGCTGAAGTCCGGCCCAGAACTCTGGAGCCACGTCGGACGCCAAAGACGCCTGCAGCGTCTCCAGGAGCCAACCTTCCACATATTGACCCAGTCCTTTCTTACACAGCAGGGTCAGAGCCTCGGAAACGGGATCATCAGTAACTGGAAGGGGTGCGCACGGAGATACCTAAACAAAAATGCAAGAAAGGAATGTTCAGGAATATAAAGCTAATCATATATTAGAAAAATATGAAGATACACTTTGAATAATGTTCATAAAGTAGGTATGTAATCAAGGGCTGAAGCTGAAAGAAATGCCATTAAAGGTGCATTAGGTACAATTTGTATTGTTTTTTTTCCTTTTTTATGTTTTCAATACTAGAAAAAAATAGTAAATACATGACAATTCTGTATTACCTGCCAATACATCTTAGATAAATTTTTTTCACACTGAAAATACACCTAAAATGCATTGAGTTGCTGCCATGTGATTTGATATTTTTCATTAATGAGCAGGTGAACAGATGGTAAGTGAATCTGGTAGAGATTGGCCGAAAAATCTATTTGGTAATGAATAGAAATTCTTTTGCGTGGCAAATCAGGTATCACCACACTATCTCCAAAATCAATTTTTTAAAATTATGTTTATAATAGAGATAAACCGGTCGATCGGTCAGTAATCAGCACTGGCTGGTTTTCAGTTTGATTGGTTGTGACCGGTGATCGGCTAATCAGCCTCAGATATAAACGATTGTGTACCGAGCGTAGAAGCTTTCGAGTGGCGGAACAAACACATTTTTATGCCGTTGCATTATTAAAAATTGTGTGCGTTATAAGCCTCCGATCTCCCTTTTCCTCCAAGCTCTGTGAGCAATTTAGTCTTCAGTCACGCTTACACCAGTCTTAAAACACCCCAGCGTTAATTAGTCATAAATCCAAAGCGTTAGAAGTAGGGCTGTGCAAAAATATCGATACATCTAACTATCGCGATAATTTCTTTTACGATAGTGTATCGATAGTCAAA
>JAOVVA010000031.1:4716530-4727916 GCA_028565275.1 Leiocassis micropogon
ATCAGCCACGCGCCCAATGTTGAGTAGCTCTCCCTCTTTTGCCGCCAAAACAGTGATACACTTATATATCAGACAGAGTCAGCCAAAAATGTATACACACTTCAGGAAAAAAAAATAGTGTGATGTATATCATAATTATATAATATTAATATTATAGTATTCAAATATTTATACTACTTTTTCTTTTTTTTTTCCCTGAAGCGTGTGTCTCCGTTCACTGCACGTAGCACGTGCACAGAACGCTGATTGGGCACCTTAAATGTGACGTCAGGAACACGTCACATTCGTCTTTGTTTGGAAACGCCCCTTCTGCTCGATACAGGCTTCGGAGCTCCGGAGTTTCTCACACGTCACAATTCTAACAGCCAGGATTTCCCTGTCTTTTAAAGTTAAACTTTAGTTTAAAGCAGGTGGAATTACGAGTTAAAGATAATCAGCAATGACCCAGCAAGGAGCTGTACTGCGAACATACAACAACGAGCTGGTCAAGTGTAAGTCTAATATAAAAGATCAGTAATGATATCAAGGTCTGCTTTCATTGAAATGACACGTTTTAAATCATTTTAAAGTAAATGTGGTGTGTCTATATTTTAATACATCTTTCAAGGATTTGGCACCATGCAAGAAATGATCTTCTATAACCTTAAGGCTTTTAAACATATTATAGTCTACAGGATCAATAATACAATACATTCCATATGATTAATCGCATGATGTTGATCATGTATGTCACAATGCATCCTGCATACGGAAAGCCCGGGTTCGATTCCCACTCGATGCCTAATCCCCATTCACTGGATGCAGTGTCGTTCCCAAACCCGAATTTAACTGGAGGGTTGCATTAAAAAGGGCATCTGGCGTAAAGCCTGTGCCAAGTCATGTGCAGATTGGCTGGTCTGTTGTGGCGACAACAACATATTATACATTTATATACTGTAGCAGGTGGTGTGGTAGTGTAGTGGTTAACATCTAGGAATGACGGTTCGATTCCTGCCTCAGGTCTATGTCTGTGGAATTTGCATTTTCTCCCCATGCTTGCTTAGCTTCCTCCACAAACTCGGTTTCCGCCCACAATCCAAAAACATACAGATTAGGTTAATTGGTGTTCCCAAATTACCTCGTGCCCAAAGTCACCTGGGATAGGCTCATGACCCGCGACCCTGATGGAAAATGAATAAATGAACAGTTATATAGTCCAACTGTATATAGCGTGAGATATGCAGTCATGGGCAAAGTAAAAAAAAGATACTTTTCCGTCTCCCTCTAATACAATGGCATGCAGATATGTGGTGAAGTAAAAGTCCAGATAGTTGTTTTTTATGATGTAGTGGAGTTAAAGTAAAAATCGTCGAATAAAACACTTAGAGACAATATTTTATTGGAAAACATTCAGCTTCAGGATGGTAATATACCCTTTATTACACTCTATGGTTGATGTATTTTCCCCAACGGCATGCTTTGTGGTGGCACGGTGGTGGAGTGGTTAGCACTGTCCAGCGTCCAGACTCGATTCCCGTCTCGTGTACATGGAGTTTGCATGTTCTCTCCGTGCCTGGTGGGTTTCCTCCCATAGCCTAATTGGCATTTCCAAATTGCCCATAGTGTGTGAATGTGTGTGTACCCTGCGATGGATTGGCACCCTGTCCAAGCTGTACCCTGTCTTGTGCCCTAAGCCTCCTGGGATAGGCTCCAGGCTCCCTGCGACCCTGAATACAGGATAAAGCGGTATAGAAGATGAGTGAGTGAGTGAGAGCATGCCTTGTCAGATTTTATTCCTTTAAAAGCTAAAACACAGCCTTCCAAAAATTTCCAACTCTAATCGGCTCTCTTTCCTCAGGTATAGAGGAGCTGATCTTCAAGAGGGACGAGCTGAATAAGCAGATCCAGCAGGAGGAAGAGGAGAAGTCTGGTCTCCAGCATGACATCCGCTTGCTCACTGAGAAATTAAACCGTGTGTCCGAGAGTCTGGACTGCCACCTCACTTCCTGGAAAGAAGTAGACCAGACCATCGCTGAGACAGAAGCTGCATACATGAAGGTAGCGGTCTT
Source organism: Leiocassis micropogon (assembly GCA_028565275.1). Lineage (NCBI taxonomy): Eukaryota > Metazoa > Chordata > Actinopteri > Siluriformes > Bagridae > Leiocassis > Leiocassis micropogon. The sequence continues at coordinate 4,718,579 of JAOVVA010000031.1, forward strand.
CTTTTAATAAAAAAAAAAAAAAAAAAATCCTGTAATGTAATTTTATTCTGTCATGTCATCCTAGGTGATTATTTTTACATTGTAAGTAATTAACAGCAATTTTGAAGTGTGCTTCAAAACAAAAATCAAACCTGTTTGAATATTTGAACACAAATGTTGATTAAATTATAAGCAGACAGGCTTCATTTAGCCCCTGGGTAGAGCATACAAATAATCTCAGTTAATGAAGTGAAGAAATATTGCCACATGTTTTCCAGGTTTGTTACGCCTTCATTCATGATGGGTTTCATCACAAGTCCCGGTTTGACTCGAACGCTTCTATTTTGACATCTGTGTTGCTTTTTCACAGTCCCTGTTTGCCGTAGCCCTGCTACAGATCTCTGTGAATTTCCGTAGAGCCTTGAAGATTATGTCAAAAAATTATGTATTTGTCTCTGTTTGTCTTTGTCTATGTATATGTTAGAGTGTGCAGATTTTTGACTCACAATCATACTAGATGCCCGATTAATTTGCTTGCTTTATGTAAAAAAATTAACAACAATAAAAACTTCTTTTTTTTTCCTATCCTAGATCCTAGAAAGTTCTGAGACCCTGTTGAGTGTTTTGAAGCAGGAGACCGGGAACCTCGCCAAAGCCACAGACCCCAGGGGCAGCAAAGACCGTCTCTTTCTATAGTCGCCTCCTTTTGTGTTAGTATCGACGCCATGCAGTATTTAACCTTTTCAATTCTTAATATGGAATTAATTTTCTACCATGATGTACAGTATTTATTCAAAGACTTCTTTTATATTGGAAATTTAAACAAGGAACATATACTGTATATACAGTATAGTACACTCTTTCCCCCCCCTCCCCTCCTCCTCCCTATAATAAAGCATCAGGCAGTCAGTGGAATACAGAACAATAGGTATAAGTAATACCAATTATAGAATGGATTAAACTAAAAAAAAATATAAACGGCAAAATAAATAAATAAATAATATTAAACAATTTTTTTTCTTAAATATCATTTTCAAATTTCTTTTTAAGTGCATCTAATGTGGTTGAATTACTTGTGTGGTGTGTTTAATAACTTAAATATAGTGTAGTTCTGATCATCTATCCGTTTTGCATCTGGTTTATGTCTATAAACAGAATCTAAGAGGGATGGCGACTTCTGTACAGGCTGCTCGAGCGAGCCAAAGACCTTGTCAATGTAAAGGTCGTACAGTATAATGTCATAACTCCACATTTGAACTGTATCCAGTGCCCATCCAACATACAGTGTCCACAATATTAAGAGATACAGAGGAGAGAACTGACATCATACTTCACCCAGCATAACATTTGCTCCAATATGCACAGCCCAGTAATAATAAAGGACATTTTGGGAGTGGTCAGATATAACTATGGCTTTATACTTAGTATAGTATAATATATAGTATATATATATATATATATATAGTATATTAGTGTATTGTCATGTTTGGGATCAGGGACAGAAAATGGTAATGGAAAAAAATATATACAGTTGGGTGCATAAACATTGGTTAACATGATTTTGAGTCCATATAAGTACTCACCCGACTACCGTAGTATAGCGACCAACAGCGTCTGAGTCAGTAATTGTTGCTACAAACGGTAGGTTTTTAATAATCAGAATAGCAGCAGCCCCGTGCCTTTGAGCGCTGGACGTTGAAGTGATATAATTGCCAGATCCACCCCGTCTTAATTTAAATTAATCACAGGAACCACCACTCTTAAAGAAAAAGCAATATCAGCTTTGAGTTGTTTCATAGGGTTCATGGCTTTTTTTTTTAATTTAACGTTTCACATGATTTTTAAGCGAGTTAACATTCCAGCTAACAAAATTATTAGAAATACATTAGCCCGTCTGGAAGGAACACTCAGTACAGTTGACTGGCATGATCCCTACCCGTCAAACATTATAAGAAGGTGATTACCCCAGCCCATGTCAACACAATCGAGATTTCAGAAGAGATGGACAGCACTGATCAACGGAGATTTACTCCCGTTCTCAGGTACAATTGCTTCCATATCTGAGTACGCTGTATTGTTCTTAAGACCACCTCTTCAAGTGGACATGGTTCCGGAGCGCGGAACGATTGTGTTCTCACTGAGTTTGGGGTTTAAGGTCTGCGACGTCCATCCTAATGAATGTCGGGGGAGGTGATGTTGCGGCATCGCTGGAGTCTGAGCTTGGCTCACTGACGGCACTGTGGGCGGAGACATTACTAGACCTAGTGCTGGACAATCCACAGAATTTGTATTTTCTCAAACCCTCAGCCATAGGCGACAACACAAGAGTACTGAACAAGCACCTGGGTTATGGTCAAGTACTGTTGACCGGTCACTTAAAAAAAAAAAAGGCACTAAGGATTTCTAGGATTCCGGACGAATCACATCCTACTCCATTGTTGGCTCTTTAGCGCCCCCTGTATTAAATTAAATGCCATATCAAGGTTATGTCTCCTGATGTATTTTTTCATGTCATCAAACCGACTCCATTAACCGCCTTCACTTTATTGAACATTTATTTGCATGTTTAACAGGTTTTCTTTTCAAATCTTCGAAATCAATGACACAAATCGTACACATAGATTTAGCCAAGGACAGAAATACAAGAAAAATTAAATGAAAATACAGTACAAACAGCAACCTGTTTCCACTATGAAAACAAACAGGGGGAGGTGTGGAAGAATGGATGGACGGTTTTATTCAACTTTATACCTCCTACCTAAAAGGCACAGGTCCTATTTTTTTTTTCTCTCTCTGAAGACCCCTAAGCTATCTATTCTTAACATTTTCTTTTACTTGCTAATCGAGCTTTTAGTGGAATGAAGCTTCGATGCAAAATATCTGGCAGCTATGTACTTTATTTACTTGTTGGAACTAGAGGAACATTACTACTTTACTTTAATCTTTGTTGTTGATTGGACCTGAAATTTCCAAAAATTAGTCCATCCATGACGGCGACACTTCCCCAACCGCCTCAACTTTTTAAACATGACTACACAAGGTGCAAAATGAGGCAACAAAAGGACAGTGCAAATGAATGAAAATTAACAGTAAGTTATTTCTTCTTCTGGTTTTTTTTTCTTCTTTTTTTTTTAAATAAAGCACCTTAATGCTACTGCTGATGTTTAAAACCTCGTTAAAATTCCTATAAAGATACTAAAAGATGTAAAATAAAATAAAATTTCTTGTTTATGAAATAAATTATGAAAGTGTGTTTAAAGAATGTAGAATCTCTGCATCAATACTGGCCAAAGAAGCATATCGAGACGACTGAAAAAATCTTGCGCTCACACACACACACACACACACACACACACACACACACGCACACACACGCACACACATTGGGGTCAATTGGCATTGTGTGTCCTGTCAGTCTTTTTGTCCTCTCTCTCCCCCTCTCTCTTACACACACACACACACACACACACACACGGTCTTATTTATGGATGTGACTGAAGTAGGCATCCATTTTTGCTCACTGGAATGTAGAAGAGTCATGTAGTGAGCAGGAGAAAGAAAATACAAGGGGCTGTTCAAGTCAAACCGGGACTTTTGAGTGTGCAGAATAACAGAACACGGTTATGTGCGAGAGTAAAAGCTCCCTTTTTTGTCTCTATAGCAAGACTGCCTGCTTCACGTCTAGAACGCTGGCATTCCAGAAACTCCTTAAATGTGGAAATGGCTTGGAGCGAGATCAGGGGATCAGGGGACTGTACTGGGGATGTGGCAATAACTTCCTGTAATGTGCAAGTGGTGTTGGTGAATGGTTGTGTGTACAGTTCCCACAGTCAGATGCGTCTCTTCTGCAAGCTGGAGACAAGTTATCCATTGACTCTCAACGATCAGCCGTTCCACTCACCGAATGTTCACTGGAACGACTGCGGTGGGCTCCGAGCCACCTCGGCCGGGATCGCTATTCACGGCCGCCTTTAAAACGTCTGCACCGTTCAAATGTTTTACTGCGGCTGAGAGTCTCATCACCGTACTGTGCTTGAAGTCTTCATTGGCTTTGACTTGAACGCCCCTCGTAACATCCTAATCTGCAGGTCTAACACCAGAAAAAAACGTCTGTTGGCATCTGTGAACAATACTGTAGTGTTCGACATGCTGTTACATCACTGACACAGTGTTACATCTCATTCAAGACAGTGTTATAAATATATCAGAGCTGGTAGTTTATGCAATAATAGCTGCATATTGAAAGTGTTGCATTGTGTTCATTGAAACCAGCAGAAACATAATTTTTTCATTTCAGTAAAGTCTTAAGAGTTATGCTTTCATCTGAACACGTCGGTTAAATGTTGCTTGGAAAACGTCTCCACTAACGTTCTAATCGATTGGCTAGAATAGACAGGTGGGTGGGAGCAAGACCCGGCAGGAGCGCCGCCTCCTCCTCCTCCTGTCTCATACAGCACTTTGTTCACTAGTGATGGGTTCGAGTGGCTACCGGGTCGACTCTCCATTTGAATGAATCAGATTTCTATTCAAGTTTGCTTTGCAAGAATTGACTACACCTACATTTCTTGCTTGTTTTTTTTTTTTTGCTTAAACAAGAATCTCCCTAAACAATATCGAGTCGTTAAAGAAAAAAAAAATCAAGAATGACAAACTTTTTCGGTTTATGAATTTGAAATTTGAAAAAAAAAAAAAACTCTTTTTACCACACATTACAGTGGACATCGGGATCATGAATTCTTTTTGTTTCGATCACATGACTTCAATCTGGGATTCGTGATCAGCTTAATTGAGCTCATTTTCATTCGTTAAGTGCATGAAGGCACTGACAAAAAAAAACCCCAAAAAACTGTTGTTTCTTGTTTCAACTGATTTGTTAAAAAGACTCGGATCAAGTCAGGCATCGCTATTGATCACAGTGTAGCACGTCTGAGATTATGGTTGCTAAAATCTGCTCTTTTTATCTAAAGTGAGAAGATATTACAGAGTAGTTTACCAACAGTGGCAGCTTGGCGATGCTGAGATTTAAACTTATGACCTACTGATCCATCATCCAATGCCATAAATATACTGCTCAGACAATTCATCAGTTGAACTTCTGAGGAAGGTTACATCAAAAGCGTTCCACTTTAATCCAACTCTAAGCCTGCAGCAACACCGGCACACCCCTCATCTCTGTCTACGTGTCAGCGTTTTAGTTTTTTTAGGACAACAATACCGACCAAACCCATGTACGTACTTTAGCGTACCGGGTTTTGTTCTGCGTCTCAACCCTGCGTGTTCAGATTAAAGCATAACTCGAATAACAGATCCGAATCAAATGAGGCAAACTAGATGTGCGAGGTCATTGAACAGGAGTTTCATATCGGACAAGTTGCGAAAAAACACAAAGACACCGGGGAAACATGAGACCTATAGAGAACAGTAAAAGCGGTGGAACAAGAACAAAAAAAAAAAAAAAAAAAAAAAGAACAAGAGTTGTGGCACCCTTTCATTTGTTATGCTATGTACTCCTACACAGTATATGTACTGTCTCTTTATTTCCTTTTTTCCTCCTTATGCTTGTTAAAGTCTTATTATTTACATCAGCCGAGTCCAAGCTTCTTCCTCCCTGTGTTTAGGAAATTTGGTCACTTTCATGAGGTGAACAGTGTGATGCACAGATACCGAAGCCGAGAGATTATTTGAGCCTTTAGAATGTTTTTGTTTGTTGTTTTTTTTTTTTTTCTTCGGCTCCCTCCGAGTACATAAAGCACATGGAGACAAGAAGACGGGAGCAAAAGCACATCAACCGTGCAGGCTGGCCGGGAACACCTCAGCAGAGATGGAATGGAAAGACCGCTCGTTTGGATGAATGCTACTTATTCTTCTTGTCTCTATCTGACTAGATATGTGTATATTATATGTGTGTATGCGTGTGTGTGTGTGTGTGGTTGTGTATGGTTGTCCAGGCTGGTGGTTGGTCCTGTGTGCTCCAGGGTTTTGAGGAATTTTAGAAATATAGAGCTGGTTCGCTGCTGAAATCGGAGAGAGACGAGCTGTCCGCCGGTGTCAGCTTGAGAAGAGGGAAAAAAATAGACAAAAAAAAGGGTTACATTAACAATTAGATTTGATTTAGTAGAAACTTTTAAGAACAACCTTGTAGTTCTAAAAAGACACTTAATACTATTTCCTTTTTATTATTATATATAAAAATATATATATAATTATATATATTAATATAAAAATTATTTGTTCTGGTTTACTTTCTTTTTTTTTTTGCTAAATCCAAACTTTAAACAACATACTGTATTTTTCATAATAATAATAATAATAATAATAATCCACACAAATATTCTATCCTTCATAACCAATGACTCATGTGAATAGAACTCTATGTCTATATTCCTCTCTGTAACGAAGCAGGGCACCAAAACGTCAGAGGATGGAAATACTGAGGCACTGTTGAATTCTCCGTTCTGCTCAGTAAGGTGTTGATAAATTGTCTAGAAGCCGCTCTATATGATCTGCACGAAGATCAGTAATGAGTGCAATAACAAAACATGGGAACGATTCTGGAGGGGACATTTAATTTTTTTAGTTTTCCACATCAGTTTACACTTTGCTTTGGCTGCCAAAAGAATATGTTGAGGGAGAAACTTGCTAGACGACATCCAACCAAATATTAGGTGTGCTGTATGTACAGTAGAAGGGGCGTTCAAGTCAAACTGGGACTCGTGATAACATCTCTCATTTAGCCAGTGGAACGCCTGCTCCATGAAAATCGACGGATAACTTGTTGCCAACTTGCAGAAGAGACGCATCTGTCTATGGGAACTGTACACGCAATCATTTTCCTACACCGCTTGCACAGTTCCAGGATACTGGAGCACTTTTACCGCTGTGCCACTGAGAGCATCCTTACAAACTGCATCTCAGTGTGGTACAGCAATTGCACTGCTCATGACCGTAAGAACCGTCAGAGGGTGGTGTAAAATTGGCACCCAGCTATTCATCTTGATGATGCAGACAGCGTTTCTTTTAAATGTCCAACGCTGTCTGCAAACGGTAAGAGGCATCATCAAAGATTCCCTCTCACCCCCAATCATGGACTATTCTCATTCTTCTCCCATCGGGCCGGAGCTGCAGGTGCCTCACCCACAGCCCGCACCAACAGACTGACTTAATAGCTTCTTTCCTGTGGATTTTACTGCACTGAACAGCTGATCATGGAGTGTTAACTAATACACCACTGCACTGTGACTTTCTGTCTATATTGCACTGCTTCGTCCACTGTGCATCTCTGCAGCATTCAATAACTTGTGCTCATTATTGCAGTACTGTATATAACACCCATACAGTAAAACCTTTTTTTACGCGAGTAAAGCAGTTTGCGAGTGTTTCGCAAGACGAGCAAAGATTTTTTAAAAATTTTGACTTGGAAAACGAACAAGTCTTGGTTTACGAGTACCGAGTATCATGTATCACACATGCACTTCTTGTTTTGTTTCAAATTACGCGGCGCACACACATAACGACAGACCCAGACACACACACACATACACAGGCCCTGCGCGCATAAATGGAAACACTTATCTGTCGAGATTTATTTTTACTTTTTTTTTTTTTTAAAGGTAAAGTGTAGGTTAATTTGTTTCAGTTTTACTTTATATTTTGTATTAATTATTTTTATGTATTTATTTTTAATGGCTGTGGAACGAATAATTTCCATATTTCTGGAAATGGAATAGTTTCCATTATTTCTTATGGGAAAATTAAATTTGGTTTGCGAGTGTTTGGGAATACGAGCCCGCTTCCGGAACAAATTATGCTCGTAATTCAAGGTTCCACTGTATTTATTTTGTATATACACACACACACCGCATCTTTATTACCTACTGCAGCTGTTTATTATAGCACATCACTGCACAATGATGCACAGTTAGACTGCATATTACTATATATATACATACACATACATACACACACACACACCCCATAACCATAACTACTGCTTCTTCTGTTTGTTCTAACACATTATTTATTGTAAATAGGCCACTTATGCACTTCTGGTTCAATTCAATTCAATTGTATTTGTTGCGCTTTTAACAATGATCATTGTCGCAAAGCCGCTTTACACAAACAAAAGAAAATTATGGAAATGTGTATGAAATATGAGAAAACTAAATAACTGCATTTCATTCACTCATGTTACGTGAACTTTGCACAATAACGATAAAGTTGAATCTAATCTAATCTAATCAAATCGAATTTACTCAAGCTTCATATCTGTTCATAAAGTAAAATAATAAAAAAAATTAACCTTACGCAACTTCCAACACACCAGTGCACGTCTGTCTAGAACATATTGCTTATTCTGAGAAACGGAGACATGTTCCCATAATCAAAAGTCCCAGTTTGACTTGAACGCCCATCATATAATTTTGTGTTGATTTCAGGACACTCCAAACTAATTCAATTCAAACTTGTACATTAAATTCATCAGAAAAAAAATGTTGCAAGCCCAATAATGCCATTACACACACACACACACACACAAAAATCCACATTTTTCTTCCAAACCCTTGTTCACTTTTCCAGAATGCTGAATAAACAGTTGACTCACCATCACCTCGTCCGACATGTCAGCAGGCTGGGAATTTGCATCGCCCGGGTCTGTAGAGTCGCTGAGCTTCTGCTCCTGCCAGGCAGTAAAGTCCACAGAGTGCTTTGGAGTGTAGCTGGATAGATCTGACCAAGAGAGAAGACATTAATGAGATTAAAATCCTAATAAATATGTCTGGATTGAATTTTTGGATAAAAATAGGTAGCACTTTCTGGGAAAAAACAGTAAGTTTTGGTATCTTAACACCAACAAAACAATACTGATCTGTTGTGTCAGATGATTATACAGACTTGCTCTTCATTTGCTCTCCATATGTTTTTTTTCGACACACACACACAGAATACTTCATAGCGATAACTGAGTATTAAGTTGAATGTAGAATATGGTCGAATGAAATCAAGGTGGATTAGTGAACCTATCACAATGAAAATTGTTATTTAAGAATAATTTTAGTAGTTTTAAGTGAATTTCTCAAATGTAGCGTGATATCTGTCCATGCAGCAAGAACATTTGACTTAACAGGAAATCTTACATTCATTTTGTTCAGTCTAAAAACAAGATGAGAAGCTAGATTAACAATCTTGGCAAGCACAAAACACTTTGCAGGGCATCCCTTTTTTTTTTTCCTTCCAAAAAAGCTATATGAACGAAAAAAAAAAAAAAAAATCATTATGACACTAACTTACAGTGGTGTGAAAAACTATTTGCCCCCTTCCTGATTTCTTATTCTTTTGCATGTTTGTCACACTTAAATGTT
>JAOVVA010000031.1:4734863-4752702 GCA_028565275.1 Leiocassis micropogon
ATCTAAGTGAAATCTTATCTTATCTTATCTTATATAATCTTATATAGGCACCAGGATAAAAACCAGGATTTTTGATCAGACTGCCTGCTTCACATCTGAAACACTGGCCTACCAGGAACTCCTTTAATGGCCCAAACATATGGAAATGCCATGGTGAGTTTTCTATCAGGATGCCGCCAGCTCTCACCCTCACATGCACGGAGTTAAATAATAACTAGAGATACACACTAAGCCCATTGTGTACAGAGCAACAATATGTAAAGCAGCATGTGGGTGTGAATGTTATATGCATCCTTAGTTTTCTAAGTAGTTGTGTGTTATCATAAGCAGGCATGCCAAGCAGGTATCCATCAGTCTATCATTTTCCATCTGCCAACCAAAATAGGGATTCGTTCCACGTTACGAAATGCTTATACGAGACATTTTCATCACCTTTTACCTATATAAAGGCCAAAGGTTTCGTAATATCACAAACTGAACTGACACAGAGCCCCGCCCTTAAAGCAATTTTATATTAATGTCATGTTGCACATGACTCTCCAAAGCATTTTCTAATCTTCAAATCTGCTCCAGTGATCTAATTCACACTTTGTAAGACCTGTGGCAATTAAACCAAGCCCAGACACTCACGCCAATCATCCATCAGGGTGTGTCTGAAGAATGCTGCCTAGAAGCAGCATCGGCAAATCTGTCCACATCGTGCGTCTTAAAGTCTTGGCAGTTTGTCTTACTCACGGCGTGTTATGTAGGAATCTGTGAACGCCTCTTGAATTTGACTGATGTCACGCAGATCGGGCGCAAGAACTCGGCGCTCGTTTTGACCTCAATTAGTTCCCAAGCGCCTCCCGGTTCAACGTTTTGTAGCACGTCTGTGTTGCACCAACGTTTTGTCTGAGAGCTGGATTGATCTGTCCTCATATCACACACATGCTGTCAAGCAGGATGGGTTTTATTTTTCTCTTATGCATACATGACTTGATACAAAATAAGTTTTACTGAGATTTAACCGCACGGGTTCATGTTCTGGAAATCCATGATCTGGAAATCATACTACTGTAGGTTGGCCCTGGTAACGTTTCCGGGTCTTTTTTAACCTGGAAGACGTCCGAGCTGCATGAAACATTTAAACATGATTGTGACACGTGGTAAAGCGGGCCAACCAATCACGACAGGCAAGAAAATGATGCTGTAAAGCCGAGAGCCAGATTGAGCGGGTGTTTCCTCACTGAGCTACTTTTAATCAGCTTGGGATAGAAAAAGCGTCTTGTTCAGGTAATAATAAAATCTTGTTAGCAGACCGATTTTATAACGATAGCTTTTAATTTTTGCTACAATTCCAAACAAAACTTCTCAAATTTTTCTCTTCTGCCAAACAGGATGCTGTGCTGCCTGCCCTAGAGTGCACCACCTGTAGGATCATAGAGGAACTGCAACATATTACCACCTCAAATGCAACCATATAATAATTTAATTTTTTTTTAATTTACTTTGTAGTCAGTGTGGCGACTCCAAATGGTGAATTTGCTCTATCGCTAGGATTCGCTTGTTTCCCCTCCTGTTCCGTCCTCATGCAGTATAGTCAAACAGAAAGTGCTGAGTCAGGCGCTAACGCTAGTGCACTGACAGTAGTAGTGGTGTCTAGATCTGTCTACATGTTTTCCCTTCACAAGACAATTAAATCCTAAAGGACGAATCGAAAAACTCCTCTTACAGTCCATTCCTCCCACCCAAATATACCGTAGCACCTGACTCCAAAAGCTCAATATCTGGTGTTCTTCAACCGACAGAAAAAAGTTATACCGATATTCTTGCATGGTTTTTTTTTTTTTTTTTAATCAAGTTGTTGATTTAGGTAGTTACTGGGCACAAAGTGTGCACTCTGACCAACGTTCTCACCTCGACAATTTATTTATCCACAAGTTTCTCTCATATAGGACAACAGGTCCAAAACTGAAGTAGGGGTGAAGGTCTCCATTAAAATTAAACCTGTATAAAAATCCAACATTTTGTGCATCAAGAAAATTACTTTGCGTCTAAAAATTCATTCTTTCCCATCTTTATCAAAAGGACAACACTTACACCAGGTTTTGGGAGACAGAGAGGGAGAAAGAGAATTTCTAATTACGGGATGGAATGGCTGTTGACCTCGGTTGCTCGGCAACAGGCACCATGGCTATATGAAAGAGAAAGTGAGTGTAGAGTGGGGGGAGGGACGAGAGACATTAGAGAGAAAGGAAAAGAGAAAGAGAGAGACTAGGACACTATTTCGCAACATAAGCTGGAGAGAACACCAAGAGTAAGAGGGACAGGGAGAGAGAGGGACGAGAGAGTGAAAGACGGATAGCGTGAGAGAGATCGCATGAGAGAGAAAGAGACGTACAAACACAGAGAGAGACAAAGTGATGACAGGGAAAGGAAAAGAGAGAGATACACATAGACAGAGAGGGAAAGAAAGAGAGGGATGATAGAGAGAAAGAGAGAAGAGAAGAAAGACAAAAAGAAAGATGGTCAGAAAGAGAGAAAGAGAGAGAGAGACCAGGACACTAATTCGCAACATAAGCCAGAGAAAACACCAAGAGTAAGAGGGACAGCGAGAGGGGGACAAAGACACACAGAGATGAGTGAAAGACGGAGAGGGTGAGAGAGAGGACGAGACATTTACAAACACAGAGAAAGAGAGAGAGTTGAGAGGTAAAGGAAAGGAGAGAGATGGACTTACAGATAGAGAAGGGAAAAAGAGAGAAAGTGAGATGGTCAGAGAGAGAGAGAGAGACTCACAGACAGAGAGAGAGAGAGAAAGATATTGATGTATAATGAGAAAGAGATGGGGATGGATCTAAGACATAAAACGAGAGAGAGGGAGAGATGTAGAGAGAAAGAGAAAGAGTGAGACATTTACAGGCAAAGAGAGGAAAAGAGACATTAATAGACAGAGAGAAAGAAAGAGAGATGGTCATAGAGAGATAAAGAAAAAAGACAGAATGAGAAATATTTACAAAACAAAAGAAAGAGAGAGGGAGAGATGTAGAGAGAAAGGGCGAGAGACAGACAGAGAAAAGAGAAAAAAGACAGAAAGGGATATTAACAGGGAGAAAGAGACAGAATAGCAGACAGAGAATAAGAACGAGACAGTCAAAAAGAAAGACACAAGAGAGAGAGAATGAAAAAGGTGGTAACAGAGAGAGAGAGAGAGAGAGAGAGAGAGAGAGAGAGAGATCGGGGCAGGGAACAGGTAAATCCTTTACAGTGTTCATTTCAGATTTATATCCCAGATTAATCTCAGATTAACACCCACAGCGCTCCTTCAATAAAAACAAAACCTCAACGCTGAACATCAGAAGGTCAAAACTGAAGGATTAGTTTCACCGTTTTATCGTTACCTCGATGTTTAACATCATACGCCTGATGACGCATGACTCATGTACACGTACGCGTTACACTTGAGCTCAGACGTTAAACGCAACATTCTCAATCTCTCAATCGCTGAACGTTTCAGACTGTGAGTGCAGCTTTCAGACTTCCTTATTTCACACTTAAAATCTTACAATCATGAGCTTAAGCAGGTTGAAAACTTCAGCCCATACTGTAAGTATGACAGAGACACAGAGAGACACAGAAGTTTGTGGCTGGAGCGAATTGTTTCTCCTTGAACATGACGCACATGTGAAGCAGCGTTTATTTGAATACGGTTTGCATTCGATTTGAAATGTACCTAAAAAACAAATTTCCCTAGAGACTACGCCTGGTCGATACTGAAACGCCGAAACTCGGACGCTGAAGCTTTCGCCGCGAGCTCGCGTCTCAAGAAACTTCAGGACTTTACTGATTGTTTCTCTTTCTGAAAAGTCATAAACGCTTAAAAGATCAGCGTCTAGACGTTACACACTTCGTCACGCTCGCTGATGGTCCGCGTTTTCTTGTCCTGCTCTCTATACGGGCGTCCTGCTCTTTCACACACACACACACACACACACACACACACACACACACACACACACTTCGTGAATTAAACATGACAATGACAGTGGCACTGTGGAGGCTGAATTCTAATTACATCGACTCCTTTGTGGAAGCCATACTGGCATGTGGGACACAACAGACACACACTCACTCTCCCTGACACACACACAACCCAGACATGGACTCTTACAATAGCAGATCACTTAATCACCAACAGCTCAAAATCTGTGTTGCTGTGCCAGATACAACAAAGACAAGACAAAGGCACACACACATACACACCACAAACAAATAAGCTGAAACAGTAACTGTGTACATGTGTGTAAAGTCTGCGCTTCCTGTAGTTTGGTTCCACACTCGAGAGAGGAAGAAGAGGACCTGATGGAAGACAGGAGCAAAAGTCGAGGACGTCTATTTAAGGGACGGGTAACGCAAGGACGGTGGGATCGGGGTGGAGACAAGCTTGTCGCTGGTGAATTATTAAACAGGATAGACTTTCACAGCTGGGAAAAAAAAAGTGGAACAGACAGGAAGCTGACTGAAGCAGCGCCCAGACCAACTTCCTGCGCGAGTCACTACATCCTACGTCGTCCTGCAGGATGAAAATGATGGGTTTTAAAACCGATTCTTAATTAGATCTAAGGTTTCAGTGCGGGTGTTTTTTTTATTTTGTACTCATTCGCATGTTTATAAAAATCAACCAATCAGCCGTAAATGACCTGCTAACTAAACTAACTTTAAGTGCTTTTAAATTGCAATTTGTTCACAAACCAAGAATATAATATCATGCAGAGATCAAGCATAATGAGTAGTGCTTTGTTTTCTCAAATCAGTTTTAATATTAATAACCTAAGGTTAATACAGTCGATTTAACCAAAGAAGTGCCGTCTTGCCGGCACAATTTGAACTTTCCTAAATGTACGAGTTCAAATGGCGTTCAAATTAAACCGGGACTTTTGATTGTGCAGAATATTAGACCATGACAGAAAGGCATCAGAACATCCAGTGCACTAGAGCCTGCCGCGTACTGGGCCCAGCCGAGAAAGAGACCAAGGCCGTCAACCCAGCCTCCAAACTCTTGAGATCCCGATCCGATCGATCACCAATGGGAAGAACTGGACAAGCAAGTCCAAAGCATGGAGGCCCCAACCGGCAACCCACAGCAATCCAATTTATGTAATGTCCTGGTACCAGAGCACACCTCTCAGAGGCCACACCCCAAAGGGGACAGAGCTGCCACGGAGACACACGGAGAACCCCAAACCTAGGTTGTTTTAATGTTAAAACATTAGGGTTAATTTTATGATCAGCGTATAATTACAAAGGTTCTGGAGACCATGTTGTCCACTAGATGCCGAACAGGACACAATCTTACATTCAACCACAGAAAGACTGTCCCTCATTTGTCCTTTCGGTTAAACATTCGGTTAAAATTAAGACGTAATTCTGAGACATTTTCTTGCATCTCATTCGATATACAGATGTGCCTACAGTAAACCATGAGCACGTCTAATGCTGGATCAATTTCATGCAATAAAGGCAATAACTGGTTCTGAAAGAAAATATGTTAACAGTGGCTATGATAACCAGGATCAAACAGTGGAGATTGAGATCAAAGATCACACACACACACACACACACACACAAAGTCTGAAGTGACGAGATGCTACCTCGTAGACACACCTTGGTCTAATCTATTACAGTAAGCAAACAGACGGACGGAACGGACGGACACGTCGCCACCTTCATATCTGAATCTATAAAACGTGACAGGTTTATCGTTATTTCTTCATAATCTCGTACTTGAAAGAACTATAAAGAAAAAAGTAACACTAAAGTACTGCTCTGTATCACTCATTAAAATCATTTGACTAAACCTAAGAGTCTAATTATAGCCCAAAACCATACGCTGAACATTAACGCTAATTACACAGCGCTCTCAGATGTAGCAATTACAATCATCAAAGACGGACGAGACGATGTGTGCTACCGAGATACAGACAGATATTGTACACAGACACACACACACACACACACACACACATACAAACATACACATACTCTACATGCACACACTCTTTATAATTAGAAGTCTTCTCTTTATACTGTAAAAATAGCTCAGCAATGTCATAACCTTAAAGACACAGCTGGGTTTTTCTCTGCTTTCTCGATCCAGATTTGTAAGCAGTGTTCAAATGTATCAAATAAATAAGTATATAAAAATATTTACAGCTATAGAAAGAGCAAATATTAGAAGTAGTGTTACAGAAATGCATTGGTAATAAGTTCATTAAAAACTGGTTGTTTTTCTGACCACATTAACGATCAATAATCAATTACTCATGAAATCATAATCATTAAATATTAATCATAATCTTTAATCATTAATGATTAATGATAACCAGGAGCACTTTTCTCCCTCAGTTTAAGGTTCATTGAAACTGTTCTAGCGACACAATCTCATGTATCCGTATTAGTTTTATTTTCTTTAATTATTATTATTATTATTTGAAATGGGTGAAGTCTTATTTATTTGGACACAGAGATCCATCTGTGAATAGCCCCGCGAGCAGCTGTGCACGTGAAGCGCTCGTGGACATACGACAGGTCGTTCTGGTGAAAGGCCGGTTTGCAGGAAGTGTTTAAGAACAAACGGGACCGGTTTCATGACCGACTCAATCCGGTACTTGAGAAAAGAAATCGCAAAGACCAGACTCTTCAAATAAGTTATAAGCGAGCATGTAAGTAGTCTGGCTTGTAAGAATAGCTAAGCTAAGCTAACTTTATATCAATGCTGAGTTGTCAAGGTTATCACTACATTATCAGTTTTTTTAGTTGGTTAAAATCTAACCGCAATTAATCGATTAACAATTAATCATTAACACGTCTGATCCACCTGTTTTAATTTAATCTTTAAATTAGGCTGATCTGTTAACGGTGTGTGCGTTCACTGGACAGGGTACAACATAATAGCATCCAAGAAACAACGTAGTGTACTATGAAAACAGAAAATAGAAACTCACTGGCAACTTTCTTACACCCAACGCAGCCCTCGGATTCCCGACAGGATTTGAACCTGATGTTGTCTTCTCCAAATGAAGCCCATCTCCGTCAATGTTCGAATACGCTTTTCAGCTCACCGCGGTTGCAAAAAGTGTTTATTTGAGTTATCAACAGTCTGTTCATAAACCTCCCTCAGTGACAAAGCGAGTCTGAGCTCAGAATTATCACCTACTGGATCTAGAATTCTGTGCAAACTGTAAAGACTATTGTGTGAAAATCCCAGGAGGTTAATAGTTTATGAAATACACAAACCAGCTCATCTGGGACCGGCAACTTGCAACCATGCAGCAATTAAAATCACTGCGATGACACTTTCACACCATTCTGATGCTTGACGTGATTATTAACTAATGATGTGTTTGACCTGTAATTGCACTGCATGTGATGCTGCCACATGACTGGTTGATTTGATAACTGCATGAAAGAGGATGTGTATAGGTGTTCATGATAAAGTGGTACTGCAGCTGCCCAAATAAACGTAGTGATATAAACATCCTTTTTTTTTTTTTTGCATGTTTTTGTGATTCCGGCACAGATCTGCGCTGCTTGAGCTTGAAGGGTTAAAAGTGCATTCTGTGTTTAAACCTGATGTGATGTCATTAAAGCCCTGAGACTCCAAACCTAAAGGATGAACTTCTCTTTAACCATGACAGACTTGTAATCGTGTAAATGTGAAAGAGCAATAAAAATGCAGCATTTGGTTAATATACTTTATTTAATAACCCTTTGTAAATTATAATACAACGGCACAAAAAGGCACGGTCTCTATTCGTCTCAGAGCATCTGGACCTTCTGAAGTGCCTTCCTTACTTGGCCCCAACTCATTTGGACTCTGCGTCTATCCAAACTGTGTATCCTATCTTTTCCGTCCAACATTTTTTATGGAACAGATTAACTTTTCCACCCACAAATCATAAAATGTATAAGCAGGAACTGCAAAGTCCAATCTAAACTCCTGAAAGCAAATAGTATGTGCGGTAATCAGGCCATAAACCTGATTCTTGCAAGAGAGGAAAGTGTGGAGGAACAGCCTTTTATACTACTTAAGGAAACAACTGGAAAAGAACAGCAAAAACGAAGAAAGAAGAAAAAAAAAAACAACTACACAAATAAACACATGGCCTCCGTGCCCGGATTCCACACAAATTGCATGTTGCCACAATTTCCCAATTCCAGCCAAAAGCGGACAGAGATCTTGGCAGGAAATAAATGCGAGAGAAGAGTCCTGACTCCAGCATTAGTCTAGGACACGACGAGAAGCAGTGCTGCTGTGGTCAGGCTTTAAAGAGAAACATGTTGTACCTGTCTAGGTGTGACAGACACCACAGAGAGGTAAAGAGAAAAGAGGTCACGGGAAATGATGGCTAACTGGGATTTAAAAAAGGAGCCGTCTAAATCTGTCAGTGGGAAACAAGATCCAGCCGGTTGCGACACTTGATCTCGATACGTATAAAACCCAGTACAATACAAATGTGTCACCGAAAGCAGGGAGGGACCATGGTAGTAAAAAAATCACGCCTGTTCTTTTTATAGATCTATGAAAAGGAATGACGGTTCATAACACTGAGATTTAAACTGTACTGTAATTAACCGCGTATACATTTACAGTGGATCTGCAGTCAATCAGAGGTCATTTAAATGAGTTACCGGTAAAACTTTTTTTTGCTTTAATATCTGAATACAATTAGATTTATGGATACAGTTGGATTAGAACAAATTAATTACTAGAGATGGAGGGGGAATCGATTGAGTTACGCATCATGATTCTTTTGTGTGGCTATTCAAACAATTTATACATGTTTGCGTTTGAGGTGGTAAAATGTTGCAGGTCCTCTATAATCCTACAGGTGGGGCACTCTAAACTATTCACACACTGGCAGACAGTACAGCATCCTGTGTGATGAGTGCAAATTATTAGCTAAATTTGATCAGAAAAATCAAATCTGGACATTCATAAAATCGTGATACTTATAGAATCCCTGGTGATTCCCAACCCTGTTAATTACAAATATACAAATACAGTGGAACCTTGGATTACGAGCATAATTCATTCAGGAAGTGGGCTCGTATTCCAAAACTTGTAAATCAAAGCAAATTTTCCCATAAGAAATAATGGAAACCCAAATTATTCGTTCCACAGCCCAAAAATAAAAATACATAAAAATAATTCATACAAGATATAAAGTTTATGCGCGCAGGCGCTGTGTGTATGCGTGTGTGTGTGTGTTTGTGTATGTGTGTGAAGTTAAAGTAAGAGGAGAGGAGAAATTAACCCGTCTTTCTCTCCCACTTCTCATCTTACACACTAAATCTTTCTCCTCTCTTATTTGAGTTTCACACGCACACACACACATTAACAGAACGACTGTTTTATCAAAAAAATTAGCAAGAAACATCGCTAATAACTCTCGCATGAGCGCACACCAACAGAATCACTGCTGTAAAGTAAAAATAAAAAAATTAACCTGCACTTTACCTTTGAAAAGAATCGCAACAGAGCAGTGTTTCTGTGTAGAGCAGAGAGTGTGTGTGTGTGTGTGTGTGTGTGTGAAGCCGAGAGGAGGAGAGGTTGGGGAGGGTGTAAAGGCGAGTATGTGTGTGAAGTTGCGATCATGTAAACCAAGACTTCAAAATTTATTAAAAATCTTTGTCCGTCTTGCAGAACACTCGCAAACCGCTTTACTCGCAATCCGAGGTTCCACTGTAATAGACATAGATGCTCTGAAAACCCTGTCAGGATAGCTCACCTGGCTACTTTCCCAGTAAAGACTGACTATTCATAAATAAAATCCTGTCAGGTTAGCTTCTGCTGAAGACGTTTTAGCAGTAGAGATTGCAAACAATCTGAATATGACTTAAATATTTCCTCAGAAACCTGTCAGTTTAGCTTGCTTGTGTTAGCAGGAGAATTTATAAACATCGATAATGTTTAAATCGGATTAAAATCAAATTCTGAACAAAATGCGCCAAAGTTAGACTAGTAGCTAGCTAATTTTTTACCTACGACAAATGTGTCTACACAAGCCTACTAGTCCGAAACATCAGCTTGAACTTAAATCGCAACAAACCGGTTATTCCGAAGTGCAAAAAATGTAAGAACTTCTAACATGTTTAGCAACAGATTATCGGATCCTGTTTAAGGATCTTTATGATACAGTATATTTGTTTTGCCTTTACACAACTACAACACTTCACAGAACATAACTTCTCAGCTAACTCCGCACCACAGACCTTTCATAACTGTTAATGTAGCAATAAAGCCGTGCCCTACACAAGCCTTCATGACTACAAATTAAATCAAAGTCTCTGATCCCTGTTGAGAAGCACAGCTTTACCATTATACTGTAGCTGCACAACCCTTATCTTAATCCAGTGCCTGGAGGAATTTCGTTCTAGACTTAATCTAACACGTTGATCCAGGTCATCAAAGGCTTAAAGTGACATCTTGAGTGTTAGAGCCAAGTAGGAAGAACTATGGCAACAAACATTCTCCATATTCAGTTAATATAATTCTATCTATCTATCTATCTATCTATCTATCTATCTATCAGAAAGGTTCTGTCTATACATTGATCAGAACTGTTTATATTATATTATTTATATTGGAGGATGCAAAACCAGAAAATTCTGAAAATTGTCTGTCTGTTGGCTTAGAAAAGCTCAACTGAATATTTTTACTGGAATTACTTAATATTTTCCTCGCTGAAATAAAAACGTTGAAGTGGTATAAGTGAATTTTAACGTGCTGGAGTCGAAGACAAAACTGTATTCACTGTGATTCACTCTCAGATTACTGAACAGGGGGGTGTATGTGGCTGACGACGAACGAAGTACAACTTAGCGTAAACAAGGCGTAAGATACTCAACCTTTCTTTGTATTAATAATTTAGACAGAGTTCTGATGTACAGAAAGACAGGCAGACATGTACTATACCTGGGCTTGAACTTTTTTAGCTCCATATGCTTATATACAAGGGTGAATCAAAAATTGCCAGCACTCAGTAACATTAAACTTCTGTAGGATGCACTGATGTCTTATCAGCATTTTCTGTTCAAAGCTACCGTTTCCCCAGCCACAGCTGTGCAGGTGTGAACATGTTACATCAGTTCTTTTGGATATATCGGTCTAAAATGTTATTAACGAGCTGAAGCCTAAATTTTCTATTCAACGCAGAGGAATGCTAGCCAAGGGCACTGTAATCTAGCATGAAACTGCACACCAGCACACTTCTGCCCACACTGTCGACATTCTGCAAAAACTTTGTTTTAAGGTGTTAAGGCATCCTCGCTATAGTCCTGATCTCACTCCATCAGACTTGCACTGGTTTATCCCCTGAAAGCAGCCCTACGAGGACGAGATTCTTTTCTGATGAAGAAGTGAAGACAGCGGTGCATTCATAGCTCGCAGCTCAGTCCAAGACATCATTTAATGAGGGAATATGAAAGCGTGTTGACAAATAGACAAAGTGTATTGAAAAGCAAAGAGATTAGGTCAAAAAATTATGTATTTATCTTTTCTAAAACTTAATTAAAATTAATTCTACAACCAGAGTAAGGATAATTCTTTATGTACCATCAGCAATATATATCACACACACACACACACACACACACACACACACGCGCACGGACACAGTATATATATATATGCACACACACACACACACATACATATATCATATACATTTCATACGGGAAAAGAAAAATAGTATGATGTTCTTCAGGAACAGAAAAATAGTATGATGTATATTATATTTATATAATATTAATAATATTATCATATTATTATCATAATATATATAAAACGTATAGCAATACATTTTGTATTCAAATATTTATAGAAGTTTTTCTTTTCCTGAAGTATGCATACACTTTTTTGGTTGACTCTGTAAATACAGACCATATGAAATTAAATATCTGTTTATAATACTATAAAATATCTACTCTACTTTCAAACTGAGAACTTGTGGAAATTATGAATGTCTCGAAAAATGGTTTTCATTCCTGGCTCTCTGTCTCAGAGCTTTATTTTGATGTGCAAATTTCAGCCTAAACACCAGGTTCAGTCTAAATAATTTGTCTACTGCTCTGAAGTGCTTCCTTGCAGTTTATTATGCATTACTTCTTGTATAATCGCATTCTTCATGCGGTGAAGAGAACAAGATCGTATCATATATCCTTATGCTCAAACGCATTGCTGGGGTTAAAACGTTTAATAGTTATTACAAATGGAAATGAATAAATGATAAGTTATTCATAGAACGAAATGAAAATGAAACATTTAGGAATGATTCCCAGTCAGCAGCGACGGTGTAGTCAGCGAGTAACAAAGGTAGCAGTGTATGTTATTAAAAAGCACTAAGTATACCCATAATATCTCATTAATGTTTATCACAATGTCGTTATTATATAATGTCGCACAGAGCTCCAGGACTGAAACCGCACAACCTGGTTTTAAAAACACAAACTACCAGCAAACCAAAAGCGACAATAACAAACAAATTACTCAGACTCTAAAAAACAGAGATCCAAATCAAGGTTTCCAAACTGAATACCACGACTTACATTAATGTCTGATAAGCCTGGTGGGATAATAAGCCTCATGATCCTGCTAAAATAAGAATAACACTATACACAAGTACAGCAACAGTCCATAGACATAACCTAATATGGTATACGACCAGACAGCAAAGAACCAGTCGTTATGTTTGGAAAACAAATAGAGATTTGTGTGGAATTGAGATCTGTTTGAGTAGTAACACACACATGCACGCACGCACACGCACGCACGCACACACACACACACAAACAGACACGGCATGATCTCATCTTCATCTAAAGCTAATATAAAGTACAATAAAACAAAATTAAATTGCTGAGCTCGGATGCTCGGTCTGTATGACGGAACTGTAATGTGACAGGCAGTGCTGCATTAATGCCTTAATAAATTCACACAAGCTTAAAATATAAAATCAGATCTCATCATACCTTCTTTCCTGTGGACCCAGTCTTGGTCAAACAGGATCGTCCCAGGGACAAGTATCCACCGATCACCTCGATTTCCTCCGCTGCCGGGTAACGTTTTTTCAGCTGTGTGCCAATTTGGGGATAAGGAACCTCTGAAGAGGACGGCGACCCCTGTGGGACTGCGGCAGGCTCCTGCACAGGCTCCTGGACAACAGGAGTGCTAGGCTGAGGATCAGTCCTGCGCTTTGGGACAACTGTAAATGTGTTTCCTTTCCTCCTCTGCACCATAGGGCTGGGGAAGGGCGGCGAGGACTCCGCCACTATGTCATCGATATTAGTAACAGGGAGCTTATCGAGAGCCGGCTCGTGAATAGAGGGTGACGCTGACTTTGTGAGTGAATCAGGCGAAGGGTCAGAGGATGATGTGGGCGAGGTGCGTCTTTCGGGGCGCGTCGGTTCCGTTTCGTCTGGCACGGGTGGCACAATGGTCACGACAATTTTTTCTGGAGATGGAGAAGCTGGAATGGGTAGGGCGGGCGTTGGCACTGAAGTATCCACATATGGGCAAGCAGGTGACAGAACGGGGCTGGAGGGCGCGGTGCTGCCAGGCGCCGATGGGACCCCGTGCCGCTTGGGGATAACGGTGAAGGAATTACGAGACTGGAGGCGCAAGTTGGCGAGGGCACGAGCCTGGACGTCGCTGGCGGGCAGCGCTGACAGATCCGGGCGCGGTGAAGGCCGGATCTCGTATCTGGGTGAAATTATGGGCAACGTGGGCCTCGCCGAGGACTCGGCACGGGTACGGTGGCTCTGTGGCGAGCATGGCACCTTGGCTTTGGACACCCCATCACTGCTGTCCCACTCCCTCTCCCTGACAGGTTTGGACTGACTCCTCTCCGTCTCCTCTTTAGGAGCGACAGCGACACTGCGGCCCCCTACAGCCTCGAAGCGGCGCCGGAAGGAAGACACAGACTGAGGCGATCCCGGAACTGGACTGCTACTTCCAGAGCCGTTGGGAGATTCGTGGTATTTCTTCTCGGAAGACTGGCTACTACGGAAGACTGGCTGGCTGTTGTGTGCCGGGGCGCGAACAGGAGAGCCGGGCTGTGGGCACGGCGCACATTTTGGCACCACATCTGGATGATGGAATCTGACTCGGGGACCTGACAGGACAGGACTCGTGTCCAGATCCAGGAGGTTTTCCGAGCTGCGAGACTTCACCTGCAACTTGCCGTACTGCCTGTCGAATTTCTGCAGCATGCGGCTCACCGTGCCCTGCGCCTGCGCGAGGTCGGAGAGCTCGGAACTAGACCGACCCAGCGTGCTCAGGTTCTCCTCGCTTTTACTGAGCGCAGTGTCGTAGATCACGACCTCCTTCGCGCGGATCTCAGTAACCGGGCTGCCTCTGCGGTCCAGCAGGTCACTGAGGGAGCTGTACGCGCTCACGGTGCCGTTCTGCTGCGCTCCGGATGCGGGAAAGGCGTCAGGGTCGGACTCGATGATGATGATGTTCTCAGCGCGGATGGTGCGGATCCCGGGCACGGAGCCGTACATTTCTAAAATATGCTGCAGCGGGGCGCGCGAGGTGCTGCTCTCCCGCTCCAGCCGCTTCTTGCGCTCCGTCTCGAGTTTAATAAACGGGTTCTCTTTTAAGGGACCCAGGCTCTCCTGAAGCACGCCGTTGTCCGTCATTGTTTTCTCCGCGGATGTCGCTCGGTCGTTGGCCGACCAAGGGTCTTTTGTCTTCACCGGTGACATGTCCGGGGATGCCGCCGTGTCTCCGCTCCGCTTCCCCGCGGGCGTCACGGTGTACGTCCGGCTCGAATGAGCTCCGGTAACCTCATCCTTGCTACTTCCCGTTAGCTCGCCATTAACCCGAGAGTCGACACCTGGCCCAGACCCGCCGCCCTTCGCTTTCCTCCGCTCGAGCAGCTCCCGTTTCCAGGCCGGTATTCTCGCCCCGTCTTTTCCCGGCTCTTGGCGGAGCACACCGACGTCCCCGGCCGACATGACGAGCGTCCAACAACGACGGATAACCGATAACAGGGGACTCGGCGCGACGAAAGCGTTCTCCGCTGAGACTCGCCTGTTATTCGCACATCTTTCTCGTCCCTTTGCTGATTCTCGCGTGATGCTGCCAGCCTGTAAAGCGTAGCCCCGCCCCCTGCACCTGTAATCACTGACGCCATCCTTTAGTCTCCAAAGCTGCTCCGGGGTTGGTCCTCGCGCTTTGAGACACGCCTAGTATTTGCATATCGCCCCGCCCATTTTTTTTTTATTAATCTCTTTCATTCTCTGTTATAAATAACAACACAAGGCCAGTCCGTCACATCCGCCCAGCCACACCCTTCTTCAGTCAATGCGTTTTATTTACACACACACACACGCACACACACACGCACACAAAAATACCCACAAATACCAATAAATCCAAGCACAAGTGTACACACACACACACACACATATGTATGTAGGTATGCTTGGATTTACTGATATTTGACTAAATTATTTAATTGTATTTCATTATATTCATATATATACTATATTTATTTCATATATAAATAAATATATGTAAAACTGAACCATCTTAATTACCAATATATGAGAATATTGCTTTGTCAAAGTAATGGAAATAAAATATCTTAAATGATCTAGTTGTAATAAGATTCGTTAAAGCAGCATAAATACAAATAGACTATTAGGAACTGGCTTGTGGTATAGCCTAATCTTCCTACAGCATTTCTAACTATATTATTAAAATAGGCTATATCCTCTTTTAAACCTGAGAATGAGGGAGAGAGAGAGAGAGAGAGAGTCTATTCTAGCTTGTGGGTGTGGTGACGTGGATTTATACAGCTGTGGGTTTTACACAATGGGCAGGAGGCCTACAACATGGCCAGTCATAAATAGCATCCAGCCAAAGTTCAGTTACAATAAAAAACGAAGGCACTTCAGAGTCCTTATATGTAATGATTACGTAATTACAAAAAAAAAACAGGAAATTGTTAGTTTAAAAATTCTGTAATAACCCACATTGGGCCTGGGCCATTACACATTTCCTGGACTAATTAAAAAAAATCTCTAAAATCCCCTCTAATTTACTCCTTTATTTACTAAAACAGCAAACACAAAACTTACACTTTAAGCTTCATTCACAAAACCTTTGACTTCTCTTGCAAAATCAAACAATTTGCTTAAAACTATTTTATCTTTGCTCCAAACCAAACACTGCTCTCAGATGACACAGGAAACCATTCAATCTGTAAATACGACACAGCACGTCATTATACACACACACACACACACACACACACACACACACACACACACACACAAAAAAAACTGTGCTCTTGGCAGAAATTAGACTATAATATTATTTATCTTTATAATCTTTATAATTTAATTTTGCATATCTTTGTATGATCAAATTTTCATAACCTGTGTTCATTTATATGTATCCTGAAAAAACACTGCAATATTCATTCATTCATTTATTTAATGAGTACACAACGGCAATCTTTTATTCTGCTCCAGCGTCATAGGACTTCATCTACATCACATGCTGAATCCATCTCCAACAAGAATCCACTATTGTGTCTCACATGCCACATCCATTACTCTAACTGCAGTAGATTTTACCAGGTATATGAGTTTCAGTCATAAACCATCTAAGTATGAATAAATTTAGACTCAGTCACGGCTCAGAAAGTTGAGGCTCTGGGTTTGGAGAGTCAGGGGTTCGAGCCCCATCACCGTCAGGTCACCAGTGTTAGATCCCTGTGCACGTCCCTTAACACTGTTCCAAGCCTGGGAGGGATGGCAACATGAAGGGCATCTGGTGTAAAACCTGAGCCAGATCTTCCAGCTCGAATGATCTGATGTGGTGACCACTAGAATAAATAGACAAAGTCCAACTTAAAAAAAAAAAAAAACTAAATGGGTTTGGCCAGGTGACAATTTGGTCTTGAGAATAAGGGCTTAGTACTTTAGGAATTCAGAAAAAAATAAATATTAAGAACAACACAATAAATAGACAAGATTTTCTATATCTGGGATCAGGATCACCCCGAGGGAGCAAATAAAATAAAATTAAACCAGAAATTAGTGTTTTGAAAATAATATATATATATATATATAGATGTATAGATATATAGATATATATAGATATATATATAGATATATATATATATTTTTTACATCTGCTTGCACACAAACTTTACTATATATCCCCATTTTCTTAAAGCGTCTTTGTCACAGTGACTTTTCATATATGTGAAGGGTAAATGTTTGTAGATCCTATATAATGTAGATGTATAATGTATGATTGTGTATGATGTGTTTCTATGCAAAACACTCTGCATTGCTATCAATCTATCTTTGCACCATAAATGGCCTTTAATGCTGTGTTGGCTAGCTAGTACATACAGTATTCAAATTCAAATTCAAATTTTATTTGTCACATACATAGTCATACAGAATACGATATGCAGTGAAATGCTTAAATGCAGTCTATCATATTTAAAAAAATAAGTGCCTTGAAAACACTTACATATCTGATTATCATAACACTTATATATCTGAGGTTTAATATCTGATTGTTGTGTCTTGGAAAGTCAAACATGCATGTCATTTGTTTAAATGATTAAATAAAATAAAAAAACTGAGGCTTATCTTTATTCAGAGCTATGTTTCAGGTTCACTGTTCATATTATATATTGATGCATATTTCCAGAATGGCTCTCTGTTATGACAATAATGATGCTCATTAAGTTTTGTTGTTGGTCTTTCGGCTGCTCCCGGCAAGGGGTCGCCACAGTGGAATATCCAGTCCGCACTACAACTTGGCACA
>JAOVVA010000031.1:4771735-4783438 GCA_028565275.1 Leiocassis micropogon
ATATTTACACATTAAGTTTACTGAAAGTAAAAACAGTTGAAAGTCAGAGGACGTTTCTTTTTTTGCTGAGTATATGTTTATTTCCGTTTTAACATTGGACATTTTTAACATGGGGATTGACTCAGTTTTGGAGCCCCTGGTGAACATTTGAGGAACTGGATATTTTGGCACTTGGAGGTCAACCCTGGAAAACAAAAAACACATTTTGCACTTCCTTATCCTACAGTTTATGGGTGGTTGGAGAAGTACTGCCACCTACTTGAGTGGAATGTTGAGCAGGAACAGATTATCGCTTTGCATGAGACGAGACATGTCAACAATCAATGTTGACAATCAAAGTTACATATAATTTCAGTGTTTATTATCTACTTTCAGTAGATTTTCATAATTCGAAACTTCTAAGAAAGTATAGCTGCTTGATACAAATCAGACTGTAAACTGATTGCAATTCTCAGGAAAACAAAATCAAATTGAATCAACAGTCTACCTACGATTCACAGCTCTACTATTATTTCAGGATACAGTTATCTTTCTACAGCCTCTAAAACAAATTATACAGCATTATGAATTCTATTAATAACCCTGTATTACATGTAACTGTTTCCAGATATGGGATCAATAAGCTAGAAGGTATGCTGCGCCCTCTTGTGGAAAAAGGCTTGAAATGCGTGCTGATTTTTGGAGTTCCTGCCAAAATCGCGAAGGTAATTCAACCATTAATATGCAGGTTTTTATATCGCACTGCCAGTATTTTATAACATTTGTAACGATCCTGATATAATGTTTTTTTTTTTTGTTCCCCTACAGGATGAGCGAGGTTCTGGGGCCGACACCGACGACACTCCTGCTGTTCAAGCTGTGAAGAAACTGCGAGCTCTGTTTCCTGATCTAGTGCTGGCTTGTGATGTGTGTCTCTGTCCTTACACGTCACACGGTCACTGTGGTCAGCATGCTCTTCTTCATTGTTTAAAGAAGTGACCGTCTGTCCCAGTGTGGTGATTGTTAAAGATCTGACACTTTCTCACGTTTCTCCTGTAAAGGGATCCTGCGTGAAGACGGCACCCTGGACAACGCAGCTAGTTGTCTGAGATTGGCAGAGGTGGCGCTGGCATACGCACGTGCTGGTTAGTTTTAAAAGGGTTTGAACTGTTATACCTGGATCTCTCCTCTTATGGTATTATTATTATTATTATTATTATTATTATTATTTGCATCTGTATCTCTCCATCTGTCCAGGTTGTCACATTATCGCTCCGTCTGACATGATGGATGGACGGATTGCAGCCATTAAGCAAGCGCTTATTTCTAACAGTCTCGGGAACAAGGTAAGCATCAGACATCTAGTTTACAGAACCACAGGAGTTAAAATTTTACTGTGATTTATATAAGAGGTTAGAAATGATACCAGGGTTAAATATATAACTACCTGTAGTAGGAAGTAGCTTGGCGTTTTATATATACATGACAATATATATGTGCACTCGATATTGTAAGAAATGATGTTGTGGAAGTACAAAAAAAGTTCTTCATTAGAAGCAGATGATGTTGAATTTTTTGTGATTATTTTAATTGATTGGTCGATTAGTTCATTCATTAATTGGTTAATTAATTTATTTATTTAAGAGTGTGAGCATACCTGTGTGTGTGTTACATACAGTACCTTGACATTGTCGAAATGCCTTTGAGAATCTTGGTAAATCATAAAAATAAAAAAAAATTAAATATAGTAATCTCTCATCTTTGAATGAATATAAATTACTACTAATAATAATAATTAGGTTGAAGATAAATTAAAATTATTATGGTGCAACAATAAATATGTAAGATTTAATAAAACAATAAAAAAAAAAGTTCAAATTAAAATTTTATTCGTCACTTACAGTCATACACAGTACGATATTCAGTGAAATGCTTATGACTGCCCGTGACCTTAAAAATAAAAGCTTATAGATAAGAAATAAATATGAATAGAAAAGAAATTAAACTATAATAAAAAAAAATTCTGTACAAATAAGGACATTCTGTACAATATAGCAATATATCGAAAATATAGAAATTTTGTGTAAAATATAGGAATTTTGTGAAAAAAAAGAAGAAGAAAAAGTTAATATTCAATCCAGAGCTGTTAAAGAACTTGACAAATATTATGTTAGTTGCACATCACAAAAATGATGGATCAGGATGTCTATCTGAAAGACGCTGAAAGAGATGAAACAATTTTTCTTCGCCAGGTTTCAGTGATGAGCTACAGTGCCAAGTTTGCATCCTGTTATTATGGGCCTTTCAGGTATCATATATTCTCCTGATTTTATTTCATTATGCTTTTTGTTTGTTTCTTCTTCTTCTTTTTTTTTTTTTTACTTTTTTTTCGTTTCTTTTTTTAATCCAATTTGTTCCCCCACTTATCAGTTTTTGAGATCTCTTGCCCCTTTATCAAGTCTCCCGCTTTTCAGCTTCAACACCTTAAAACTAATTGAATGTTTAATATGATTCTTCCAGAGATGCCGCTCAGTCCAAGCCAGCTTTCGGAGACAGGAGGTGCTACCAGCTTCCCCCCGGTGCCCGAGGACTTGCACTGCGAGCCTGTGTACGAGAATCGAGTAAAAACTAAACTTGTCTTTATAATGTTGTTTTTTTTTGTGAACCCTACATTTACGGACCCTGTGTTTTCTTTATTCTTTAGGAGCGAGACGTAAAAGAAGGAGCCGATATGCTGATGGTGAAACCAGGACTGCCTTATCTTGATATCATCAGGGAGGTTAAGGATAAGGTACGTGTTTTTCTGGCAGACACTAATCACAAGCATGAATGCTGTTTATGGAAAGTTCATGCTCAAGTGGATGCTCATGTAGTAGGATGTATTAATGTTATGTCAGTCTCAAATCAAGTCCTGGAAGTTATGTCACAAAGTGATTAAAGGTGTAGAACTTTATCTAATGCTTCTGTGGCTACTAAATCTAAGTGGTAGTTGTCCAGATGTGTCAGTAAACATTAAATACATAAATACATAAATATATAACAAATCCAAATCTATAAATCTCATACTTTAGTTTAGGGATTAGGAAAATAGGATCTAATTACTTGTGTTTTTTCAAAGATTTCGCAACATTCACACCAACATAACCATAAATGTTTGACGGAATTCTAAAATAGTACAGAAAAATGTCAGTTCTTATCTGTAATCATTACACATGCACAATTAATACAGTAGATAAGATGTGTTGGTAATAGTCCAATGCAGTGTTAAGAAAGGACGTAGCATTGTAACTTTCCACATGTTTCCGTTCACATTGCACTAAGGAATTTTCTGATTTAAAAAAAAAAAAAAATTTATATGGCGGTCCTCCCATTTAGCACCCGACACACCCTCTGGCGGTGTACAACGTGTCTGGAGAGTTTGCAATGCTGTGGCACGGAGCGCAGGCCGGAGCCTTTGACCTGCGTACAGCCGTGCTGGAATCCATGACCGCTTTCCGTCGGGCAGGTGAGACTAAAGGCGATCGAGAGCTACACTTTTTCATTGAGTCTCGTAGAGACTTAAAACATGTGATGTACTGTATAATAAGATTGGTGAAGGTTTTATATTACAGCTACACTTACAGTAGAGCCGTATTCATTTAAATGTTTCAAAACGGTTCAGTTCCTCCGTAACCACAGACTACCATCATACTAATTCTGATTCTTCAAATCAAAAGGTTATTTAACAAAGTTAACTTTTATAACAAAAAGTACCAATGAAAAAGAATAATAAAAAACAAAACATCAATAAATCACCAGTCACAAACAACTTCCAGTCTATGAACGCAAAAAAAAACTAAACAAAACTCAAATTCAAAATTCCTCAGGAATATAACGTTTATATACTCATGTTTTTGTATCTATTTACAAGTTGCATCTTGAAGCAGTACAATGGTGTGTGTCTGTTTCCTGTTACCTGTGCGTGCCCGTGAAAGTGAGAAACATTCTCTAGAGGTTATGATGGACCTGGTGGTTAATCAGCTGGTAATAAACCGATTGAGCACAAGATTGATGCCCTTAATGTAACTTGCATGAAAGATGAGTAGGATGCAGTAAATAGTTTTTTGTGGTCTCTGAGGGTATGAGAGTAAACGGCAGAGTACGGAACGGAAACATCTTCAATCACCGACTGAGAAAAAGTTCAAAAGTCAACCATCAGCTGGAAAAAATTGGTCATTGGTTACATTTTTCTGGGATTCTCAAGGGTCAGTATTGGAACATTTATCAAAAGGAAAAATCACTGGAAAAAGGTTTAACATGCTTATGCTTAACTTATGCTTAACATGCGAAGAGCTGAAGCCTAAATCTGTAATTAAACGCAGAAGACAGCTGTCCAAGGGTGTTGTGATTTCGCATGACGATGCACATCCACACACTTCTGCCCAAGCGGTCAACACTCTGCAAAAACTTTAAAGCATTCTCCATATAGTCCTGATCGCCATCTGACTTACATCCCCTGAAAGCAGCCCTATGAGGATGAAGATTCACTTCGATGAAGAAGTGAAGACAGAGATGCATTCTTGGTTCCGCCTAAAACATTTGAAAGGGAATTAGGAAAGCTTGTTGACGTGGAAAAAGTGAATCTTTTCTAAAAGTTAATTAAAATAAATTATACAGCCAGTGTGCAGATAATTTTGGTACCTTTAGGCAAGAAAGAGGACTGAATTCACTCGTACGTGGCACTTAGCAATGGAAATGATGACAAAATATTTTGCTCATTTGTTACCGTGTCATACCTCAATGCATATAACAAAACTAGCCAAATGCGTTTCTTAAAATTAAATTCTGCTTGTTTTTATTCTCATTATTTCCAGGAGCAGACATCATCATCACTTACTACACCCCCCAGCTGCTCACGTGGCTTAAAGAGTGATGTCCCGCTCCGCTCACATGGATGGCTTCTGATTTAATCCAAAGTGCATTAAGAGTTAATGATAACTGAGGATTTGCTGGAATCTTGTAATAGACACTATGATTTTTATATTCTAGTCCAATGTTAATCATGTGTATGATTAATAAACCATGTTGCATATAGCAAACTAACACATTGTCCTAAGAACAGATAGTTAACCTCATATTGATTATTTTGAAATATCTATCTTTTTCTTTTTTTTTTTCTTTTTTTATGAATACCAACTTTCCAAAATTATACAAATGATATTGAAACGTGTAATTATGGGTCCGGTTGCTTTTGTGTCAGTTCTAAACATGATTTTGATTTATAACATGATGAAATAGAATGGGAAATTCATAAATACTCAGGAGGTCGATCAGAGAGTAACTGAGTTTCGATGGAATAATGAATATACACTCAGTAGCACTTTTGTTACGGATGGATCCTTAAAACATTTATGCAATAAATGTACTGTTGCTATGCAGAACCGTTGTACTGTACTGTGATCAGTAGAAATTATTTGGCTTTGCAGCACAGCATGCCGTGTTTCATTCTTCATCACTATTTCAGCTTCAGTGCACAAGTAAGGCATGTACCGCCAATAGAAATCTCAGGCAATATTTTTTATAATAAAATATAAATACACCAGCAAGTGTTTACATGTCACATGCAGCGTTTATCTCAGGAGACTTTGGGCACAAGTTTGGCAGACACACAGTACGGACAATTTGGAAATGCTAATCTGCATGTCTTTAGATAGTGTGAGGGGAGAACATTCTCCACACGTACAGACCTGTGGCGGGAATCGAACCCACATCAAGGTCACAGTGCTAACCATGGTGCCACCGTGCCCCCATTACTCATTTACAGTGTTTTATGCATTGACATATGAATTGGTCCATCTAATCCATCCTCTGTATATGCAAAAAAAAATCTCCTATGTCTCCAGACGCCCACTACATGAGTGAGGATTTCAACCACCCAAATTTTTTATGTCCAAATTTAATTCCTAAACAGTTGTGAGCATGCACCAAATCAAAATGTTTGATGATTCATGGTCACTCAATCTTAACTCATTTACAAATGGTCTACGCTTTACCCATGAAATGGTACAATGTGCTTTCAATTACTATACTGTATACAGTACTAGTCAAAAGATTGGACACACCTTCTACTTCAATTGGTTTGTTTTGGCATTACGTAATTAAGTAACAACAACAGGCAGTTGTTATTTTAAGACATAAAGGTCAGCCGTTCTGGAATAGTTCTTACAATAACAGGTTGATCAAGAGACGGGGGTATACTCTGGGAAGAATTGAAGGTTGGCCACAATAAGACAGAATACATGCGTGTGAATTAGAACGACCCAAGTGGAACGGTGAGGCAAGAGGGAGCGAAGGTGAAGTCCTCAGGGTCCACTGTCCAGAGCAACGAAGAGTGTGGAAAGGAGTGTGTAGGCAAGTTGGAGAGAAGAGTAGCACAGAGAATGAAAGGAAAGGTGTTCAAGACAGTGGTGAGACCAGCGATGCTCTACGGCTTAGAGACAGTGGCACTGAAGAAAAGACAGGCGGCAAAGTTGGAGGTAGCAGAGCTGAAGATGTTGAAGTTCTCTTTGGGAGTGACAAGGATGGATAGGATCAAGAATAAGTCAATCAGAGGGACAACCCATGTGAGATGTTTTGAAAATAAAGTCAGAGAGGCTATAGCAGAAGAGGAATTGCACTTAATTAATTATGCAGTATTTTTTTTTTTTTAATCAGTGGAGTCAACTCTTATCGATGAATCGTTGATCGAGTAGTCCAACCTGAATATCATATTTAGCATGAGGTGGTTTGGACATGTTCAGAGGAGAGATTGTGAATATATCGGCTAAAGGATGCTGTGGTTGGAGCTGTCAGGCAGGAGGTCTAGAGGAGATTTATGGATGTAGCAAGAGAGGACATGAGGTTAGTTGGATGCTGAGGATAGGGTTAGATGGAGGCAGATGAGTCACTTTGGCGACCCCTGAAAGGGAACAGCTGAAAGACAAAGAAGATTTGCAAAAACCATCAAGTATCATGATGAAACTGGCTCTCATGGAGACCATCCAGGAAAGCAAGACCAAAACATACCTCTGCTGCAGAGGAGACGTTCATTTAGAGTCACCTGCCTAAGAAACCACCAATTAACAAACAGCACCTCAGATTAGAGTCGGTATGAAGGATTTACAGAGCAGAAGTAGCAGATATACATCTCAATATCAACTGTTCAGAGGAGATTATTGTGTATTTTGGTTGCCTTCAGCATCGTTTTATGTACAAAGTATGTAACGTAAAAAGGAATAAAAGTCAGGAAAGATCATGAAATGAGTTCAAACTTTTGACTGGTACTGAGAATGTGGGAAAGGCTCTTTACATTAATGATCACTAAGTGATAACTGTAACAGCAGACCAAAACCATGCATTCTTCACAAAATCACAAAAGGCTATTAAAAGTGCAGAATAATCACTTTCCTCTGTTATCTGCTTCCATTTAGTTTACCGGCTTCCACGATAGCTTCTAGTGCATTAAAGTTTAGATATTGGCTCTTGCATTTAGATATTACATATGGATTTTAGGGCCACCATTAAATATATGACTTTTTTCATCAGACATCTGAGTTTAAAGTGGAAAACAACCATACAAATTAAGCAAATTCATCTTCTTTTATAATTTGGGGATGGCCTAGAAAAAAAGCGATATTTAAATCATAGCAGAAGAGGAATTGCACTTAATTAATTATGCAGTATTTTTTAAATTAGTGGTCAACTCTTATCGATGAATCGTTGATCGATTAGTCCAACCTGAATATCATATTTAGTATGTTTCCTTGTTCGACTTATTCGGTCTGGGAGCGGCTGAGTAAACAGATATTCCACATTATTAGAGTACAGTAACCGGCGTTTGACAGGTAAGACATTCATACTAATTACAAAATATCTGACCAAACAATACATCTTATGCATCTTAAATATGGTTATCGTTTGCTACCTAATAAACGACCTAGCTATCGAGTTTAACTATGTATCTTACTAGCGAGTTAGCTGTGTTTTTAGCATGTACAATTCTGGCTGCGAGGAAATGAGGTGCTAATTCGGAGAAACTGAGCGTTTGTATACTTTTTTTTAGGGTTCCTATAAATGTTTAGGTATCGTTTATACTTTACATTTCTACAGAAAGTGCTGTTTTATCTAGCTAGGCAGTGTCGCTAGCTAACGGTACAACACATCCTTAAAGGAGTGCGCCGATACAAGGGTTTTTACGGTAAGCGATAAAATCTCATTTGTTGTAAAATATGTACTGCATACTTTTCTCATTAATACATCTATATCAGATTTCCCCCTAGAATGAAATGTTATTTTTGCACTTAGTGGTAGATACGTGAATTGTGCAATTCAATGCAAACAAACCAGTGCAAATCCCTGTGAAGAACAGCAAATGAATCAATGAATCGTTCAATGAATTAAACAGTGAATCAACGAATCGATCAATAAGTAATAAATTGAATCAATGAATTAATCACAGACTTCGTATTAATGCACGAATGGCATTTTAGAATAATCACTGGAAAACGTTTTCCCTTAACATGTACTCTATATGATTACACCTCATCACGTCAGAATAAATTTTACGAAATAAAAAATATTAATGAAAAGGACAACACATGCTCTCAATCAAGTCACTTTTCAAGTCATATTTAAGAAATGTGAAAGCAAAATAAATTCATGACAACAGCCATGGTGTTTTTAACATTTAAGTGGAATTTAAAATCTAATCATTTGTCTATTTTTAATATTCCAACAGTGTCGAGTTGTTTGCAAGGTTTTCGCTTTACAAAAAAAGTTTTTTTAACCGTGTCCCAAATATCCAGTTGATTTTCACCTTTACACAGGGACCCTTCGGAGTCTTCTCTGTAAAGTGTGTATTGCATTTGAATGGACTAGTGCGTAGTGAAGGTTAGTTTTAAATGAAACACTGCTACGCATGAGCAGCAGCTGCGGTTTTTTTTTTTTTTACTTCTCTGTACCATAAAATTTCGTATATACGCACACTTGGGTTTGTATCCATAGCCGGATATGTTAGCTAGTTGCTCCTGTCTCATCTTGGTATTCATAATACTTGGTTCTTTAACTTTTGTTAGCAAAGTAGTGTGCTGTTTAAATTACTGTATCCAGTTAGTTTTGGGAAAGTTTGATTTCCACCATCATTTTGGCATAATTAGCTGAATATAACGCCTTCGTTTTTATTCTAAACACTGAGATATTGGTCCTGTCAGCTTCAGCAGTGTTGCCAGATCTAATAAAAAAAAAAAAAACCCTAAATAAAAGTGATTTATGGTTTGTACCAGGAACAGTAACGTTAACACAAGCATGATCCTGGTCTTCCAACACTGATGGATTTGTTGGACAGTATCAGCAATTTAAAGGTCAACACAACTACTGCAAACCTTCATAAAAAAATCTAATCTACATTCTGTAATGTCCCCATAATTAAAAATACAAAAAAATAATAATTCAATAACCAGTTCAGTCAGTGCTTCTCCCTTCTTGTGGTCGTCAAACTTAACTCGTCAAATAACTCCTCCCCCTTTTGTATGGAGAAGAGATAAAATAATTTTCACAGACTAGAAACAACAGGTGCACTAGCCTTAACTCTGCATTTTGAATGCCTGGACAATTTGTATTATTCCTGCTATCTGTTATGAATGACCCAAATAAGGATGGCTTTCCTGTTGAGTCTGGTTCCTCTCAAGGTTTCTTCCTATTGCAATCTCAGGGAGTTTTTCCTTGCTGCCTTGCTCATACACATTTCCAAAATGTACTTATAATTTTTTGAAGCTGCTTTGAGACAGTGACCATTGTTAAAAGTGCTATATAAATAAAATTTAATTGAATTATCGTTTAGCAATATAATTTAGCAATATCAATTAGCGACATAAATTAGCAATATCATGTGCAATGTCAAATAGCAATATCAATTAGCGACATAAATTAGCAATATCATGTGCAATGTCAATTAGCGACATAAATTAGCAATATCATCTGCAATGTCATTTAGCGATATCAATTAGCAATATGTGCGGACTGGGTATTCCGCTGTGGTGACCCCTTGCCGGGAGCAGCCAAAAGACCAACAACAACAACATTTATCGACATTAAATTAGCAATATCATGTGCAATGTCAATTAGCGACATAAATTAGCAAAATCATGTGCAATGTCAATTAGCAATATCAATTAGCGACATAAATTAGCAATATCATGTGCAATGTCAATTAGCAATATCATGTGCAATGTCATTTAGCAATTTCAATTCCCAGGGTTCGATTCCCAGCTAGTGCCCAAACCCCAGCCACTGGACACAGTGCCGGTCCCAAGCCCGGATAAAAATGGGAGGGTTGCGCCAGGAAGGGCATCCGGCGTAAAACCTGTGCCAAGTTGTAGTGCGGACTGGGTATTCCGCTGTGGCGACCCCTTCCCGGGAGCAGCGGAAAGACCAACAACAACAATTAGCGACATAAATTAGCAATATAATGTGCAATGTCAATGAGCGATATCAATTAGCATTATTTGCAATGTCAATTAGCTATGTCACTTAATAATGTCATGTGCAATGTCATTTAATAATTTCAATTAGCAATGTCAATTAGGAATGCCAATTAGTGATATAATGTGCAATATCATGTGGAATGTCATTTAGCGATATCAATTAGCGACATAAATTAGCAATATCATGTGCAATGTCAATTAGCAATATTGTGCAATATCAATTAGCGACATAAATTAGCAATATCATGCGCAATGTCAGTTAGCAATATCAAGTGCAATGTCAATTAGTGATATCAATTAGCAATATGTGCAATGTCAATTAGCTATGTCAATTAATAATGTCATGTGCAATGTCATTTAATGATTTCAATTAGCAATATGTGCAATGTCAATTAGCTATGTCAATAATGTCATGTGCAATGTCATTTAATGATTTCAAGTAGCAATGTCAATTAGGAATGCCAATTAGTGATATAATGTGCAATGTCAATTAGCGATATCAATTAGCTACATAAATTAGCAATATCATGTACAATGTCATTTAGCGATATCAATTAGCAACATAAATTAGCGATATCATGTGCAATGTCATTTAGCGATATCAATTAGCAACATAAATTAGCAATATCATATGCAATATTAATTAGCGATATTATGTGCAATGTCAATTAGCGACATAAATTAGCAATATCATGTGCAATGTCATTTAGCGATATCAATTAGCCACATAAATTAGCAACATCATGTGCAATGTCAATTAGCGATATCATGTGCAACGTCAGTTAGCGATATGTGCAATGTCATTTAGCGATATCATGTGCCATGTCAATTACCAATATCATGTGCAGTGTCAATTAGCGATATCAATTAATGACATAAATTAGCAATATCATGTGCAATGTCAATTAGCGATATGTGCAATGTCATTTAGCGATATCATGTGCCATGTCAATTAGCAATATCATGTGCAATGTCAATTAGCAATATCAATTAGCGACATAAATTAGCAATATCATGTGCAATGTCAAAAAGCAATATCATGTGCAATGTCAATTAGCGATATCAATTAATAATGTCAGGTGCAATGTCAATTAGCGATATCAATTAGCAATATGTGCAATGTCAATTAGCTATGTCAATAATGTCACGTGCAATGTCATTTAATGATTTCAATTAGCAATGTCAATTAGGAATGCCAATTAGTGATATAATGTGCAATGTCATT
>JAOVVA010000031.1:4783538-4797251 GCA_028565275.1 Leiocassis micropogon
ATCTTTGAGTTTAGCTCATGAAAAATGGGAGCAAAAATAAAAGTGTTGCGTTTATATTTTTGTTCAGTGTATATAAAATAAACTTGGGTAACATCCTATTCTTAATCCATAGGTTTTAATATGATGTTGGCCCCGCCCACTTTGCAGCTATAACAGCTTCAACTCTTCCAAACTCGCTCATCCACGTCTTAATGGACCTTGCTTTGTGCACTGGAACAGGAAGGGGCCGTCCCCAAACTTCCAAGTTGGGAGCATGAAATTGCCCAAAATGTCTTGGTATGCTGAGGCACTGAGAGTTCCTTTCACTGGAAGTAAGGGGCCGAGCCGAACTCCTGAAAACCAACCCCTGCTCCTGCTCATCAGTGTCTGACCTTTTGGCAGAGTGGTCAATCATTCCCATAAACACACTCCTAAATCTTGGGGAAAGACTTCCTAGAAGAGTGGAAGCTGTTTTAATTGCAAATGGGGGCGGGGCCAACATTATATTAAACCCTATGGATTAAGAATCGGATGTTACTGAAATTCATATGCATGTGAAGTCAGGCAAACCATTCATCTTTACTTGGCGCTTAAATTATCTTCATTTATGATTTTTTTCCCTAATCTCATTTCTTCCACGAAGTGGCGGTTTAGCACAGTCTTTACAGGTTTTATAGTGTGTTAAAGGGTTCCTAATCCATTTCCAGTCAATTTAAATCTCCTTAGTTGTTTTCAGGCCAATAATTTGACCCTTCTTAAATGATCAAATTATTGATTTGTGACAGAGGAAGAAGAAATGTATATAAGTTAACAAGTGTGATACGTTTATAAAGGCAGCGCCCGTGTTTGTATTTATCTATATAATCTCACCAGATCAGTAACATTATTGTGTGTTAATACCTTTATGGCCTGAAAATAGGTATAACATGATAGTAATATGTGGAAATAATATTACCTTACCTTATGAAAAGTTGGAATCTTCTCTTGATAAATATTGCCCCCTTCCCTCTCAAAAAGGGCACTAATACAATATTTACGTGCAATTTATATTCTTGTGGCCGGTTTAGCTTTGGGACACCGAGCGCCCAGATGGCACCATCTCTCTGGTGCACAGCTCCAGTATGCGGCAGTTTAACTGGGGCTACACACAGTTCTCACAGTTTAACAGCGACGACACTCTGCTGCTGGTGTCGGGGGTCTACCTCGGACCACACCACTCCTCTTCTGGAGAGATCGCCGTCATCAGCTTAGGTGAGAAACTGGCGTACTGAGAAAAGTTTCTACCTTGATGGTATCCAAGCACTAGTGAAACACTGGGACAAGTGCATTAGTGTAGCAGGAGATTATATAGAGAAATACACTCTGCACAATCAAAAGTCCCAGTTTGACTTGAACAACTGTCGTATTAATTCCTCAAAACAGTGTGTAAGATGGAAACACATGGAAACAGTGAGTATATTTTAATGGCCTCCAGAGGGCATCATCTCAATCAGCACTTACTCTCAAATGCTTTCTGTACTACACAGTCAGATCACAAGTATTTGGACTTTATTCATTTATGTATAATTTTGTCATTGTGCAACGCCCCAATGAATTTAATTGAAGAGTAGAGTTTGAGCTTTTATTTAAGCAAAAAATATATATATATTTGCATTGACCATTTAGGAATTATGGCCTTTTTTATTATTTATTTTTTTGACAGTACAAAGTCCCTCCATAGTCACAGGCTCAAAGTTAATTGGGCAAACTAACAATCAAAAAAATAATAAAAAATATTAAGATTATTTCTAATATTTTGATGATAAAACATGAAAGGCAAGAAAGGTGAAGAAATAGTTGCTGTCCAAATACTTATGAACCCGACTGTATATTGTTCGCCCCCAAGTTGAATCTGTTCTTCTGCTTGTGTCTGTAGAGAACTACACGCTGCTCTCGCGAGTGAGGAACAAACCCTACGATGTTTTTGGCTGCTGGCTGAACGAGACTCATCTGATTTCCGGCAACCTGCACTGGATCGGCAACATGACCTCATGCACGGTGCTTTGGCTCAACAAAGCTTTTCAGGTCTGACCTTCAAACCCCGTTCTGTAAAGGAAGCACGTTTCTGAACTAAACTTTAAGAACAATGAAAATACAACCCAAAGTGTTTCTTATTGACTTGCACAAAACAATCACGATATTGTGTGCTTCCTGTCCATTATATCCGCGGATCAAAAATGTATTTAGTTATTTATGAAATACAATTTGCTTTCTGTGTCTTCAGGACATCGAGTCTGAAAACGTCAACGTCGTCAAGCGCCTCTTCAAGATCCAGAACGTCAACGCGAGCACCATACGCACGGTGATGGTGGCCCACTGCCGGCGGCACGACACGCCCGACCTGCTGCTCGACTACGAGGCACAATCGCAACAACAGCGCAAGGGAGAATCGCAACACCACCAGCCACTGCTTTTCAACTTGGGAGCGTCCGATAGCGAGGAAGATGACGACGAGAAAGATGGCGAGGGTGGAGAGCATGCTGAAACCAGGCACTGTGCTCATCTGCCCCATCTCAGCCCGTCCAGATTGGAGCATGTCAGACATGTGGGTATCGAATTGTTCAAGTGTGCTAGCAGTGTGGTATCAGGCAGGAACACTGATGCTAACATCTAGCAGTAACAGTAACGGCAGTGATGTTTTTTGTTTGTTTGTTTTTTATTTGGGGAAATCTTTGAGAATATGTACTGCAGCGTTATGTTGTTTCTTTAAAACCACCACCTAAGCCCTGATTATAAACAAGCAAGTTTCCTTCTTTTTTTGTTTTCCTCTCGCTTTCTACATGTTCGTCAGAGCGGAAGCACTCGCGAGCGTGAACTGGAGGCGTGTGTGGCTCGGTTCATGGGTAGCAGGCGCACCAAAGCGCCCGATCCCAGCCTGGTGACACCCTCTGCCCCTGGGGAAGGAGAGGACAAGACCTATCTACTGTTTACCACAGGCAGCCTTACCTACTCACCTCACCAGATAGGTGTGTTTGTGTATTTTTGCATTTTATGTATTTACATAAAAAGGAAGAGGGTTAGAGTGTGGGTGCATTTACAGAAATGATTGTGTGTATCTGCAAAAAAAAAAAAAGACACAAAAATTTTTATATGCATTGCGTGTGTGTGTGTGTTTCAGGTATTAAACGGATCATGCCCGAGCAGATGACCACGTGTGGACCCGTATTAGGGGAAGAACGCAGCGCAGAGGAATTTTTCGACTCGCTAGATCACGTGATCGACATTCACGGCCACATTATTGGCATGGGCTTGTCACCTGATCACAGGTCACACTAATCATTTCACCGATCTCAGTTCAATTGTAAAGCCGCTAGGGTGCATCTTAAACACAACAAGATGATCTAGTCATTTTAATACATTTATAATACACATAATATAAAACGATGTTTGTAAAAATGCCGCGTATGTTTTTTGGGTTTGCGCAGATACCTGTACGTGAACAGTCGCGCGTGGCCGGCAGGCTGCGTGATTTCAGACCCCATGTCTCCTCCTCCCATAGCTGAAGAGATCGACATGCACGTGATCGACCTGAAGAGC
Organism: Leiocassis micropogon; assembly: GCA_028565275.1. NCBI lineage: Eukaryota > Metazoa > Chordata > Actinopteri > Siluriformes > Bagridae > Leiocassis > Leiocassis micropogon. Next base: position 4,787,094 of record JAOVVA010000031.1, read on the forward strand.
CTGCGAGAGGAGCGGCGCAGCCTCCGCGCACACCGAGCCTTTACGCCTAACGACGAATGCTTCTTCATTTTCCTCGATGTCAGTCGTGATTTCGTGGCCAGGTAAATAACCCGAGTGTTATATTTCAGGTTTTTTTTTTGTTTTTTTTTTGCTCAAAGCAAAGCGCCCTTCTGATTATCAGTAGAGAACGCTCTTACCACAGCAAAGCTGAATTCTCACTATCCGTCCCTTCACATTGTCATCAAATCTCGGTTCTAAAATATGAGGGGCGTTCAAGTCAAACCAGGACTTGTTATACAGTATCCTTATTATTAGTTATTGCCACGTCCTCTGTACAGTCCTGATCTCCCTCCAGGCCATCTCTACATGTTGGGGTCATTATAGGAGTCCCTGGGAGGCCAGCGTTTTATACATGAAGCAGGAGAAAACGGTCTATTTTGTTTGTACCCAAGCACTACTAGTGAAACGCTGGGGTAAGTGCATTAGTGTAGCAGGCCATTACGTAGAAAAATAAATAGAGTTTTGTTTTGTTATTCTCCCAAATCAAAATTCCCAGTTTGACTTGAACGACCCTCTCATAATCGCCTTGTCAATCAGGACTGAATAGAATGATTTAATAGAAGAGCAAATCTCTGTTCTTCCACTAGGGGGCCAAATAAAGCAACATTCTATTAGCAAGGTGACTTTTTTTTTTCAATAGAACTATACTTGATAAATAACAAGTTCAAACTTTTTTTTTATATAATAAAATATTATCTGTGTTATTTTACTCACATTGGCATACGTATTGGTGTCAAATATCATGCAAGCGAAGGAAAGTTTATTACCGTGCAAAGTTGAACTTGATGTTTAAATGAGTTTTTTCGGATACTTGCGAGACTTCTGTGGTTTCCCTAAGCTGTTACGAAAGTTATTTTGAATGTGAACACCGTGACTCACAAGATTTGTGTATGTAATTAACAATCATGTGATCGAACACATGAAGCACACAAGCTTAAGAATTCCAGGTCTAAATATTTACTGTCTTCGGGGTAAACTTGTGACTCCTCACATGCTGCTTTTATATGTAGCTCCACCCCACACACATCCTGTTTCTCATCCTTAACCTCAACCCCCTTCTTATGCAGCGGTGCTGAAGATAAGCACGGTTACATCTGGGACCGGCATTACAACATCTGTCTGGCCCGCCTGCAGCACGACGACGTGGTCAACTCCGTGGCCTTCAGCCCCACCGACCAGGAGCTCCTGCTCTCCGCCAGCGACGACTCCACCATCAAAGTGTGGCGCTCTCCGCGCATGGTGCGCCTGGCACGACGGCCGACTCGAGCCCGTGACCTTCTCGCTTCCCTCCGAGCTCGCCGGAACACTAACACTAATTTGAATGGCAAACTTTAAACGGGGCAAATAGGGACGCAGCACAGGCTCGGGTCTAACAACAAAAAAAAAAAGCACCACACCTTCTAAGGTCATGACTGTGCAGTCTCGAGCAAAAAGACTGCAATGAGTCAGCATGTTTCGTTTCAGGCATGACGACAAGGTCAAGGTTAAAGGAAAGAAGCACTCTAAGGGCACTAAAATGAACCGTGTGTGCGTGATAAGATAAACAGCTGTCGTGCTGCCATTTTTTTTTCTCCTTAAACAAATAAAAAGAATTTGACGGCGCCTAAGAAAATTTCACCTCCAGAGCGTGTCGTATTTGCTGTGGCCTGGGCCGCTGTGAGCATGCTGTGTTGACAACCAGATCTTTTTTAAACCTTTTTTTTTTTTGTCTCATCCTTTTTTCAGTCAACTCCAGAAGTATTGGCACCCTGCATTAAAGTATAAGGATGCCATATTCTTATTCTGTTCTGTTCCTACTAAATTTCCTGTATGACACGATTAACATGCTCGTAATGTAACGTCCATTCAGACACCAGGATGATGTGTTGATTTTGATTGTTGATTGTGGAAATGGTACTATTAAAAGATTAATCTTTGGTCAAGTCATAACCTCCTGGCAGAGTCAACCAGGTTGTACGTCTGCAAATAAGTACGTTTCAGGATGTTATGAGTTTTAGTGCTTTTCCTTTTTCCGTTTCCTTTCCAAAAACGTAAATTCGTCCACAATCCCATTTTGACCCCAGTTCCTTTAAGTCTCGGGAAGGGTCAGGGAATCATCTTTCTTGTTCTTGAGGTGGCATTTTTCTTAGACTTCCCCAGCTCTTGTTCATCACTGTTGACAAATTTCTAAACATTTGTTTGTTTTGCAGGTAATGAATGTTTCATATCCGTTTCCTGACGTGTACATGTAACCAGTCTTGATATAATCTTTGTTGTTGCAGGTGTAAAACCGCCTATTTGTTCAAAAACAAATTTAGGATGACTTTTTTTTTTTTTTGTGTCTTTTTCATTTATTTCAAACAGTTTGCAAGTGTCAGTTTTGTGACGTATGGTTAGAAAAAGAAAGGAATGACTTAAGTCAGAACCGTTGTGTGATCCTCATGATGGGCATCAATAATTCTGGAGTTGACTCAAGTCTAGAGTCAAACTAAATACATAAACCTCCTTTAATTGTCTTTTTAATTAAAGAACTTTGTATCCGGAGTATGGATTCAGTGGCTTTATTTTGATTTGTAGCAGAAAAATCCTAAACCACTAAAAAGACTGATTTTAAAAGGAGCATATTTTATTCCAGGTACTTGTATATCTTGAAGTCGTAACCTCTTGGCAGAGCTAAACGGGTTGATTTGAGCATTAATGCTGTATCTCTAATGACCACTGAACATGCCACGGTACTGTTGCTGCATATATTTCGGGTCGCATCATAAACGGTAACATGGTGTGGGAACATGAAGAACCACTTGGGTTTCCTAATCCAGACTGAACTGTATGACCGCAGTGCTGCTGTGTTTTTCATGGATTTGTGTTCTCTAGAATGAGTTCTTTTGATCACGATGTATGACGTGAGTGTAATGTGACATTTAAACTCTTTCCCTCACAAGCCATGCAGATTAATATTTTATGTACTTGTGCACATTTAATCTTGTCTGTGTCATTCATTTCTTTGTAAACTCGACCTATTTATTACCTTAATACTTAAATACAGTGTGTTTAAAAGTCAAACCGATTGTGGAGAATAACAGAACACAGTTACGAGAGGAAAAACTCCCTTTATTTCTCTATATAATCTACACTAATGCATCTATCTCAGCATTCCACTAGTGCTTGAGTTTTCTCAGTACGCCGGAGCCGTGATCGGACTGCCTGCCTCTCGTCTGAAACGCTGGCCTCCCAGGAACTCCTTTAATCGCCCAAGGATGCGGAAATGCCTTGTAGCAATAGCTTCCAGCTAAGTGGTGTAGGTGAATGATTCAAATGTTTTACTGCGGCTAAGAGTCTCATCATTGTACTGTGCTTCAAGTCTTCTGTAAATGTCAATCGGTTTTACACCTTCATTCACGAAAAATGTCATCGCCCCGGTCCCAGTTTGATTTGAGTGCCTCTTGTAAATGTCACTAAAATCATGAACACTCATACTAAATCATTCACATATTGAACGAGTAGTCCGATGAGCTCAGTTAATTAATGGTAAGAATTTTTTCCCTTTTAAATTAAGCTGGAAAATTTGGTGTTATAATTTGAAATACAGGCTGGCCCTAGATTCTCCATTAATTGGCTTTTTTTCTTATAGAAATTGCTTTTTTTTATTTGTAACTTAATCAATAGAAGGTCTAATACCACTCTACTTATTCCTTTTGGCTCATCTAAACTATGTGGTCTATCTTAATTGGCCCAGAATCATTGATGAACTTAAGGGATTCTAATACATTAAGAAATGTTAAGGATTTTTTTTTTTTTTTTTACCTATCGCTCCAAACATTTTGGGACACCCTGTATACGAGCACCTCTATCATTACCTTGAACAAATATCTAATTAAGCTAAATAAAATGTTGATCTGTACCAAAAATATCTTTTGTAGGTCAAAACCTGCTTTAATTTCCATTACCTTCCATTTTGCTCTGGGAAAGTCTATGATGGCAGGTAGAGGGGAAAAAAAAGAATTTTTTGGATTTGTGGATGGATCAAAATATTCAGAAGTTGCAAAATTGTTAACGAGAAAATTCTAGAAGACAAATAATTTTTTTAGGTGTGGGCCTAAATAATAATAAGCAGATCCTTCATTTTCCTCCAGACTACAATCTCACTAACTTGGCTTTAATAGCAGCTGTCTGTATTGTTGGTCTCATCTTCCTTTGAAAATACTCTATACTGTAGATTCTATGAGTTTCAGGTCAGGCGTGTTGGCAGGGCATTCATGCATAGTAATATCAGGGTTAGCAAACCAGTTTATGGTAGTTTTGGCACTTTGCTAGAAAAGAAAATCGGCATCTGTATAAAGCTGGGCTATGAAGTGTGAAGTGCTCTAAAATCTCTGGGTGGACGACGGCGTTGACTTTAGACTTGATAAAACGCAGTGGACCAACACCAACAGATGACATGGCACCCCAAATCACCACCTACTGTGAAAACTTCACACTGGACTGCAAGGAACTTAGATTCTTTTTTTTTTGCCTCTATACTTTTTCTCCAGACTCTAGGACCTTGACATTCAATTGCTCTTGCAGATACCAACTCTAAAACATCGTCAATCTGACTAAGTATTTAATTCGGAGACGAGCATCGTTTTCAAGTGTCTTCTATATCAATGTAGTCAAAAACTGTAAAATCTACAACTAAGCTTTTTTCTCACTTCAACTGTTTTACTGTAAATGTAGATGCATTGTCGAGCTTGAGTTAGTTTTGTGGTGACAGTGAGGCAGTGGGATCGAGGTTAAAATGTAGAATTCCTATTGAACCAAGAGTCAAGATTTCAAAAGATTAATTTATTGAGTTTACAGTTGTTTTGGTTGAGACATTGAAAAAAAAAAGAAGGATAAGAAAAGTGAAATGGAGTAATGATGTATTGCAAACATTAATGAAAATCGCATTATTCTCAGTTTATATACTTGTAAAACAATTACATTACAGATGCTACCATAGTCTATAATAGGTAATAATGATTGCAGACATTCTAAAAAGTCACAATAAGTCCTTTCATCTCCAGTTTATCAAACTGACTTGTAATAATCAACAACAATAATCACACGCGCGTCATACTTCTAGAGGTATTTTATACTTTTGCATTTCACTTCATATCATATTGTGTATAGTTGTGTATGTAAATTAAAAGTATCAGCATAGTATAGTATCTTTCAAATATCAAAAGGTCTATCAAAAGAATTAAACAATCAAAGATCTAACACCATTCTACTTACTCCTCTGTGGTCTATCTTAATTGGTGCAGAATCATTGAAGAACTTAAGGATAAGGATAGAATAAGTTTTTAGACTTAACTGAGCATTATAAACATTTCTCAATGTAATGGAAACCGTACATGTACTCATGAACATGTACTCCGAGCAGGAACGTTTCTACTAGTCTAAGGTATGTTTTGACCATAGCTTAAATGTTTGGGTAAATTGGTTTTTGAACAGCAGTTTAGGAGTTCATGTAGGCAGTTGAGGACTTGTGTATGTACATTTAGCTCACATAAAACCTAGCCTACCCTTTCTCAAGTTTATGTCTCGCTGCATCTCTAATAAGAAGAAAACAGTTCACAACCATACGTACAAGATCAAGCAGGTTTTCCCTGACCAACAAAAACAAGCACATTATTGTGGTAACTCTCCCACCATTCTGGATTTATGATGTGGATCAGTTAATGCATCAGCCTATAATATATCTTCATCATGTAGCACATTTTTATTCCTTAATTACATGAAAATAGAAAATGTCAAAAAATAAAATACAGGATTTATAAGATGACACCAAGGATTAGAGACATTTAGATATGGCTACTTATTGCCCTACTGTGAAATGATTAAAATAATTTCCTTTGCTGGTGTGTAACTCTATTAACATCCAGGACACAAGTGATTAAATGAGTGATATGGAATCCAACAAGCAATCCTTAAATCCTACTGCATAATCTGTATATTTTACACAAAGTCTCAAGTTCACTGTATAGCTGCAGAGTGAACCTACATTCTAAACACGACACACATTACTTAGCCTTTTATATTGAAGTGATCAAAAACTTTACTATAATATTTGCTAATATCATATTGCATACGAGCCTGGATCCATAGCTAGTTTACATTCTTTATATTTTTTTCCAAGTTAAAAGCAGAAACTAACAATAGTTAACAATCTAACAATCACACTGTATATATTTGAAATGCACTTCACTTTAATTATGCCACATTATGTATACGTTCTGGTCATGACCAAACAGACCATTCCTGCACCATATGCACTTTAATTACGAGAAAACGGGGATGGAGGTTAGTAAAAGCATCCCAAACGTGCAGGGTTGTTTTCTACGGGTTTGGGAGACTATTACATTTCTGCATCATAAATAATAGTGCATTGATGCAATGCCCAAGCCTGTATTAAACAGAAAGCACTTTGAAACATAACATAACAAAAGTACTAAATGAGGTGAGGAAGTAAGCCATGGTTGGGTTCCACAAAAAAAAACATTAAACAGTGTTTCATGTTCCTTCTACATGCTGAAAAACAACCACATTTACACTTGCATTTTAGCCATCATCTGCATTTCCCCCTTTTTTTTTTTTTTTTTGTTTAATACACAGAGATCTTTTTTAAAAAGGCAGAAAAAAAGAAGCCGAGTAACACATAAGGTTCAACAAAACTTGTATGATTTACTGTACAAATTATAAATTCATGATAGGTGTACGTCGGGTTAATATCCTTGATTTAACGTTTTTTTTTTCCCTACAGTGCAATTATTTTCCCACTGTACTAGTCTTGATTGGATATATAAATAGATAAATAATTAGATATATCATAGATATACTTATGTTCATACAGTTTGTTTGTTTTAGGATTTTTTGCCATATCAGCTTCCCAGGCTATTTCATGGCAGATTCATATCAAATATTAAGCTGGTTTAACCGAACCAATATTATATTATGTTATAATGTAAATGATTTAAAGAGTTGTGGGAAAGTAAAAAAAAAAAAAAAAAAGGCTCCAGGCTCCCCGTGACGCTGAATACAGGATAAAGCAGTATAGAAGATGAGTGAGTGATCAATCAATCACTCACTCGCTCGAGGTCAGAGGGTGGGATTTGACATATGCTAATTGTTTCTGTAAGAGCTTGTCTTGCTGCCATGTCAGCTTGTTCATTTCCCGTAATTCCACTTTGTCCTGGAATCCAGTAGAAGATAATATCGTGATGGTTCTTCTGTAGTATTAATATATCAATGATTATTGGGCGAGTTGTTTCCATAGATTCCAAAGCTTGTAAGCAGGATTTTGAGTCGGTAAATACTAAGCCGTTTTGTTCCCTCTCTTTTTCAATATGTTCCAGAGCGAGTAACAGAGCCCGTAAAGGTGGAACTTTGGTCTGGGATACGGACTCCGTAGTGATGTTGGTCGGTTATTGCTGCTGCAGAAACGTGGTTGTCCATTTTTGATCCGTCCGTGTATATGGGTTTATGGTTGAGAAAAGTGCTTTTTATTTCAAGGACTTGTTGATGGAATATATACGGATGAGTTTCAGCCTTCTTATTACAAGTCAGTTACAAAGGGATATTAAGCTTTTCCAAGCTCCAAGGAGGTATTGGGCAAAAGTGTGTCTGACTGAGGATGTCCAGATTTATGCCCAAGTTTTCCATGTGAGGTCTGGCGCGTATACCGAAAGGTTTGATGTAGTTTGGTCTGGCCTCATACAGATGCAAATATTGTGGGTAGAAGATTGGATTATAAGATGAATTTTGTGAATTTGTCTTTATCTTAGTTGCATACTGGAGAGCTAGTTTCAAGCATCTTATATGAAGAGGTGGTTCATTTGCTTCTATGATGTTCATACAGCTAACAGTTATATTGTTATATAACTGTGTTATATTATTATTATTGTTATCATTATATTTAAAATTATATATTTTACATATATATATGATCAATTACATCAAACCAGCCTTTCACAGGCTGATAGGATATAACTTTATTTCATTAATCAAACTCCATAAATATCTGCCCCCTGATATGGTTTATTCTAATAATGTGCTCAGGAGCGCAGAGTTATTATATATCAATGTATAGACAAATAGCTACCTGTAGAACATATAATGGAAGCAAGAGCCACAGGACTTGATTAATATACATTTCTGGTCAAAGGTTTGGACACACCTTCTAATTCAATGTTTTGGGTTTAGTAATTTATTTTCTACATTCTAGAACAGTACTGGAGATTTCAAATCTATGGTATTAGGTGATTAAGTAACAACAACAACAACAGTCAGTTGTTATTTTGGGACATGAAGGTCAGCTGTTCTGGAGCAGTCCTTGCAAGAACAGCATGGTCAAGTGTATTTGCAAAACCCATCAAGCACTATGATGAAACTGGCTCTGCATGAAGACCATCCCAGGAAAGCAAGAGCAAAACTTACCTCTGCTGCAGAGGAGTCTCAAAAAATTATGAAGGCTTTACAGAGCATAAGTAGCATCTCAATATCAACTGTTCAAAGGAGATTCTGGCATATTTCAGATGCCTTCAGCACTGTTTTACAATGTAGAATTAAATAATAATAAGAAAAGACCACAGAATTAGAGGGTGTGTCCAAACTTTTGACCGATACTGCATATGTTTTACTATATACTTTTTCCTCAAAAGGACCATATCTGGAGTATAAAATGAACCTCTGCTGGATTTAAAATTGTTTTTATATGTATACTTTTTTATTTTAAAGCCCTGTAAGATCTACGATAGCTTTAATAAAAATGGTGTCGTCTCTGACGTAGGAGCTCTTTCCTGCCAGCTTGGCCAGGGGGCAGAACAGCGGGCAGCCACTGGCTATATTCATCTCACTGATGGGTCTTTGGAAAGACGTGGAGCTGATGTCAGGCCTGAAAGCGTCGATGATGTGCTCGCGGTTATTCTGATCCAAGAGCATTAGAGTCACCTGAGAACATAATAAAATATTCATTACCTGCTCAAAAAGGTGGATGCTTTTTGTCCTGTGATGCCTCACATATCGGAAACGGTACGCTTACACGGTACGTTTTACCTCTGACTGTTACAAAGCCAATTACATGTAGAATATATTTATTTCTTATGCAACATTGTTTAAACACTTTTAGAGAATTAAAAGGGAGCACATCCTACTGTAGGTGGGGTGCAAAGTCGCTGCATGCACAAATCACAATTCCGAAATGCCGGTAAACCCCCTCACAAACCCCATATAGACAGTTTAAAGGCGGGATGTGAACCCTCAACCCTGAGGTTGCGAGGCGACCTGCTAACCACCAAGTCATCGTTATTAATCACTATTAACGAAAAAATCCACGCTGTAGAGACACAGCGGTTAAACGGTTGGAAGTTATGCTAACATTTACATCACAAAAAAAAACAAATTCCAAGCTGCCTTAACGACATAATGACACCAATTACAGCTGTTGATTATTGATTGCATATAATTAACTAATTAAAAAATTATTTTAAAAAAAGTATAATTGAGTGAGAACTGAAAACGAAAAGTTTTGTCAGCTCTGGGTGAAGGACACTGACAAAGTAAAAGGTCGAGTGAAGGTGAATGACAGCTGAAGGCCAACAGAAAGCAGATAAAAGGTGAAGGACATGCGCTCACCTTTTGGCTGAAGGGCCACTTGAGCAGAGCATCGTATTTCCCTCTCATCACCACAAAGAACAGGGAGAGGTGAGAGCCTCTGCCCGAACCATCGCCGTTCAGGTACAGCCTCAGACACATTTTATAGCCGTACTTACTGGAATAGAACGCTGCAACACACAGAAACAGAAATGTTAAATATGGGGAAAAAAAAAAAAAAAAAGACTCTGATTCAGATCTAGACAGGGATCCTGCATGACACTTTGATTGGATCGCCATCTGACTCCAAAGAACTCGATCAGGCGACTGAATATTAGAGTCGACATTCCGTTATACCTTCGATAACGTAGCTCCAGTTAAAAGAAAAATTATTAGCGATAAGAAACTCGCTCCCTGGTATAATGATCACACGCGCACTTTAAAACAGACCGCTCGGAAATTAGAACGTAAATGGCGTCAAACTAAATTGTTAGTATTTCAAATAGC
>JAOVVA010000031.1:4797351-4810625 GCA_028565275.1 Leiocassis micropogon
GATGCTGTCTTCCCCACTCTCATTGATCACTCAGGTTTGTTGATGGTGAGGTGATTGTTTGCTTTACATCTCAGGGAGCCCTCATGTCTGCGTTTCCTTCTGGCTCTCCCTTTTAGTTATGATGTTATAGTTAGTCCTGCCGGAGCCCCTACTTGCACTCTACACTAAATATACATTCACATTATACATTATGTGACTGTGTGTCTCTGAGGACTTGACTTGGGTTTGAGGATGGGTTCCTTGTTGAGTCCGGTTCCTCTCAAGGTTTCTTCCTATTGCCATCCCAGGGAGTTTTCCCTTGCCACTGTCGCTCTCGGCTTGCTCATCAGGGACTATCTGACCATTTTTAATTCATACACATTCACATTCTATACAAACCAAAATAATTATTTTGATTGTGTAAAGTTTTGCGACAATGACAATTGTTAAAAGCGCTATACAAATAAAATTTAATTTAATTGAACTACGAACTACAAGAGACAACACAGAGTGGCACCATCAAGCTGTCACAGTTGGGAACTTAAGCATGGTCCTTAATCCATCATTTCTCAAATAAATAATAATAATAATAAGGTAAATGCAAGTCTAGGTTGAAAAAATGTTGGTGGTTAACCTACAGTAATGTGGCTTAAATGAAATTTTAATTCCTTATTTACATCACATTATGCATTTATCTAAAGTTTTTTTTACTCTATGTAAAAAATAAACTAAAATTTATGTGCATTTATGTAAAGTTTATTTTTTCACTGCTCGATTCTCCTGACACAACAAGTTGAAATTTGTTAAATATAGCCTCAACCTTCAGGTTATATTTAACAAATAGATCTTTCTCCGTCATGATTGGTGATCTCTCTTTCTCCCCAGCCCCTTTGACCTCTGGTGTTCCACAGGGCTCCATTTTGGGCCCTGTTCCATTTTCCTTGTACATGCCGCCATTAGGGTCGATTATTATTTCAAAGCACAATGGTTCATTTCATCTGTATGCAGATGATTTACAATTCTATCTGCCAGGTGTGTCAAATCCTTAGGATGCACTTGAATCGATCCACAGTTGTTTGCATGACATCAAACTTTGGCGGTCACAGAATCGTCTCTGTGTGAATGAGAAAAGACAGAATGTGTTTAAACTTTCAGGCACACACCGACTTGTTAAGGTCAAGCCCTTTTTGAATTGAAGTGACCTGGAGAAAGTCATTTACGCTTTTATTAGTTCGCGGCTAGACTATTGAAACGCTCTTTATGTTGGAGTTTTGGGTTATACCACCATTCGTCTTGGTTGGGCATGCTCTGACAGCTAGCTTTTTGCGTTTTCTTGTGGACAGAGATTTTTTTAAAGATCACAGAAGCCTATTTTAAACACATACATGGTTTAGGGCTCAGTCTGAATGCTCGTTGCTTGATATGCGCCCCACCTCCAAAAAAAACCAGATTAAATACCACCACTGCAATCAAAATCTTATCTCGATCCCCCTAATAACAGAGAAGTGACTACTTTAGGCCAAGCAATGTGGAAAATAAGGACCGTCATCGTGAAAGAGAAAGTGCCACGTTCAGAACAGCGGTAATTTTCATTTCAGTTTAAAACGAAAGTAAAAGTAACAGATAAGTGGAAACTCATTTGAGTGTGAAAAGAAATTAGTATAAAATGCAAGTGGGGGGAAAACTCATGTTGGCTAATCCGATAAATCACGCACGTACCAGGTGAGAACATGGCAGGCGCCCGACCAGCCAGCGCATCTTGTCTGCGACGTGAGAAATCCGAGATTTTCCAAATGAACACTCCGTCATAAGTGCAAAACTGCAGTTCTCGTAAGTTCTGCTCTGATTCGGCCAGCTGCAGGTCTCGCATGTTTAACGTCCGCTCCAACTGACGCACCTGTACGGAAAGTCCGAAATTAGCCTGAAATCCTGAATATAATACAAACATTCTTAGACAAAAGGTTTCCCTTAGGTGTTATTAACCTCATTAAAGAGTTCTACTTAGAACCTGCTCTAAAAGAAAAAATGGACACATATACAGTATTGTTCTGTAATTCATAAAGCAAGTAATATGTTGAAGGCTAGAGCTGCACAATTAATCAAAGAAATTAAAATAGCGATTGCAATAAGGACCTGTGCAGTGATTTAATCGCAAAAGGCTGCAATTTATTACAGGCACTTGTGCCATTATTTGCTTTTAATAAAAAAATAAATACATCTGAATTCAAAATGATACATTAAATAGTTGAATATCGCAAAATCGAAAACATATAAGGTGTTAAAATGATCACGATGTGATTTTTTTGACTAAATTGTACAGCCCTAGTTTTGGCTTTACCTGGTTTATCTCATCCTGATTAAACAAGATAGTATTACTGTTTAATGCAGATGATATACCTTTGCAGAGATCACTGCCATACAGCAACAATTAAAAAAAAAAAAAAAAAAAAATAGAAACACCTGATGATGATGAGGGGTGAAGAACTGTTTGGCAGAGACAGCGCTGGCTCTTCTGCCGACCACGAAAGCGCCGGGTATCAACATGCTGGACTTCACGAGAGCGCCTGATGTAAACATGCTAAATTTCACGAACGTCGGAAACGAAACGTTAACTGCAAAGAATCGGCACGCAGACGGAAAGCCAGCTACTAGATCTGTTGATGGCGCTGAAAAGGGCCTGCTGGTGTTTCAATTTTTTTTTTTTTTTTTGCCCATTATTACAATCTTAAATGTACGGAAGCATTCTTGTTTTGTTTACAGTGTCGTTTCGAGTCTTTACCTATGGAAAGACCCGTCTGGAGCGGCCAAAAGTCACGAGGAACACGAGGGAAAAATCATCACAGCTGCACGGAAAGAAAAGTAAAACTTAAAGGACCGGTTTAGCAAAGCTGTCTTAGATTTGTCCGATGTGTACGGATTCCCCTTCCTCCCCTGTCGGACATCTGTACCTTGTTGGTTAAGTTTTCAATCTTCTCCTGGTCGAGCCGGTGCTGGCGGCCGAGAGCTTCGAGTGTGAGGGCCGTCCGCTCCACCTCTCTGTTCAGCACGCACACGATGTTCTCCAGCGCCGTCATCTTCTGCTGCATACCGGGGCCCCCGGTGGCAGCCTGGGCTCCTGGAAGAGCTGCGTCTTCGGGGCCGCGGTAGAGGCCCAAACCCGAGTCCTCTTGCCACTCTCCGGCCCCGTCGGAGCGCATGCGCACAGACGAGACCACGGACAGCATGAGACGCAAGTGCTCCATCACGCTGGTTTGTTCGTGCTCGTGCTGTTTGCCATTGTCCACCTACAGCAACAAACAGTGTTTGGGTAATTATTTTATGTGCCTTGTTTATACGTTCATGTCTTGTATTCATGAGTTGCTTGTATATTTTGTATAATACTTTTAATTAAGATTCACTAAAAACACTAGAAATAAAGAAGTATCTCCTATGAGTTCACAAGTTCAACATGTCTGTTTGGGAGGGAAATTCTTAAAGCAAAACTATTCAAAACATGTGCGTCAGTCAACATTTTTAACGTTGTTTATAGAAGATAAGGTGGGGACTTTTCCAGCTCACAATAGAGTACTAATCTACATTTAAAGCATGCAGTGTGGTTATTAAGTACTACTGAAAAATATATATATATATTAAATTAATTTGCGACATTATGCGATCCTCAACGTGCTCCTCACATGACCCGGGTGCTTATAACGATTTTAGTAGTAAACACATTTAAATCTAATTCAATAAAATGCATTTCTTATAATCGTTTTATTTTATCGGATGACATGTTTGAACTTTAACGCTTCGTGATAGGCACCATTGCAGAAGGCACAAATGACTAGGCTGCCTCAAGCAAGAAAACAACGGAAAAAGAATTACAGGAACAGGGTTCAACACATGATCAAAACCTGCAAGGATAGCGCTGCTGAACCATCAACTTCGTGGAAGAAAAAAAAAAGTATCATGAACAGATATCATTTAAGAATGAAGTTGCATGGTTTAAAAATATTATTATTATTATTATTAATTATAGATATTGCATGTGTAGATATATAAAAAAGTGGTTTTCTTGGGACCACACAGTTTTTTTATTTACAAGAAAAACCACTTGTGAATCAGAAAAAAAGGCTTGCAGCATAAAGAGCCATCGAAAAGAGGTAATAGGTTCAGATGAGGTCAAATTGACCTTATTTTCTATTTTTCCAGAGAAATAAATGCATGCACTGCGCAATCCTGTGCTACGATCAGGGGTTGCTTCAGTAGGTCAAGTCTAGCTCAGCAATGTTCTGTGGCAATAAGACGAAGTCAGCTGACGACCTGAATGTCCTGAATGACCAGCTCATCACATCACACAAACTCCACCTTTGTTTGTCAATGGAAAATATCTTTCATGACGTGAATGAAACACGAGTGTACATACGTACCACCACCCTGCATCCAATTTCACTGAACTGGCAGGCCGACTTGGACTTCGCACACGATTTGCTATGCTCTTGGAACTGTAAAAAAGGAAAAACAAATATATGTTTAAATTAAAAACAAACGCTAAGGCCATGTACACAAGGGTGTGGAAAAGTTATGCTTGAAATGTGAATGATATCAGATAACAAAGCACGCTATGTTTAGACGCGCTGGATATGATTACAGTCTGGAATGTTCTGTTCGAAAACATGTACTTATCTTGAGCGTACATTGTGGTGAGAACAAAACCTGATAGTCAAAAAGGATGACGAACCTTTTCTCTAGGGATCTTCTTTTTACCACAGTCTTTGCATTGCATTGGGAATTTTTGACAAATCTCATCATGTGCCTGAAACGAAAATCAAGATTATGGGTAAATGATTAGAGAGAATTCATTTACTGAGAAAAAAAAAAAAAAAAAAAAAACCTCCCTTGAATTGCGCAATGACCTACTAATCTACATAATCATATTTCTTAAGAAACCCATTGAGCAAACTCGTATCTAGATTACCAAGAACTCTAGTAGATAAGAGTTACTGTAAATGTTTTATTATTATTATTTTAATGAAGGAGTCTCAATCTACAGTGAGTCCAGTTTGTCTTTTATATGGATGTAGAACTAAAAACAGTCCAGTCTCAGTGTG
Source organism: Leiocassis micropogon (assembly GCA_028565275.1). Lineage (NCBI taxonomy): Eukaryota > Metazoa > Chordata > Actinopteri > Siluriformes > Bagridae > Leiocassis > Leiocassis micropogon. The sequence goes on from JAOVVA010000031.1 coordinate 4,802,421, forward strand.
TGTCATTTAGCTCACCTTAATATCTTTGAAGCTGAAGGAGACTTTGCAGTATTTGCAGTTAAGGGTTCGGGCTTCGCATTCTCGCTCATTGTGGCGATCTTTTTCACTGAGAAGGACGAAGACTTGACACGCTTCGCACTTTACGCGCTCGAATTCACATCTGCCTTCGTGCTGCGCCTGGGAGAATGCAATCGAATGAAAAAGACCATTAATATTTATTAAGAGATATCGATTACTACTTATATTCAACCCAATTGCACATGTGGATTTTTTTTTCCACATCAGAGTAAAACATTTTAAATTCCCCAGCTACAACCACTGAAAAACAAACAAACAAAAGAAACCCGCCAAAATAACCGCCAAGGTTTCGGTTTCAACTAGTTATCATCTCAACTACTAATTCCTTTCTTATCTGCAGAACCAACATGACCGCTCAACTCTGTAAACATGGTAAAGTTCCCTCATGGTACAAGTGCTCGCCCCTATCATCCGGAGATCGCGAGTTCGATTCCCGAGTGATGCTGATTGGCCGAGCTCTCTCAGAGGGGAGGGATGAGAGGTACACAGTAATCTCACAGTAATCACGGGTCTACAGACAATCAGGGGCGTCTGTGAGATCACGCAAGCGGAAGGAGCGGAAGGAGCGGATAGTGCCGTCCTCCGTGTGCGTTACGCCACCCCCAACGAGCATGGTTCAGAGGAAACGTGTGATAGTCTTCGGCCCTCCCGACTGAGTGGTAGTAGTAGCTTAATGTGGGAGCCCCCTAGTGACGCGGAGGAATTGGATACGACCAAATTAGGGAGAAAAATCTGGGAAAAAATCCCCCCCAAAAAAAACACAAATGTGGAGTATTACTTCAAAAAGATTCTCCTTACATCATGGTGGGAACGAGTGCTGAACAAGCTCTCTCGAGTCAAAATAGGCACATAAGCATGTAATTAGCTGACGAAGAGTGTATTCAGTGCTTTTCAGTTTTAGTCAGCCCTTTTCAAGCTTTACTCATCCGGGGTTTATACCCTCTTGCTGGGTGTTCTTGTTAAGAAAGGGATTTCTGAATGAGTCTCTTTATCTTCCTAGTCTGGAATGTCGAACGCTACAAGTCACAACGTGAAGTCGAATTCAGCAGCATGCAGGACATGAACAGACTCGAACTGCACTGACAGAGACCTTGAATGAACGTGTAATGATAATAATGATACTGGTAATGTATAATCAGACTGGAATCTGCTGGCGTTTCAACTGACTCATAAAACCGGATAAAGTCTAAAGGCCAGGGTTAAACTGAAATTCAAAGTCATGCAAAGAAAAAATCTAGACTCAACAGAAGTTCAGATAAAGTGCTGAAAGAACAGGAAAAAAAACAGACAATACAGAACAATGTAAAACAAACAAAACAGAAGCGTGACATTCGCTTCAGTGGGTTTCGGTTACGTGTTTGTGCATCTGGATTAAAGGTTTATGGTTAAAGAGAGCAGGTTTAAACAGGCCGGGCCACCTACAGTACAAGCAAGCAAGAATTTCCATATTCCGATCACACTCGGATAATAAGCAAATGCTGCCAAACCCACACACACCCAGCCAAAACACACAGGGCTTATTGTAGGAAGCAGACTTCAAAAGATTTAACTTTATTCATGGTTAACGTGGCTGTAAGAAAGTACACAGCCTTTAACGTCACTGGAAAGTCAGAAGTTATCAATTCATTACTTATAAATACAGCCCTTCTCAGTAGATAGCTACTGTATCTGGTCAATGTGTAAAAAATTGAAACCTTAAAGGGAGGGGAAGAAAGACAGGAACTGAGTCAACCGAGTGTTCTTTACTCATCCACTTGACCAGACAGTTAGTCATTTCTTAATCTGTAGGTTTATCTATAAACTATACCACATCAGAGCTTGAATTTTGACTCACAGTCATGCCTGTGAAGACCTGTAAAGCTCATATTACATCATAAGTTTGCTTTTAAAAAAAAAAAGGATTTTTTTTTTCCTTGTCCTGGTTATGTCTCTTAATTTATTCTCAAGATGTCCTCATTACCCATTTATACTAGTTACCCTAGATAGTGATCGTGCGTGTGTGTGGTGTTGCGTGCGTGTGTGTGCTTGGGTGCGCGTGCGTATTGGTGAGCTCAGAAGGGACTTTCCAGAGACTGTTGACATATATACGGGGCGGTTGGGTACTTTCCATCCTCTCTCAGTAGTATACTCACATTACATTGGCGAGTATGGAAACAGAAAAGAGGCCAGAGTATAAACCAAGAGCATTTACAGGAAGATTAAAAATGTATATCTTTTCCACATAGTCTACAGTTATGCCTTAAAACCTACATTTTTACACTCAATCCTTGCAAGTTTCCTTTAGATACACAAACCCTCAACCTTTAACATATTTCTTTATATTTACCTCATAATCTTTTAATGTACCAGACCAGAGACAGTCATCGTTTGGGCATTTTGCTGGCAAGCCGTCGATTTCCCTTCGTGCAGCGTTGTCTGGAAAAGCCTACGGGGAGAAAACATTCATTGCAATTCTTGGCACTGTTAAACTATCCATTTCCTTTGTGTGTGTGTGTGCGCGCGTGTGTGTGCATTTCCTGATTGATTCATTTCTGCAAGGGAATTTCTCTGGTACAATCTGGATCAAAGATCTGCATCATTTTAAGAGAAGGAACAGTTCAGGGACCACGCACTTACCACAGAAAAGTCGAGTATGGAGTGCTCTTCCTCAAAGATTCCCTCGTCACGGCAGGCTTCGCAGGGAATAGGGCCGGAGCTGGAGGCGATAAAAGGGAAGCATTTAAAATGCCCAGACTGATGCAAAGTCTGACAGAAGAAAGCCTGATGTCAACCGTTCACGTCTCCAATGGTAACAAATATACAGTTAATACACCGAGAGCGCTGTTTTTTTTTTATGCATGCACGTGCACATTTTCTGCATGAATGTGGTCCTAATTAGGTTAAGGGCATAAATTGCCTTCTTTGTCTGCTCAAAAATTATACTGTAGAAATTTCTTAAATTATGCTACATGTGGGTTGTCTGGTGCTTTCCCCAGCCTCTCTTTTTGTGCTCGTGGCGCCGCCCATGTAAACCACTCTTGACGTATAACATGATGGAAAATATCACGCATATATTTAAATTTTATAGGCTTCCGCATCCAATTGCAGACTATAAAATAATCAATGGAATGAAATAAATTAATAAGAAGAAAAAAAAATAATAAACATCAGCAGAATGTCTCTAAACTTAATTTTTAAAAAATGCTAGGACTAGATTATGTATTTATACACTGATCGGCCATAAAATCATGAACGCCTGCCTAATATTGAGCACATCCCCGTTTGCCACTAAAACAGCCCTGGTCTGGAGAGGCGTGGACTCCGCTAGACCGCTGAAAGTCTGCTGCGGTATCCGGCGCCAAGTCATCAGTAGCAGATCCTTTAAATCCTGTAAGTTTTGAGGTGGGGTCTTTGTGGATAGGACTTGTTTTTCCAGCACATCCCACAGAAGCTTGAGATCAGAAGAATTTGTTCTTCAAACCATTCTTGAACCATTTTTGCAGTGTTGCACAGCAGACTATTGTGCTTTAAGACGCCAGAGTCATCAGGGAATGCCGTTTCCATGAAGGAGTGTACTTGGGCACAATCAAAACTACATTTGCTGGCTTGCCGTCTTCCCGTCGTGCATCCTGGAGTTAGCCATTTTGCACACACCCAGCGTCAACATGATTCAATGCGCACGCACGCACGCACGCACGCACTACCATCACATGTGCTCTGACCTAACAGGCTTACACAAAGCATCAACACACAGTCATACCTTATTACTGCAATTACTTTTGAGGCGATTTTTACATTTTTACTGTCCCTTTTAATATTTTTGCACCATTTTTCATCAGATTACTGCTTATAAAAGGGGAAATACTTAACCCAAATTATTTTACAGTTTTTGCATAGAAAGTAGAAAGAAGAAGTTATGTAACTTTTTAAAATAGAAAACAGAAGTCAAAGCCGGCCCCCGAAACATCTCACTTCTTCACATCAGCAGCTGCTTCTGCACCCGGTTTCGGATGAGCTCGGTTTTACTTCTATGGAACATCCACAGACGATCATATCAACCAGGGTAATTCCGTTTCCCAGTAAGAACTGTCCAAGGTTACAGTTCAGCGAAGAATACTCAGGACATGACCCTCAAGGCTGGCGAAATCCCCCCCCCCCACATTTCCCATCTAAAAAGGAAAAATAAATAAAGGAAGGAGGCCGGGAGCGCCACTGGTACCTGGTGAGTTGTTTAAAACAGTACACGCAGAACCGGTGTCCGCACTGCGCCTGGAAGGGCTTCCTGAGAACTTCTTTGCACTTCTGACACTGATATTTAGGTTCCATTGACACAGATAGCACCTGGCGAGATATTCCTGGTAAAGTCGATTCCATTGAAGAGGGCAAAGATGGACGTGCCATTCCCTTCCATTTACCCTCAATGCTCATCTTTAAGAAACAACAGCAAAGAAGAGAAAAAGAAAGCGCATTACTAAATTAATAACTTCCACATATAACTGACAAACTGATAACTGAGAATTTGACCTATAAGAGAAAAACCAAATTTTTAAATCTCAGAGAAAAAACAAAAAGATTTGAAGTGCCTTTAAAGATGACAAATGAAGGTTTTTCCCAGTGGCGGTCATATTGCCAAATAGGGTTTTTTTTCTTTTCCAGTGATGATCCTATTGCCAAATAGAGTTTTTTTTCCCGCTCAGTGGTGGTCCTATTGCAAAAACTCAAGTGGTCACTGGAAAGACACGCCCTCACTGAACTCCCTTGATGACCTGGAATGGCACAAGGGAACAGATTTTTTTTTTTAGGAACATGATTCGTTTTAAAGTCTGTACGGCCATAAAGTATTAAACAGGACATGGACCAGTTGGTTTGCAAACTACAGCAGCAAGCATGAAAATGAGCTAGCTTGGTGTATCGAGCTGAAGGCAAAATAAGTGACAGCAAATACAAAAATAAAAAAATAAAACGAAGCACATCAAATCTTTTCAATTTTTTTTTATTTCTTATAGTAATCAAACGCTCTTTAAATCAAAAAGTGCTTTATGATTTCTGTAAAGATTCTGAAAGTACTTCATGCATGTTGTATATAGGAAACAATGCCTTCTGAGAAAATTCATACCCCCCCCCCCCCAGGTTACCAATGTTTACCTAATTAAACATATAAAGGTGTAAAACCATATTTTAATGGGATTTCCCCCAGTGGGAATATGACCAGGGGAGGTCAGCATTATCACATAAAATTATACCAGACAAACATCTGTAAGATGTAGACCATCCCACGCTGGGGCTCCACCTACAACGCCACATGATAGCAGATATGGAACTTTTCATAGCTATATATGAGAATCACCTCGTTCTCAATTCACTGACTCTTCAGAGAACAAAAAGCTTGTAAGAAGTGATTCCAAAAAAAAAAAAAAAAATTACAAGGTACGCCATTTGAACATGATTCACAATGGTATTCTGTGAAGTGAAGTTCCTGGTTTCTATTTACGGTTTAGTAATTCCTTTTTTTTGAAAGACTACTGATTACAAGTTTAATTGAATAATGACACATTGTACAGTTTACACTTCCATTTATTACAGAATTTACTGTAAGGGGACTTCCATGGAATTAACCAGTTCCCCTTCAATTAATTAGTTCCTGTCACTTGTTTTTATAACTGCTAAAAAAAAAAAACAGACATTAGAAATGCAGTCACTGGAGATTCCAACGCTACATATACATACATGTGTGTGTGTGTGTGAGAAAGTCGTCCTGCACAGCCGCCGCCACCACCCCCCTCCTGCAAGCTAATGAGTGTGTGTGTGTGCTTGCAATTATGATGACAGCTGGAGTGGATGTACAGTAAATGGAATTGCCGCCCATCATGCAGCTGCCCTCCATCATACGTCAGCTACAACCCGGGGAGAGGAGTGTAGAACACATGCATCCTGCTAAATATGTGAAGCCAACCAATCACACATCTTGTCATACCGACTGATGCCTGTGACTAGCTGGTGTCACTCACCGTAAAGCAATTAAATAATTAAATATAACCACAATGATTTGAGATTTTATTGCGTACTACTATTCTATTAAGTGTTTTCTTTCGGACTGTAACATTTTTTTTACATGTTCCAAGTTCTAAAATGCCATAAATAATATTTAGGAAAATAAAGGATTTTTTTTTTTTTTTTTAAACACTCAATTTTATGTCTGTATCATCAAGGACTCATATATGTATATATGTGTAACATATTACTTTTTTGAGCATGTTATGCATGAATGGCATGAAAATTGACTAATAAATAATTTATATGAATAGAGCTTTAAAATGGAGATCTAAAACACAGATTCATTCACTCACTCATCATCTGTGCCGTTTTTATCCTGTATGCAGGGTTGCTGGGGGCCTGGAGCCTATCCCAGGAGACTTGTGTGCCAATCCATTGCAGGGTACACACACACACACACAATCATTCACACACTACAGAAATGCAGATTAACCTAATCTGCATGTCTTTTGACTGTGAGAGAAAACCAGAGTACCCAACGAGTACGAAGGGGAACATGCAAATTCCATGCACGTACACCTGAGGCAGGAATCAAACCCACAAGGAACCTGGAGGAACAAGGTGACCGGTGCTTACCAGTGCCTCCACAATGATTCACAATCTTTAAAATAAATAGAATTTTTAATGCGTCACTTTAATGGAAATTAGATCTCCAAATCTGCTACAACGCCGGCCGTCTGCGTCCTCGTCCTTGCATGCAGTAGATCACAGTGTCGTGGCGCTGGTAAACTTGCGACATATGAGGCAAGTCGACCGTTGTGATTGCAATTTTGTTTGAACACCATGATTTGCACATACTGGGACCTCTGGCATTCAAACAATACACATGGATTACATGCAGAACCGTCTGACGGAAGATTTTCATGACCTCAATTACACATTCCCATCATGCATATGGTCAAATACTTTGCATTGCATTACACCCCTAATATTCATACATTAACTTCCAGGTGGAAACAAAACATCTCATAGAACAATCATACGAGTCCTTCTTAAACCCCAAGCATGACTGATGTGTTCATGTATATCACATGGTGTCTGCGTTAATAGTCATATTGCAACTAGACATTCGCGGTTTGTGATGGTCATAAATAGAGTGTGTCAAGCTGAAAAATTAGTAATTGGGGGCTATTTCTGGTTTCTGGTGTCTAAACCATCTCTTGTGACCATTGGTAAGGTTGCTTAGAGCGAACAACAGCATATGGTTTGTTTTAAATATTGCTAGGATGCCTAGAGAACTCCATTTACAGATGGTTACCTGGTAACAAAACAGAAGAGTAAAACAGAGTTGCATTATGACTTAACATAAAGATTATATTAGATTAAACTTTGTCATTGTGCAAGGTACATGTACAGAGCCAATGAAATGCAGTTAGCATATAACCAGAAGTGCATACAGTAAGTGGCCTATTTACAATTAATAAATACAATGTGTCATACAAACAGAAGATGCATTTAATAGTTATGGTATCTATGGTAATATATATATATGGTATGGTAGTATGTACAGTATAATTGTGCAACATTATGCAGTGAATGTGCTGTAGTAAATATAGTGTATATTATATACAGTATTTGCATGTGGAACCTGCTTTCAAGGTTCCACAAGGTTTTTGCACATGTTGGAACTGGGGTTGTTTTTCTGGATTTGGGCTAAGCCCTTTACTTCCAATGAAAGGAACTTTTAATGCTTCAGCATATCAAGATATTTTGGACAATTTCATGCTCCCAGCTATGTGGAAACAGTTTGGGGACAGCCACTTCCTGCTCAAACATGACTGCGCACCAGTGCGCAAAGAAAGGTCCATAAAGACATGGATGAGTGAGTTTGGTGTGGAAGAACTTGACTGGCCTGCACCTCAACCCTATAGAACCTCACAAATGCGCTTCTGGAAGAATGGTCAAAAAAATTCCCATAGACACACTCCTAAACCTTGTGGAAAGCCCTCCTAGAAGAGTTAAAGCTGTTATAACTGCAAATAGTGGGCCAACATCATATTAAACCCTATGGATTAAGAATTGGATGCTGTTGAAATTCATATGCATGTGAAGGCAGGCGAGCAAATACTTTTGGAAATATAGTTTGTATATATA
>JAOVVA010000031.1:4814141-4842290 GCA_028565275.1 Leiocassis micropogon
TGTGAAGCTGCTTTGAGACAATGACCATTGTTAAAAGCGCTATATAAATAAAATTGAATTGAATTGAATTGAATTTCTTCGGCCGGTGGGAGGAAACCCACCAAGCACGTGGAGAACATGCAAACTCCATACACACATACCCGATGAGGGAATTGAACCCAGGACCTGTAGGTGCAAGGCGACAGTGCTAACCACTAACCCAATATGTTTTAGTGACCGTGATAGATGTACAGGAAAAATGTAGTTACCAATCATACTAAATTATACTAATCATAATAGACCATATCATATCAAATTTTTTTTTTTTTGTAAGGATTGGTACTGCTTGGGCATGCAACACTCATGATGAGTGTTAATGATGGTGAAATACTATGCTTCAGTTGTTCAACATTGAAGTCTATACAATAACTCTGTATTAAATAGTAGATTGATAACTAAATGGCACCACCTACTGGTAATGATTAGAACAGCTAATAAAATAATCAAGCTTCAGTCAGTAGCTCCCTCTGATCATTAAACATATATACACTAAACTGTGTTAGATAAACATTCCGTTTATTTCCAGATCTGATGACTTTTCTCAGAATATCTTAAATATTGCATAATAAAGCTACATTACATTATGTCTTGTGGCCTTACCGGTTGGTCCTAGAAGCAGCGCACTGGCCCACAGGCCCAACATGAGTTTACTATCACTGCAGCCCTTGTTCATATTCAGGTGCTCAGGTGAGTCTTTGGGCTCTCCAACACCTTCTGCGTCCTCCGTCCTAAAGAAAACACAAAGACACACCATTTCAACACCAGCATTTTGTGCTTTGGGTTTTCTTATAAATTTACAAAGGTGTTCGAGTCAAACCAGGACTTGTGATGAAATTTCTTGTGAATAAAGGGATAAAAGTTATTGACATGTACAGCAGTCTTCAATCATTGTACGGTGATGAAACTCTTAGCTGCAGTACAACTGTGGTAGGACCTCCGGTCAACATTCATACACACATTCACACACTATGGACAATTTGGGAATAGCCTATTAGCCTAATCTGCATCTTTGTGGAAGGAAACCAGAGTACCCGGAGGAAACCTACCAAACTCCACACACACACAGACCCTGGGGCGGGAATCGAACCCGGACCCTGTAGGTGCAAGGCGAGAAATAAAGGTACATTTTTATAAATCTCTCATAAATGTGGTTTTTTTTCTGCACAATCAAAAGTCCCGGTTTGACTTGAACACCCCTCATAGATAGTATAGTCTATAGATAGACTGTAAATGTCCTTCATACATAAATCTGAGAAATTACCTCTCTGCTATTTCCGAGTTCGAACTCTGCAAAGTAAGAATCAGAAACGCAATGGTCAGTCCAATTTTTTAATATAACTATTAAAGTAAATTACAATCAAACACAGGTTTTATTACATTCAGAGTTGGGTCATCCATTAGACCATTTAGGCCAGGGCTTCTGGTATAAGTGAAAAATATTTCATATTTTGAAAAATGTTTATTGCAATTTCTTTAAGATGTGGCCTGTGATAAAAATATGAATGCTTTATTTTAATCATCTTTTAATCTAAGAAAAGTGACAAAACACCTGAGCCAACATCTTTCCCAAAAATTGACGTTAGACTTAAATCACATGACATGACATCACTATGAACAATCATATTTAAACTAGCTGTTAATTGAAGTGTCAATATACTTTGCTGTGTTTGTTCATCCACACCAGTACATGTGCAGGTTCACAAATGACCAAAAAAACCTAATCTTTGTTTTTGGATCAACAAGGATGGCTGGCTATTATGTGAAAACAGTGCAAACTCACAAATAAATATTGAGACTAGAGGGGAATAACCTTAAATCAACCAACTGACAGTAATAAACTTATGCAATGGTGACTTAATCATACATAAAATGACATCATCAACTTCACCAATAATTAAGGAATAAACTCTCAGTAGGTGCCTCTATAATAAAATAATCACTGACAGCCAGTTGTTATGACCTGAAGTTCTTAAGAAGTGTTTAAGAACCCAATGTCGCTTTAGTGTGAAGATTATTCATTAATTAATTCATTAATTTGATTACATTGCTGAGTAATACATGTAAACATTAATCAGATTACTAATTACTTTACTTTCAAGTTACTTTGAAAACATCTCTCACGGCGTGCGCCTGCGATGGGCGTGCGCCTCAACATGTTGTCGCACTTCGCTCACTCTGTAGGCTCCCTACGTAGGTGTCCCCCCCCCTTCTGCAGGTGCGCGAATGGGCGAGGACTCCAGGTCGGGCCGGCGGGCGATAATTAATGTTAATGGATCTTGGGCTTTCTCCGCGTTTCTCCTTTAACCCTTCTCTTTCCTCATTCTAAAGCAGTGTTCAAATTATCTGCGACCTTATCATGGCTAACTAATGCTTCTTTAGATAAAGTTGAGCTAACTGCTGCAGCTTTATATTCATTACAACAGCAAGCTTGCAAATGCGTTAAACTGGTTCTATGGGTGTTATTAAGAAGAAATTATTTCATATCCAATCCCGGCCGGCTCTGGTTGCAACGCCCATACACCCTACACTCCTAATACACATCCATATTTTATTCCTCACCACAAGCATGATGTCTGTCGAGTGTGTGAGCTTGTGCACCAGGCTGGTGCGGGCATGTGTGAGGGTGTTGAGCGATTTGGACCAGTGTGCCCGTTGTGTGAGCAGACACTGCTCGATCCGCTCTTCCTCCCTCTGCACAGCCTCAAGCAGACGCTGCTCCTCCTCATCCAGGGCTTCTCGCACAGCGTTCACCTGCGCCACCACTAGCTCACGGGCACTACTTGCTTCCACCTGCACACCAACGTCATAGTGTTAGTGAGTGTTAGAGACTACATGTCAGAGGTTATAATATACTCCTCTATTATATTTCAGAGAGTACTATATACTGTAGATTGCTGTACGTCTTTATCTACAAAGCACATTGTTAGTATTTTAGAAATATTTTTGATAGATACGTCTGTTCTTCCTGCTAGTCAGCTACTTATTCCTCTTCACAAAACTGCCAACTATTATTCTCTCACTCATTGTCTACACCACTTTATCCTGTATACAGGGCCCCGGGGCGGGGGGCGGAGCCTATCCCAGGTGACTTAGGGCATGAGGCAGGGTCGATCCTGGAAGGTGTGCCAATCTATCACAGGGCACACACACACACACACACACACACACTATGGGCAGTTTGGGAAAGCCAGTTGCCCTAATAATGTCTTTGGCCTGTGGGAGAAAACTGGAGTACCCGGAGGAAACCCACCAAGCACAGGAAGAACATGCAACCTCCACACACAGACCCCGAGACGGGAATCGAACACGGAACCTGGAGGTGTAAGACAACAGTGCTAACCACAAAGCCGCCATGCTGCCACCATCTATTATTATTATATTATTATTATTATATTAGATTATTATGTATAATATTATTACAACAAAACAATCATTTGGTTCTTGTCTCCTTTCATTGTCTCTTTGCAGATTACATTTCACTATGTATATAGATATACCTATTGCATGCAAACAAGCTACAGTATATAGAAGTAAAGCAATAAAACTCTTGACATAACTTTAACGTTTTGAAATTCTTTTGTTTAGTACATTTATTTTTCACTAACGACCCATGAGGTATGACCTTTTGCCCTCAACTGTATTGTCTGTTTATACATAAACACTGAACATGCAGATAACATTAAGATTAATTCCAGTAAAACAAATATCCTGTTCTATTACACACACACACACACACACACACACACAAAAAAAAAGTTCCCCATCTAAAACAGCATAACCTTTAAGGTTTCTCTGGGAGGGACAAGGGAGGAGCTTTTATTTCTAAGACTGTATTGTTTCCATGCGATGATCCATGGTAATTTGATGGTCTGTCGAGTAGCCAGATCTTTGTGTATTGTGTACACACTTCCTCTGATAAGGAAACGCTCAGTTGTAGAGTTTTACGTAGAACAAGAAGGTTTCCCCGCATGGACAAATGCGATGAAAATGGACAATCACACACAAGAACCACAAACTATCAAAGGAACTCTTGAAGAACTCTTAAACAGTTATCAGAATCAGAATCGAGAAAGTGTTGTGAGTGTATGACTGACATATACGAAGGAACGAAACACTAATCTCCTTTTTTTGTCCTTTTGATTGAGTGTCAAGCTCTACATGCTTTAAGTCATATGTTGGCTTCTTAGGGGTGCAACAGAAATGCCTTTGTCAACTGTCTTCTTCTTTTTCTTATTTGATCCCTAAGCAAACATTTTGACAAGGTTGGCCTCGGAGCCAGTACATTGTCATGGGTGCTGCTAGCTTGGCGGTTGGGTGCTTCGCCTTTGGTGTCAGGGATGCTAAGCCTTTGTTTTTTTGCCGCCATTCTTGATTTGTTTTGCCCAGGTATTCTTGGGTGCCATTTGTTGGACCTTCCACTGCGCATGCCATTTCCACCAAAGTAGTCAGTACGGTAGACGTCGATCCTTTGTTCGGCACACCTGGCTGAACCACTGTAACCTGCGCTTTTGAATTTCTTCTCTGACCAGGGGTCCATTTTCACACCTCAGTCTAATGGTGTCGTTTCAAAGTCAGTCGCATAAGGAGACGCTGAGTATTCACCAAAGGCACCGCATTTGGAACACCATGTTCCTGATCCATATGGCAGGACTAGTGACTGAGCGTCCAAAAGACTCTGACGTTGTGCTTTAAATATCAAGATATCGTGGTGTCTCCTTTGTCAATTGGTGACGCTAACCAGTCCTGGGTATCTGTGAGCTTTTGTGTGCGCACAAGGCCAAATAGGGCTTTAATTTTTGCCCTGCGATGCTGAATGAACAAGAGGTCAGATAGTTGATGTTTGCTGGCTTTGCATTTCTCAGAGGAAGCATATATATGGACTGTCATGCGATGGGAAAAGTAAGCTGAAAAAAATAAATAAATCTTGAGGACGTAAGACTCCTTGAGTACTAACCTCTCACACATCCTGTTTATCAAGTGACCCTTAGGCCTATGATAAGCTGAATAAATACAATGTTTTGTTTATGAGCTAAGCAAAAATACCCTTGTAACAAGCTGGGCTACTATACAGTAGGTTACATTATATTGCTATGTGCGTTATATTGCTATGTAACCTCACTAATCACCTGCAAGGCCTTCTCTTTTGCAGTCAGTGTGTTGTTTATGAAGCGGTCTATCTGTAGGGCCTGCAGCTGCATTTTCTCACAGATGTCCACCAGCTGATTCTGAAAGAGACACACATATGCAAGGACTCAATTATTTATCTGAGCTGGATTTGAAAACACACTATGACACTAACATGCTAATGATGTCCAATGCCACTTTTTTTCAAATGGCATTAAAGAAAAAATAATTTGGTTAACTGAATCCGCACTAATGTGAAGCGGTGCGTTAGTCTGTCCTGCTCTCTAACCTCGTCATCTCTATACACTGCACAAACAGATCAGCTTCTAGAGCTTCGGTGTTCATGCTAATACCACCATCTCTGCGTTAATGCATTGCATTTTTAACCTTTGAGTCCTAACCTTTGCTGTCTCAAATATTCTATACCGGATTTCTCATTAACTTGACATTAAACATCGTATGTACCCTCTCACCAGATTAACAATAAAGCACCGACTAACAAGGTCGCATCAGAAATGCTAAGCAGATTATATATATTTTAATATACATACACCCAACAACATGTTGTTCAGGTGTCAACATATGAACTTCGACACACTTGAAAGGAATTTGAAAGGCAACATAAGACACAGGCTAAACGAAAACTAGCCTATGTGTGAACATTAACCACCAGTAAATGTTATGATTGCTCATACAACATCTCAGCAAACAGGAGAACATTTCCCTGACGTAAGCATTTGGTTCTGACATTCAGGGGACGATCTATTTTGGTTAAGTCAGTGCTGCTACTTTGGCAAACTTCCTGTTTTGAGATCATGAAAAAATGTCACATGAACATTCCTGTTGAATTACCAAAAAAAAAAAAACTGAACGCTCCATGTCAGCTGTTCTAGAAACATAAGAGAATGGTGTGTTTTCACTCATTCATGCACAACGTAACACCTACGTGTATGAATAGTATGGAACTTAAGGTAGTTTGACGTCTTTGTGCGACACAATGTCTACAGAATTCTGTTTATTTTAATTAAAATTATCCTTAGTTAAATATCTATTTTTTTAAATGATCTTAATAGTCTGTGCACTTGTCTGGCCTGTTTAGTATGTCACGTCATACATGTGTGCACTCGATAAACAACAATCAGTTCCTTGCACGTTTTATATCCTTGGAAAAACAAAGAGATTATGATCCTTTTAGGTACAATATACTGTACATGGTACAGGTCACCTCAAATGACTTGATGTCTCTCATTTAAGACACATTATTCTGATTCATTAAGCCCGTTCCTATTTCTTAGTGCAATGGGTCTTTGGTGGACCTGCACAAACTTTCTACACAGCGATCTTGTATGATTGTGCCAAAATGTATCTGTCCCTTCAAAAACAAATATGCAGAATATAACAAGATACAGTATACACACTGCCCAGCCAAAAAAAACAACAACACACTTTAATATTTCATTGGATCACCTTTTATTTTGACTATAGCCGCTGCATTATTTTGATAAGCTCATGCTTATCATGCATCCTGATTCACATTAATCTCTCTACAAGATCTTGTACTGCTGATGGAAGATTTGGATGGATGTGTAAAACTTTCTCCAGCACATCCCAAAGCTTCTTTAAGGTCTGGAATCCGTGGTGGCTAATCCATGTGTCAAAATGATGCCTCATGCTTTCTTAAACCACTCTTACACAATATAAATATATTTATTATGATATAAGCCTGAGGAATCCAGCATCTTGGCATCTTGGAATATGCCGATCTTGGAATACTGAAACCTGGTCATTCAGTATATTCAGGTCGTCAGCTGTTTTTGAGCACATAACATTGCTGAACCTAGAACTGACCAACTGAAGCAACCATGGGTCATAACACTGGGTTGTATGGTAGGCACTAGGCATGATGGGTGCATCACTTCATCCCCCGCTCCTCTTACGCTGATGCCCCCATCACTCTGGAACAGGGTAAATTTTGACTCATCAGACCACATGACATTTTCCCAATGCACCACAATCCATTCTTATGCTCCTTAATTTTTTTTAATACTCTAACTGATTAGAGGTTTTCTTAAGGCTACACAGCTGATTAGTCCCAATCCCTTTGGAGTTCTTTTTGGATTATGCATGTGGGAATGCTCTTGTTGTTACTATTAAACATAGCTGTGAGTTCTACTGTTCATTTCTATATATACATGATTTGATCTCACAAAGCGTTCTCCCGTCACGCTCATTCAGGATGTTTTTGCAGACCACATTTCTTCCTTAAAGGGGATGGTTCGCCACATATTATATTTCCAGGTTTCAATAATGCGCTGGACAGTTCTGAACCCAGTTTCAATAATCTCCTTAGTTGTTTTTGTTTCTTGATGCAGGAGAACAATTTGACCATTTTGAAAAAAAAAAGTAGCATCATCATCGCCATAACCACTGGATATATATACTCTATCATCTGCTTCAGTTAGATAAGAGTTAAATAACTCTTATCCAAAATGCAGGACGAAGCATATTAAGTAGTTAATCAAGTAGTTAAATCCAGGTGGTGATTTATTTTTATTTATTTATTTTTTGCCAGGCAGTGTAGTGTCTTTATTTATATGTGGAACAATGTCAAAAAAGTTCATTCATCTTTAAGTATTAAAACAACAATTTTTAAGTCCTAGTTAAAAAAATTTTTTTTTTTTTTTAAAGCAAATAGCAAGTAACTGAATGGTAATCTTTAGCAAACCTTGTGTGTTTATTAAATGTTCACTGTACAGACAAAGTATGCAATGCAATGGCGCTTAGTTAGTATAAGCCGCCAAAACTCACCCTTACTGCTGCGGCTCGTAAGTGCAGCTTGATGACTGTGTGTTTTCCACAAGCCCCTTGGTTAACGCACTTCTGGCACACGGGTCTCCCCTCCGTCCGGCAGTACTGATCCAGCTCGAGCTCGTGCGCGGCGCACACCGTCAGCTCCCCGCCGCTGGACCCGTTAGTCCCCATGCCATTCGGGTAACCGAATTTGCTTTCGATTATGGACAGCTGTAAGTCTTCGGCGAGTTTCGAGCTCAAGTCCGTGTGTCCATCGGGAGTGAGCTGGATTCCACACACTGGTTCGGGCTCGTTGTCCTGTAACGACACCACGGCCAAATCACACTCAAGTCCATAATCCCCACTCATTGCTGTCCCTCGTTTTTTAAACCGAACTAGAATCTAAATCCTAAGGTGGAGATAGATGTCCTGTGCAGGTGTCGCTCTCTGCGCCGCAGGTGCATCCAGTTCTGCGGCCTTGCCCCACCTGACGCAGGTGTGTAACGCGGAAGTGCTGCACTGAGTCGCAAAGCCTGTTCACCTAGGCGCCTGACACACACACACACACACACAGAGAAAGAGAGAGAGAGAGAGAGGGAGCGTGACGTAGAATGAAAGACAAAGACTCTCGATGTCTCATCACGGTCCAGTTAATCAGGTCTCAACCGACCTGATCCCTATCCCAGTTCCTGCTGGGAATCAGAGAACAATGTACGTGTCTAATAATTACTTAATGTCACTCCCTCAAAGGGTCGCTTAATATGTAGTATAGGTTAAACTGGTGGAAAAAGTTAACGAACACCCGTCATTTAATTATCAAGTATACGCACTAACATTTGTTAAGGTTCATCTATTAATACGTAATAATTCCTTTATTAACGGATTCTTCAGCAGATCTTCAAACAGGGTCTGAGGTTGATCATGACCTCTGAGGTCTGAGGCTGAGGTTGATCATGACCTCTGAGGTCTGAGGCTGAGGTTGATCATGACTAGTATGTTCATGTTTTACCACTATTCATTTCTTCTGTAAATAATAGAAAGGCTTTGATGGTTTGTTTGTTTGTTTGTTTTTTCAAAACTTCCTAGATTTTTGGTCCACCCTCATCAGATTAACCAACATTCAAAAATTTGACATTTCTTTAGGATTTCCATTTCTATTCACACTTAAAGATGGGAATATTCCAGTCCGGAATGGATTGATTCCAAATTATTTATTCACTTTCTACTGGTACATCTTTAATGTTGTTTGAGTGGCAAGTGGAGTTTAAAGCTTCAGTGCCATAAGGAAATACAAAGTTTGCCTAATGTTACAGTTTACATCACACTGTATTTTTTTTATTTTTTTTTTGGTTCACAAAGTTACAGCACTGTTCCCAAAATGTTCTGGGAACGCCAATGTTCCCTAATAGTTCTGTAGCTACTGTAGTAACTTTACTGATTTTTAACAACTAACCTGCATACTAACCTTATCAGGATGTTTCTACAGTATACCTTTTTATGAATATAATGTAACTTTAGCAGATGTGTAGTTTATTTGTAACTACAAATAAATGTTCTAGGAACACAAGGATGTCTTATGGTTATATGACAACTAGCAAGGCACATTCTCTGAAGATTGATTTTTTTTTACATGCTTTTTTTATCTTTAATTTCCTTTTTAGCTAGTCTTTTAACTGGATATTCACTAAATTGATATTATATTTGTAACTACAAATTACCATTTGGGCTATTTTCTGGAAACGTTTCTGTAATGGTCTTTTGTGTTCTCACAATTAAAAAAGAATTCTAGGTACAGACTGTTCTGTTTAGATAAATGTTTACATAGAATATACAATATATAGGCAACAATAGATAGTTTCAATTAAAAGATAATAATTGTAGTTATTACAATATAATGAATAGAATAATGCTGTACTGCCTGTCATGCCTTTGCTGCACTCATTAGTGTGTAGAAATACACAATGCCTCAATCCTAAGCCTTTTTTAAGGGGCCCACAGAGGCTTGGAATGAGCAGTCTGTTTTATTCTCATTGCTGTGAATTTTACAGTTTAAATTGGAGACATATGTTTTGGCCTACTAAGTCCACAAGTCATTGCAGTTCTGTAAGTGATTTATATATTTTTCATTTATCTATTTATGTGATTTTTATTCATTCATTTTCTATCCTATACTGCTTATCCTATACAGGGTTGCAGGAAGCCTGGAGCCTAGGAAACTTCAGGCACTTGGCGGGTTACAGGGTTCCAATCCATCATGCACACACCACACTCGCACACTACAGGCAATTTGGGAACACTAAATCAGCGTGTTTTTGGACTGTGGGAGGAAACCCCACAAGCACTGGGAGAACATGCAAACTCCACGTGCACAGACCTGAGTCAGGAGTCGAACCCTCTATCCTGGAAGTGCAAGGCCACACTGCTAACCACTAAACCACCATGCCCCCTTCATGTGATTTGCTTATGTTTATTTATTTTTATATTCTTTTGCATATCCTTTTGGTGATTCTTTTGCATATCCTCTTCAGCCTTTCTATTTATATATAAATAGATATGGTTATAGATATATAGATATAGATATGATGTGATTGCTCTGGTTTGGTAAGTATGCATTCTCAAAAACATGTATGCAAAATACACAATAAAAACAAATATATAAATATGAAATATAGAAATATGCACAAAAGAGTTGTCCATATTTAAAAGAAGCTTTAATGTTCAGTGTGAATTAAATAGTAGTGTGATTTTATTATTGAGCTGCAACTCTAAAGTGAGCTTTTGACTATGCCAGAATATCATGCAATTGTATCACACAGCTATAGAGTGAGTGTGTATAGCTCTTTGGAACTTTTACCTAGAAAATTCTTAAATATTTAATAATCTCTTTAAACACACAGGATTTTAAACCAAGAAGTAGAGGATGTGGTTTCCATTAAAAAAAACAAAAAAAACACATAATTGAAAATGACACCCTGAGCGGATAATGGCACAGTGCACAAACAGAAGAAATAAAAAAGAACATCCAAATACAAAGTGCCAGGAGACACTACCAAGCAGGGCTTGGAACACACAGTACTGTCTTGAAGATACCATATAAACATAACACAAAACCAGCCAGTGACTGACAAGTGTCAGTGACAAAGTGGGTGGTTGGTGCACGCAGGAAAGTAGTCTATACACTAGGGGGCACTCAAGCTACAGTACATACAGTGTGAGGGATGCGTCAACCAGGTTAGGGCTAAACAGTGACAAACAAATACAACGTTTAAGATGGGAAATCTATACATGAACGTAAAGTATTTTTTAATGAGTTAGAGGAGTTAACATACCAAAATGGGTAGAGTGTGTGAAACTTATTGGGTTCAGAGAAAGTTAAGCAAATTTTCTCAGACTTGCAAACTCTATTCACACAACTATAAATATATCATCTTGTCTCAGTTGCTCAATTATATTTATACAGGCAATAAAAGTTAAATGTAAGTTACATTTTTGTCCAATTTCATTTATGAACGTGACAATGCTATAGGAGAGGATTTAATTTCATTGAAATTATTTTCACAACATCTCAACAATATTTCTCTTGGACCTGATAACATAGCCTATATAAAAATACTTATTCAACACAAACTTGAAAATGAAATTTAAAAAATATTTAAAGATTTAATAGGTAAATAACATTTTATAATTAACATCTTAACATAGCAGGATAAATAAACAACTACTAAAACGTCTGAAAATGAATTCATAAAAAAAAATCCAGATTGACGATGAATCTTTTTTACATTTGTTCAGTAGACAAACTCACTACGAATAGATGTGAAATATAGCATATAACATGCCAACATTGCATGTGGTCGTGGTGAAGATGTTACTCTGTTTCAGAAGGGTCAAATTATTGGCCCGCATCAAGAAAAGAAAACAACTAAAGAGATTGACTAAAACTGGGTTAAGAACTGTTCAATGCATTCATAAAACCTGGAAGGATTGTAATGAACCATCACATTCGAGGGAGAGATGTGGTTGGGAAAAAAAACATCAGAATTCACAGCTGTATTTAATAGAGAAAGTAAGTAACTCGAGATTGGAATTAAACAGATGTGTAGCCTTAAGACAACCATTTATAATAGAGGCTAATGGGGGGGGGGACATGAAGAATAAACTGTAGCGCATTGTAAAAAGTGTCATGATCTGTGGTCTGATGAGTCCAGATTTACCCAGTTCCAGAGTGATGGGGCATCAGAGTAAGAAGAGAGGCAGATGAAGTGATGCACCCATCATGTCTTGTGTCTAATGTACAAGCATGTGGGGGCAGTGATATGATCTGGGGTTGCTTCTGTTGTTCAGTTCTAGGTTCAGCAACATTATGTGCGCAAAATAAGAGGTCAGCTGATGATCTAAACATATTGAATGACCATTTTCATGCGTGTGGAAACGCTTGTACTTTCACTATAAAACATAGCAGTGAGTTATGTTATTTATTTATTTTTATTTGCAATTTGATTTCATCAAAGGTTTACAGTAAGTGATCTCTGATCTAGATTCTGATCTAGTTAAAAAAAAATTTTTTTTTTACCACATTTCTCTCTCGAAGATGATGGTTCACCACTATCCTCCCAGGTTTAATAATGCATTTTTCAGTTCTTAATCCAGTTTTATTAGTTTCAGGAATCCCCTTAGTTGTTTTCTAAGGCTAATAATATGACCCTCCTAAAACAGAGTAACATCTTTGCCATAATCAGAGGATAAGTTTTCTGACATGATTGTTTAAGTAATAAGAATCTACTCTTACATCAGTTAGGGTTAAACGACTTGTTGCCAGCTGAACCATATTAATCAGTGCAGTAATTATACCGAAATAAATCCAGATGTTGATAAATCCAGATGTCCAAATGGGCAGTGTAATTGGGATTTTCTGGAGAAAACTTCATCTAGTGGTCCGACTCTCACATCATCAATACAAGGTCTTGAAGAGAAATTAATGTGATGGAAATAAATGTTGTGACATGGAAACAATGCCATGGCCGTAATCAAAGCAAAAGGCGGTCCAAATAAATATTTCAGTTGTTTCATATTGTCTGCTGAGGATAATTTGAGGTCTCATAAAATTTAGAAAAAATAACAAATAAATATATTTTTTAAGTTAATGAAATACAAAGTGTGTCTTGGATGCAACACATATTATTATTATTATTATTATTATTATTATTATATATTATATTATATAATAACTCCTAATGATTTATTGGGGGGAAAAACATATGGTTTGATTTTGGCACGTGCAAATGAAGAAGAAGAATATAGTAAATTCTACTAAACACACTGTACACAGGTTGTTGTAGTGTTGTTACCACGTAACTCCCTCTTCTATCATTTTCGCGCTAAAATGACACGAGATCCCTACGTAACGACTAAAACCGTCCAATACGGTTGCATAAAAAAAGCAAGTAGGCGGGACTTACAGTTCACCTCCCGTGTTCTGATTGGTCCTTCTGATTAAATACCACGACGCAAACAGTTTGTGTTTTAACGTTCTGGTATCAGAAAGTCGCAACGTCAGTCACTGTCAAATATCTAATGGTCCTATTGGACAACGCGTCTGACTCTCTTCGCTGATTGGTTAATCCTAACTCCGAAAGCTGGCAGATTTTCCAGCGCCACTAAGCGGCGTTTCGCATCGCGGTGGCTCGGTAGCGGCGGCGGGCGGGGAAGAGTTGGGCAACGACTGACCCTAATATTCAGCAAAAAAAAAAAGAAACATTGGATGAATCTCGGGGTTAGGGGTTGCCCGAGCTAGCCTCCTGTAGACCGCCGCGGCCGCTCGTTCCGTGTCAGTCCGTGGACAGCTCGTCTAATGTCGGATTTCAAGCTCGGGATTGTTCGCCTGGGCCGTGTGGCCGGGAAGGTGAGCCTCGGGACTGCCATGTGCGACGACAAGGGGAGGGTCACCATATACATCAGATAGACTAGTTTAAATCACATTTTTAAACGTCATTGTTTATTGAGGTTCCTGATTTATAACCGCTCAGCGCGTGCGTTTGTGCCTTCTAGATTTTACTTCACTTTCCGTTTAACGTAAGAAATTCGGAGTCGTTCTGGTGCGCGAGCCGCCTGTTTGTCGTGCTAGCAACAGTGCTAACCAGGCTAGCGTTTTAACAAGGTAAATATCTGTAAAACGCTTAAACGTTTTGAAGCGGTTTGGAAAAAACTGTATTCTTATGTTTGTAAAGGAACCGGCGTGCTGTTAAAAAGGTTATGAGGGGAAAAGTTAATCAGGAACATTTGCGGCGTGACTTTAACCGGCATGTCGGCGGCGGGTGAGGAGTCTTGCATTAAAATTAGCCAGCTAGCTAAACAGCTCGCTTAATAACTCATTCTGTTCATTATCCAAAGAAACGGTTAATAAGAAAAGGTTAGTTGTTAGCTTTAAACCAGGATGTTTTGTGTTGACGGCGTGTAGTGTGTTTAAATAACGGGAAACAGGTTTTGTTAGTGTGAACCAGCTTCCATGCAGCTGTAGAACGCCGTGTCGGTCCGGTCCGTGTGCCAGGCCGCTTCATGGCGGAACACTAGAGGGCATCCGGTACACGCTTCTCACAGGCAAGGTGTGGGCCTGGGACCCATCTCCTGAGCATCAACCTAGGGAATTTAATAATAATAATAATTCTTAGTACATGTAGTGTCATAGCAATGGAGTGGGGGCATGTGAAGGTTTTCAGGTTTATATATACAGTGTGTATATATTAGTGCGTATATACACACAGTATAAACAGTATATATAATTTACTTTCTGTTCCTGGAGATCTCCAAAGGAACTCTTGTCTCAGATCTCCTGTCGTTTCAATTTGGTGCGTCTGAGATTCCAGAATAATTAAGGAAGAATAGCAGAAATAGAAAATAGTGACATATTTTAAAGCATTAAATCAGAATACATCAGCACATCTTATAAGACAATGATCTGTAAACGGTTTGGATCTCTACTCAGAATAATTTTTATTGAAGATTGTAAAACACAATCTACAATCATACATGCACACATTCACACACTAACAGTCAAAAGTTTGAACACCATCTTTCCTGATTTTATTTATTAATTTTTTTCCTACATTGTAAAATATGCAATAATCTCCTCTGAGATTCCAGAATAATTAAGGAAGAATAGCAGAAATAGAAAATAGTGACATATTTTAAAGCATTAAATCAGAATACATCAGCACATCTTATAAGACAATGATCTGTAAACGGTTTGGATCTCTACTCAGAATAATTTTTATTGAAGATTGTAAAACACAATCTACAATCATACATGCACACATTCACACACTAACAGTCAAAAGTTTGAACACCATCTTTCCTGATTTTATTTATTAATTTTTTTCCTACATTGTAAAATATGCAATAATCTCCTTTGAATAGTTAATATTGAGATGTGCTTCTGAAGAGCTCTAAAGGTCCTCTTGTCTTACTTGTTTACTTACGCTCTGTAAAGCCTTTATAACTGCTCTAATCTGAGTTGCTGTTTGTTAATTGGGGATTTTTGAGACCGCTAACTCTAAATGAACATCTCCTCTGAAGCAGAAGCAAGTTTTGGTCTTGCTTTCCTGATATGGTCTTCATGAGAACCAATTTTATCATGGTACTTGATGGGTTTTGCAAATGCACTTGATAATACTGTTCTTGCAAGAACTGTTCCAGAACAGCTGACCTTCATGTCTTAAAATAACAACTGAGTGTTGTTGTTGTTCATGTTACTAATACATAATGCCATTTGTAATTATTTCATATATTTAAATTTCCAGTATTGTTCTAAAATGTAGAAAATGCATCACAAAGCAAAAAGCATTGAATTAGAAGGTGTGTCCATAATCATTCTGATTAGAGATTCAGATTTGTTTACCGATCAGTGTTTGATAAGATGTGCGTTTACATGCTTGAAGTGTTAAATCAGAGTATAACAGCGCAAAGTGGTTCCATCTGCGGTGAAGTCGTGAAAATGTGAAGAAAAAAAAAGCAACAACAATTAATAGATTTAATAGATGACAGGCTCACATCTTGTTCTTGTACAATATTTTCTGTTTCTGCTATACTTTTTTAATTAAGCTGCAATTTCAGACTTCTCCTGCAGTTTTTAAATGACAGAAGATCAACAATAAGAGAACCTTTAGATCTTTTTAGGAACGCTCACCATCTCTCCTGGAATTGCATCAAACCTTACCCCCATGTGGGGGCAAACAAACACAGACAGAATGTATTTATTCCAACAAGAAAGAAATGATCAGATCAAGCGTTCACATGGCTAATGTTTTCCTATTAAAAGGATTATTAAGGGTTTACACCACTCCTCTGGTTCTGATTAAAAAGCCCTTGTAATCGGGTCAGACTGTTCTGATTAAGGTGTTTACATGATGCACTTTTCTGATTATTAGTGGAATGCTTGGATCTCTGATAATGCAGCTAGTGAGGGGAGTGTAGGATGAAGTTTTTTATTTTCACCTTGCTTTGGTAAGAAATAGCCTTTTCATATCCCGGTCATGGCTATGTTATAAACTAGAAATGTTACATGAGGTCAGGTTTGTTGTGAAGTTTATTTTAGGATCAGGAGTGCTGAAAGATCCACTGTGTGATAACCGTGATATTTTTAAACTAGGTTTCACCAAACAAGCCGGTGGTTAAAGTAAAGTATTTATGAAATTTTTGCACATCCAAACACCAATTTTTTTTTAGTAAATGCAGATTAGTATGTAGAATCTTGTCATTATTTGTCAAGTTATTACTGGATTTAGAGATTTCATTTTTTTATTTAATTTTTTAAATGAGCAGATGGACGGAAATACATCTCAGTCTGCATTTTGAGAATGGTGAGGTAGTCAGCTGATCATGCACCATAACGGCACTGTTCACGAGTGGCACGCCTACACTTCGATAAGAGAGGTGTTGATAGAAAGGAGAGCCGGTCTGGTCCCCATCTTATCACGTCTTTCATTATGTTTGTTTTATACCGCATTACTCCTGCTGGTAAAAGGCCAGTAGGAGTAACAATGCAAGAACTTGGGACTTAAAATATATTAAGGTTATTTTTATTTTCTTCCATTGTACCCTTTATGACAGCGGGGTCCGTGGTGGTGGTTGAGGTGGCTAAAGCTCTAGGTTGTTGATTTGAGGATCTGGGTTCGAGCCTCGTTGTTGGTGGTTGCTACACCCAAAACTACCCATCCACTGAATGCTGCCCTTGACGGGAGCAGCCCAAAGAAAGTTTGTACCTTTTATGAAAGCATTGTATAATTTAAACAACATATTCCGAATCATTTGTTGAAAAATAGCATTGTCTATTTTATGGGAACTTTTACAAATGTAAAATGTAAATGCTTTCTATCATGTAAGCAGTATCTCATAGTTTTATTAAAGTTACAAAGACATTTAGGTTAATACTGGAAATAATGTTATGCTGTTAATGGAGCAGTCAGCGATTCTGGAAAATGGTTGTTGATAATTGAACCCCAAATTCTTTGATGCGTGTTGCAGAGGCAGCGAGGCTAACAACTGGCCTAGCCGACTAATATTAGCATAAAACATCATCGGATACAACATCGTCTGTTGCTGATTGGCTGGAAGAGCATTTCCAATTTACAAAGCCAGTGCTGTACATTTGATTTTAATTGTATTTTTTACAAGTTTTTTTTAGCTCGCGCACAGAACGGACAGCTAGCAGATCATGAGGAGATATTTGCTAAGTTTGTCAAAATGTGTACTGGATTAGAATGGCTGACTCGGAGTAAGGGGTTAAATTAGTACAGTTTGGATGAAATATGTTAAATTCAAGGGAATACGTTGGATAACGCTAATGACCAAGGCATGGCTTTAGCATCCATTTATTTAAAAAAAAAAAAAAAAAAAGCTAGAGCCTAGTGGTCCTCAAAACTCACTTTGAAAGGATTTTATTTGCTGTTGAGAGAAATTACTTTGTGCCAAAGAATGCTCTCAGTCATGTTTGTTTGTTTTTAGACAAAATACACCCTCATTGATGAGCAGGATATACCACTGGTGGAGAACTATGCCTTTGAGGTAAGAACATTCATGGCTTTAAGATGCTTTTTTTATTTTTTCTGTGAACACATTCTTGTGAACTGGGAACAAGTTGTATAAACCTTTATAAGTGAAAACTTAATGTTTGTCAACACTTTTTTTTTAATACTCGAGGAAATTATTAATTTTGAGAGCGTGTTTCAGCCAGTGAATTTTTTCGATCATTATTTACAAGGTGATTTATTTTTTCCTGTGTTCAATTTTCTGCGATTTTCCCGGTGATTTCCAGGCACGCATGGAGGTTGACGCTAATGGTAACGGAGCAAAAATCTTTGCATACGCCTTTGATATAAGCAAAGGGCGGTGGGCAGGTCGACCTCTGCACGAGTTGCTCTGGTGAGTGAAGCCTTCCCAACAGCCACCAAATCATACTATATAAGAGTTAATATGTCTAGTTTTTGTGCTTTAATTTGTGTGTGTGCACGCAGGGAGAAACACAGAGGCGGCATCGCTCCCAGTTTCCAAGTTGTCCACATAAACTCTGTCACGGTGGACAACCGTCTAGACAACTTGCGCCTGGTTCCTGTTGGCTGGACTCCCAAACCAGAGGAGCTGTCTAGCAAACAAAGGTAGATTTTACACAGCTCGGTGCTTCTGGAGCCTCGATTTGCCGTATTAATTACATCGTGCATAATGCTGTTCTTGTGTACATGTGATACCTCTACAGGGAGCAATCACTGTACTGGCTGGCAATCCAGCAGGTTCCAGCCGATCCGGTGGAGGAACAGTACCTCGAACTGGGCCGTACTCGTTACTACAACGCCAACGGAGAGCTGGTGGAGGAGGAGGAATGTTCCTGCACTTATTATGAGTGTCACTATCCCCCTTGCTCACTCATTGAAAGGAGGGTCAGTACTGTTGTGTGCATTATACAAATTATGTTAGGAAGTTTTACAAAAAAATTTGGGTCAAGTACTTCGGTTCGATTTCTGGATTTGATGACATTAATGTTTATTTCAAGCAGCTATATTTTCTGCATGATTTGTTGATTATTTTTCAACTTATTTGTTTATAAACTAATTTATTTAAGTGTTCTCTCCTACAAAGTAATTATCTGGTTTTCCCAGCCATTATATGGCCCCACACTCCAGTCCAGTAGGTGGCAGTACTGTACAAACTGTCTATAAATTCAAAAGAAGCAGCTTTTAATTGCTCGAGGGTAACACACAAAAGTACAATACATGCCACCTCGCTGTAGACAGTGTTCATATCATTCACACATTCTCAACCCGGATTCCCAAAGCAAGGGTCGCTGCAGATTCCTGCAAAACGAGATGATTTGCTGGCGTAATGCAGGCACAGTTCTTGGTGGATCTTCACTGTTGAACACACACTCCTTTAACATTCCCCACAAATAGGCATTAGGCGGTGTAAGATCGGAGGAATGGGATGGGTACGGGAAGGAATTGTTCTGCCATCTTTTTTAAATTCGATCTTCATTCAAGACCTCTTCTTGACGAGCAGAAATAATGCTTAACTAAGAATACTTTTTCGAAAGACCCATTTCCAAAAAAATGTGTAATGTGTCTGGAGTTATTCCCCGTTGACAAACGCAAATGCGTGTCCAAGATGCGCGAGTTTCAGTACTCTATTTTGGTGTATACGTATTTGCTGTAGCTGGAAGTTGCTTGTATTTTTTTTTTTTATATATATATTTATTTTTTTCCCCTCCCAAAAGATGTGCTATATTTTTAAGGAAGTCCTCAATTTTAGAGCTGTTAATATCAATTAAACCTAAATGTTTCAAAAAAGTGTGAAGATTCTGAATTGAAAACTGACCAATTCAATTAATTGAATAAATCAGCAAAAGTTTGGTTCAATTTCATAATCGATTAAATTGTACAGTTTTGTTATAGACAAAACAGTTATCCTTCCCATGCTGTCAAAAATCCTCAAACATGCTCATGAGAGAACGCTGAAATCAGAAATATACTGTTTAAGATGTCGGGTAGTGGTGGGAAATTCAGCTGAACGCTTGTTAAATTGGAAATAAAAATAGTAGTAGTAGTAATTATTTTATTTTTAAAAAGGTTACTTTTGTATCCAACAAAGTAGTGAAAATTTTCAGACGTGACTCGTGTATTTATTTTAATATACAGCTTCTTGCAAATGTGGTGCACATGTGGCTGTGGTTTCCTCACACTATAAAAAACTGTTTATTTCTTTCATTCTTTTGCTGTAATAGTTTTCAGAAGGTTTAGTTTCCCTTACGTTGAATGCAGCGCTTAAAACCTGGAAGTAGTATGCCCCCGCATTGAGTAAAACTACTTCAAACACATTTTAGCGTCAAAGTTCAGACTCAAACATCAGAATAAAAAATATATATATTTGTAATTACATTGCCTGTGACTTATGAATTATTACTTTTAAATACACTGGCCAGGTCTTTAGGTGCTTTTTAAATAAATTAACTGCAGTATGTATGAATTGGACTCTTGGATTATATAAATATGCTTACCTGTTAAACATGTTAAGACCCAGGATGATTAGTGTAGTGAAGTAAGTGTAGAGTGTGTGCAGAGGGGGAAAACTGTTCTTCAGCTTGCTCTGTCGCTTTGTGAGTGCATAGTCTTGCACTTTTCCCTGCCTTCAGTTTCAAGACACAGCAGATCTGCTAGCCTGCAGTAACGGCAGCAGCTGACACGAGCAAAGCCAAGTGTGACAGCATTTGGCCCAGATCTCTAACAAGTTGTCCAGATGTTTTTATGGAAATTTGGAAGAATGGCAACAAGTTCTTTACTTAAAACAGGGACAGTTTTCTCTGGGTGTCCTTTCTGGTTATTGGTCAATTTATTTTCACACTCCTGGGTAAAGCCTTATAATTGTTAACCTGCTTTCAGGTTGGTTATTCAATCAGCTGCATGACATTGTCAAAATTGACACATTTCTTGTTTTGTATGATATATTTCTGTTGTAGGTGCCAGACAATACTGCTTTTCAAAAAGTTAACATGGGTCTCAGGGGTGTCCAAGATACTGTATGTCTTGGCTAAAAAAACATTTACATCACATACTCTGGCTTCCTTGAAATTCCTTTCGTTCCCTTCTTGTTAGACTGTCTGTAGGGTTAAAGGTTAAAGAAAGAAGAGAACACGGGACAAGTTAACATGGGTCTCAATGCTTCCCCCAAAGTGTGTTAATGCTCCAGCTGAAACAAACTGCAGATAATGCATTTTTGTCCCTTTATCACTCCTCCTTCAAACATGCTGTTTCAGTATCTATGTAAATGAGCTCTTGCCAAGGCACACTCTTGGAGGGGTATATGAGATCACGTTGAAGGGAATCTAATTGGCTAGTCTATGCCCAAATAGATACCAAAAACGAAACCGTATACTCGCACTGGAGACTCATAAAGTTTGCTTAATTGTTCTCTTTTAATTGCAAATGAGCTACTGTCTACCACATCAAATTTTTCCTGTCCTTTTTTTTCCCCCCTTGCCTGGAATGTTGTCATACCAGGTGAAAAACTTAGTGTGTTCAAGCACATGGAGAAAGGGGATAAAAGATTTAGTTTTTTTTTTGTATACACACATCCTGGAGACCCATGTTCATGTCCAAAAACTGATCAGAAGGTGAATTTTCCATAATAGGTGCCCTTTAAAATTAAGTTGCCTATGTGGTTTCTGTACTGCATGCAGAATTCTTCTCAATTCCTATCACTAAATATTCCAACTTCAAGAGGCGGTATTTGTACAAATATCAAAAACAGAATGAGTGCATTGGAAATTTTTTTGTGCAGAAACTGAGTCAGTGATGAAAAGATAAAAGTAGAATGAACATCTACAAGAATAAACAGTGGAAGGATTTAAGCTATCAGACTATAATGCACTATACCAATTATCTAATACTGTAGTGTATCGCAGTATGTTTTAAAGATGATCACCAGATATCAAACTATTACACTTCTTCAAATTTACCAATTGCACTTTGTCTTCAAGGTTTACTTGCACATTTGATGTCACAGTTTTTATGTTGCACTTTGTTCTTTGATGATAAAGAACAGTGTTGGGGGACGTTACTTTTTAAAGTAACTAATTACATCACAAAATTACTGTCTTTAAAAAGTAATCAGTTACGTTACAGCGTTCCTTTCTGATAAAAGTAACTAGTTAGAGTACTTTTCCATTTGCAGAAAATGAAAACTCCTTTGTGATTCCTCATGAATGTTCTTTTAGTCAAGACCTTTATAATTATTCTACCATGACTCCGCGAAGTTTAGCCCATAATCTGACCTAACGCGTTAGATTACTCGCTACATCAAAAAAGTAATCCAAGTACTCTAACGTGTTACTTAAGTGAAGGATAGTAAGTCGATTATACACCAGATATTTGTATACTGGTTAAAGCAGCAGGTCTCTGTATGATGGAGATAAAGACTTACAGATGTGACGAAAAAGACAGTATGTCTGTCTCACACCTGTAAGTCTTTATCGCTGTCATGCAGAGACCTGTATGTAGAATTGTGGAGAGCTGTTGTACATGTTGCCTGTTTTAATGCGTTTGTGTACTTATGCTTGGATATTTATTTTCCCAGCTGCGAGAGTTCAACATCTGTGGTCGATGTCAGGTCGCACGATACTGTGGCTCGCAGTGTCAGCAGAGGGATTGGCCGGCCCATAAGAAGCAGTGCCGCGAACGCAAGCGGGTACTGGCCCTGGAGTCCGAGCCCGAGCGGTGATCCCCTGAACCCCCGTCACTCAAAAGTGGGGTCGTAGGGGGGCACTGTGGGACGGGACAAAAACAACAATGTAAAAAAACAAAACAAAAAACAAATCTACTGACTGACTAACCGAATGGGTGATGTTGGTAGGTAAGGCAGGCCTGTTGAGTGTGGTGCTGGGGGGAGGGGGGCATGGAAAAAAAAAAGTTTTTTTTTTTTTTTTTCCCCAAACTTTTGGCATTTCCTTGGGTTGTTAGGGGGGATTTTTCTTTTTAGAGGGAGATCAAAAAAGGTTGCTGCTATGGATGTGTGTTTTGTGAAGAAAAACATCACGCCATCATGACTTCCTCTTCATGGACTGTCGAAGCTCACTCCTTCCTTCCATTCTCACGCCCGTCGTGAAGTGTTAGCCACTGGTCTCGAGGAACACGCCTGCTGTAGAAAGAGACGGAATAACGGACCTCTTCACTGTACTTTTCCTCTCCCAGTTGGACTTCCTGTGTGCGCATGAATGCGCGCGCACGCCCGCTTACCTGCCGTATCTTTCCCCCGGTGTGCAGCAAAGGACTGCAAGTTCACACTACCAGTATTGTGTGTGTGTGTGTGTCTAAATGCGCGTGTGCCATGCCATTATCGACTGAAGTAAAAGCTTTTTTTTTTCTCTATCCCAGGGCTGGGTGAATGAGCTGGGTAGGGAAGAGTTCTTATTGAATCTGGTGATGTCACTTTCTGTTCCTGTGGCAAGATTCTGCAATTGCTCTCAGTGCTGCATT
This sequence comes from Leiocassis micropogon, assembly GCA_028565275.1. NCBI lineage: Eukaryota > Metazoa > Chordata > Actinopteri > Siluriformes > Bagridae > Leiocassis > Leiocassis micropogon. The sequence goes on from JAOVVA010000031.1 coordinate 4,837,607, forward strand.
GAAAATCTCAGTCGCCTTCCATTAAATAATATTCGCGCTCCGTCACTAGTACTTGGAGTCAAGGGATATCCTGGGCTAAAAAAAAAAAAAAAGCCTCCCACGTGCACAAAGTCATCTAACGTATTCAACATCCAAGGTCATCTTTCTGCAAGTTGATGCTTGGGTTATTCGTTTGTCAATCCTTTTTGTCCTGTGTAACATCTGTAACTTTTCTCTCATTTTTGTGTTTTGTATAAACCTGAAACTTTTTTTAAAAAAAAAACAAAAACAAAAAAATGCAAAGGCATACATGCACACATGATTAAAGTGTGTCTTCCTCTTCAGTGTAAGGCACCTTTACCGAACTCTAACGTGATGCACACGGACATGCACACACATCTTGCATGTATTGCAGGTATACATGCTATTTGTTGACAGTTGTGTACCAATGTGTTTATTTATCCAGATAGGGTTGAACACTGTGCACTGAATATCCTCACTTTCATCTTTTGTCATGTGGGTGGGGAGATTACAGAATGATTGAGTTTGGGGCAGGGTTTTTTTTCTTTTTCTTTTTTAATTTTATTGAATATAAGAATTACAATACGCTTTAAAATATGTAAAATAAATTAATCTACATGAGGCGGTGTAATGTTCGCGATATCCGACTATTGTGACTGTAAAATAAATAAAGTACGATGTGCGAAAAGTATGTTTACACCACAGAGGTGAGTCCAAATGGGTGCTGTTTTTACTGAACGTATACATTTTGATTTAAATAAAAGCATATACTGTGCAAAAGTCTTAGACACATGCAAATATGCCTTTCAAAAAAAAAAATAGAATTTCTATAAGCCCAGATAACATTAATTAATGAACCATTTGTTGTGATGAAGTTTGAGAATCCTTTATTCTTGGGTACAGTTTGTGTAGTTTTCTAAGAAATTATTTATTACTAAGTTTGACTGTTATACCCGCTTCTGTTTTGCATGTAAACCCAGCAGCTTGCATTTATCAATGTTTCTGTCTGAAAAGGGGTTGATTTATAATATGCTGCTTTCTTTTCTGGCAGACAAATATTTATCTGTAACATTTAATTTGAGGTTGGTATGCTAATGCTTAGAAATCAGACATTAGAATTTTTGATTTTTTTTTTTTTAATAATTATTTTTAAGTTTAAAAAGCCTAAGACATTTGCACAGTATATAATATATGTGCGCACACACACTAACATTTTTTTTGTTTGTTATCTAAATTCAGGTTTTTAAAAGCAATTTAAGAAATGACTGGAAGAAAGATCTGGAAGGTACTTAAACTTATCTGATTGGTTTCCTCTACATTTATAAGTCAGCACATCTACATATTTTTTTCAAGGCAACGAAAATAAATGTCGCTTCGAAAAAGAAGTTTAAAATTTTCACTACTGATTTTAATCCACTGTCTGAGAGTGGACTCTGAGAATGCGTGACTGAAATCTGATGCACCGATGTACGTCCATAGATTTACAGTCATCATTCTCCCTCGTCACATTGCATTACAGTATGTTCTATTGAAAAATAATAAAGTGAATGGTGTGAAAATGATAGCCATGCAAATGTACCTTGGATAACTTGAAACATAGCTGTGTGCCAGAAAGCGTCAGCTTTGTTCAGGAAGAACTGTTTTTTTTTGTTGACCCAATTGTTTGTTTTTTTGGATTTTTGGGCCAGCAAAATAATCATCAATGTTAAAGAAAATACGAGAAATGACTGGAAACTGAAGAAATAGTTAAAGTACACAGAGTAAAATTCTTCAGCACAAGATGAATCATTTACAATACAAGTGAATCAACTGCACGACTCAAAGCAATGCGTTACAAAGAAAAAAAATGCAGGTAGTGTTTAAAACAATTTACACCAGGTTATGTGATTTCTTTTTTCTTTTTCTTTTTTTCTTTCCATGGCATTTTCTCCCCAATTTGGTCAAGACCTATTCCTAGCCACACCCATATGGTACTGTACAACAGCTCCTTCTGTTGTACTCTGTTTTATAGTCTCCTAGGCCATGGATCACAGTTGCATCATCAGTATTCGAACTTGGGATTTTTTTATACGTCCCACTTTGCGTAATGGGATATTTTGGTGAATGTGTGCATACCATCAAAATCTAACATGTGGCTAAACATGTTTAGACATTTTTCAAAATTTACTGGAAAGCCTTTCATGAAGACTAAAAGCTCTTGAAGCAGCAAACGTCGATCAGCTTCATGTAAATGTCTGTGGATTTCAATTGGGTACAATGTGATTGAATAAAATTTTAATTTTATTGTGGATGATGAGTGCATGTGCATATAATGTATACAGACTTTCACTTTTTCATACATGGAAAAAGTTGTGTCCAATCAATTCAGTTCGATTTTATTTATATAGCATTTTTAGTCATTGTTGCAAAGCAGCTTTGCAGAGTGATCAGCATTTCGTAAACCTATGATGCTTTGGGTTACAAATCGCTATAGGAGCTCTATGTACTCTATAATGTGCCTTCATCTCTTAGATTGAAATGTGTGTTAAATGACAATGTAAGTGTAAAAAAAAAAGGCCATAATGATCAAATTAATAAATAGTTAAACTCTAATTTGGGGTCTGTGCGTAATAATAATTCAGATGCAAACTCATTTCTTCTGGAAGAGATTTATTTTCTTCAGTGCTGACCTTTTGCATTAATCCAGTGTTTCTATCAACCTGACAGTGAAATATCAAATGTACTTCCAGTGACAAAATTCAACCTTTATTGAAAGAAAAAAAAAAGTTTATTTATTAGGGGTAATTCATCTGCGCAGCTTGATCATAAATGTGGAGTTATCTCTTTCTGCAGTATAACCTGTAAATCTTTTCAAGACGCTGGCTTTCCCCCCCCACAATCCTACTGTGTCCTGCATTTAAACTCCAGCTTGCGCAAAAAACTGCTCATAAATCTCAGTTAAAACATGCAAGTTAGTCTTAATGGGAATCATCACCTTATCGCACCTCCCTGGTCTAAACCCGAGTGTTTTTTTGTTATTCGATTTCTGTGCTAGGTTGGATTGTCCATTAAAAAATACCATGTTTGAACATAGGGATGCTCATAAGTGTACTTGGTACCAGAGCACCTTAGGCCGAAGGTCATTGATCAATTTCGTGATCGTATCATCTGGCCTGAGGCCATATTTCTTGGACACTCGGATAATGAGAGGGGCGGAGCTGTCAACTGATCACCATCTGGTGGTGAGTTGGGTCAGGTGCCAGGGGAGGCCACTGGACAGACCTGGTAAGCCCAAATGGGTAGTGCGGGTGAATTGGGAACGTCTAGGGGAGGCCCCTGTGCAAGAGGCCTTCAACTCTGTCTGGGGGACTGTCTTGGTTGACACACCTCTTCAACATTAAGTGGAAGTCCGGGACAATGCCTAAGGAGTGGCAGACTGGGGTGATGGTTACCCTTTCAAAAAGGGGTACCAAAGGGTGTGTACCAACTATAGGGGCATTACACTACTCAGCCTCCCTGGGAAAGTGTACTCTAAGGTGCTGGAAAGGAAGGTTCGGTCGATTTTCGAACCACAGATTGAAGAGGAACAATGTGGATTACGTCCTGGTCGTGGAACAGCGGACCAGCTTTTTACTCTTGCAGGCATTCTGGAGGGGGCTTGGGAATATGCACATTCAGTCTACATGTGTTTTGTAGATTTGGAGAAGGCATATGATTGGGTCCAGTTGAGGTGGTTTGGGCATCTAGTAAGGATGTCACCAGGACGCCTCCCTAGGGAGGGTTGATGTTGGCACGTCCAGCTGAAAGGAGACCATGGGGCAGACTAAGGACTAGATGGAGAGATTATATCTCCACACTGGCCTGGGAACGCCTCGGGATTCCCCAGCCAGAGTTAGCTGAGGTGGCTGGGTAAAGGGAAGTTTGGGGTTCCCTACTAGAACTGCTACCCCTGCGACCCGACTTTGGATAAGCGGTTGAAGATGGATAGATGGATGCAAGTTAGTCTTAAATTGCCTTTGACCAGGCACATAGAAAAATTTGCTTATCAACCCTGCGTCCCCCAACAGTTCCTGAGTGTGGTGTGTGTGTTGATTCCACTCTGGAGCTACCCATATTTGTGTGATGATGTTTAAGAGGGAGGCTTCATGAGTGGACTATGGGCTGCTGATGTTTTACTGAATGCTGTTGGAACTGTGGCATCACTGGCGATGTTTACACAACTTGAAATGCATCACACTGATTTACTGTTTAGAAATGTGCACCTGCACGTTGTTTTTCTGGTTCATTTAAAGGATTGGAAAGGAAAAACTAAGGTTCTATAACCTGCTCAAGTCTGGCATCAAATCTTGCACTGTCGCCTTGCACCTCCATGTTCCGGGTTCGATTCCCACCTCGGGTCCATGTGCATGGAGGTTGCGCGTTCTCCCTGAGCTTGGTTGGCTTTTTGTAATTCAAGTTTTTATTGTTTTCATTCGGTACATGACAACAAATCTATCAATACTGCTTGCAAGGCCAGAATATTACAGTTACTGAAATTAACAGAAGTAGATGTATAAATAAATAAAGAGAGAAAAATTACAATGGCAATAATAACAATGAAAAGCCAAAATTATTGTGTTACATGAAAAGACAGCGTCACGAAAGACCAAAAATCTTCCCAAACTGGAATACCCACAGGGGCCCCTGCTTTGTTCTTATTATGTAG
>JAOVVA010000031.1:4855338-4869718 GCA_028565275.1 Leiocassis micropogon
ACTTACAAAAAGTGCTTTAATGTTTACATCATTGGATACATACTTACACTGGGTTAACTAGGTTAATAACTAAGTGAACTAATTGATAATCAGCATTATTCAATTTACCCAGCGATGGTGTTAGTGTTGTGGCTGATTGGTATATATATTAACGCATTAACGCATATGGTTAATTTAGAAATTTTAACACATTCCTTTTTTTTTACGCAAATTAATCATATGTCCAAGTTTGACCCTAATGGCTTCCCATAATTGCAGTGCGTTTAATCACAGACTGATTGATTAACTAGGTTACATTTTTAATCAATTGAGAGCACTGTTATATACTGTATCCCTTGTTTATTAGAATATTTTTTACTATTAACTTTTGAACCGTACTAAACAAAACTTGTTATTTTCCAGCATGCATGGTGCAAATCGTTTTAAAGCGTTTTAAGTGTTTAATGCTATTTCTAGACAGATGGTTTTCATCCGATTCACAACGTAAATGAGGAAGTGTACATATTTTAAAAAGTAAAGCAGAATAATGGACTCCTTCCTCCACATGAACAGTTTTTCTAGCATTATTGGTATAATGCTATAAAATTTAAAGAGACTGGGTTTTTTGTCAAATGGTCCAAATGCAGTGTACACTATAAGCACATACAGTATTTCCATGTAATAGATGTCAAACTGCGGCTTAAATTGTATCTTCGTATCATTTGTGTCTTTAGGATTTTCTAACAGAATCCAATCAGTGTCGGCTGAATGTCCTCCTACCCAAACTACAAGAAGTGAACCGCTGCCTTAATGAGCTTATCTCCTGCTCTGGAATGGTTAGTTGATTGACTTTATCTTATTATATTCTGTTCATGGCAATTTTTTATTGAGTGTTTAACATGTCAGTATTTATTATTTATTTGTGAATGCAATATTTCAATTTAACAATAATGTTCTTATAAGAACTTATAAGAAATAACTTTCATTTATTATAAGTTCCTGATTGAAATGATCCAATTTCAAAATAATAAATTATGTATTACGTATAAAACACGTATTTTTCTTAACCGATTGTTGAATAAGTGAACAATGATCAGTTCATCATTAATTGTTGATGATAGCAAGAATCAGTGTGTTTTATTTAAACAGTTCTAGCAGCACAATCCCAACGAATTAGGAATGCGAGACAAAATAATAAAAGACAAATAGTTAAACAAACTGTATAAAACACTTAATATTAGTCGTGTATATCTTGACCTGTATAGTTATCTGTGATTTTTTCGTGTTTTTTTTTTAGATTTGAACATTTTAAACAAGATCCTTTTTCAGAAAAACTATGTGACAAAAATGTTTCCCACTTTAGTTGTGTTCATTCTAAATATGTGAACAAAGGCAAAATATTATGCAAAACAAAATTTTTACCAGTTAATACATTTTTAATCAGTTACATGTTTTTTAAATTGCCAACTCATTTATTTGATTAATGTTGAATCGTTCTCATTTCTAATCTAAAAAAATGAAGGAAAAATAAAATATATCTATTTCATGTTTCCTTGTTTCTAGCAGTCATTCCCCTCTCCAAGTACACAGGCTTCTGTCGTCTCCCCAAGCAACCCGCCTGTTCCTGCTCCTCCACAGGCCATCCAGAGGCTGAAGGACCAGAACCACCTTCTCACACAGGTTCAACCCTTACATGGTTCACTAAATCATAGCAAATAATCGACTCTTCTAACCATCTCAGGCAAACAAATCAGGCTTGATGGATAGGAAAATAAAACTTTGTACAATATGTACGTTCATATTTGTGCACTGATTTATTTATACCGTTTCTACACGGTGGTGTAGTGGTTAGCACTGTCGCCTTGCACTTTCAGGGTCCGGGTTCGATACCCGGCCGGGCTCGATTCCCGTCTCTGTGTGCATGGAGTTTGCATGTTCTCCCCGTGCTTGGTGGGTTTCCTCCGGGTACTCCGGTTTCCTCCCACATTCCAAAGACATGTAGGTAAGGTTAATTGGCGTTCCCAAATTGCCTGTAGTGTGTGAGTGTGTGTACGTACGTGTGTGTGCCCTGCGATGGATTGGCACCCTTTCCAGGGTGTACCCTGCCTCATGCCCTAAGTCTCCTGGGATAGGCTCCAGGTCCCCGTGACCCTGTATACAGGATAAAGCGGTATAGACGATGAGTGAGTGAGTGATCATTCACTGCATTTTTGCCTGATTAACATCAAGTTAATTGTAATTACAGGAACCTATTTCGTGGATATTCACCAACAGTGAATGAAACTATAAATGGATATAAAAGTATGACGTTAATAAACATTTGAGTGATTGTTAGGGGGGAAAAAATCCTATACCAGCATGCATCTACGAGCTTAATTCTCTACATATTAAGTAATGAATGACTTATTTTTTTCTATTTCGAGTATCTTTTACTAATAGCTGCTTGTGTTGAATTTGACTGCAAACCCGAGTCTCTAAGCGAGTCTCTAAGTCCCAGATAAATAGTCCGATATCATTTATTCTCGGTGAGAAAAACAAAATCACTTTATCGTGACTCACTTTCCCTTTTCTCGTTCTCGTCTCAGGAGGTGACGGAGAAGAGCGAACGCATCACCCAGTTGGAGCAGGAGAAGTCAGCCCTGATTAAGCAACTGTTTGAAGCCCGAGCTCGTAGCGCTCACGATAACAGCGTCCTCGACTCGACCTTCATATGAACGGAAAGATCGGACCAAAGCCACGACCACATTCGGATCCTCATCTTGTACTCAGCCAAAGGACTGCAAACACGCCCTCAATACACCAGGCTGGAATTTGACTGTGACTGCTGCTTTCATGGTGTACTGATGAAATTTCTTTTGACTGCATGCAAACATTGCAAAGGTTCAATGCCACATATTTCTTTGCAAGCAAGCGCCACTCTGTGCTTCTCTATGACTTAAACCACTTCCACATGAATGTTGCAACGTTCTGTGCACTGATACATGTTGACCGATCGGTGGCTTTCGGTCTGAGCTTGAGTTGTATTTTAACCTCCTTAGAATTTTGTTTCTTTTTTTAAAAATTATTTTTGTATTTTTTCTTTCATTAATGGACCTAAATGCGACGGATAAGCCTGTTATCTTTACACTCCTGAACATTTGGTGTTCTCACACTCTTGTCACTTTTGGCATTCTGGGCCTCATTTATTAATTTGGCTTGTTTACGTAAGCATTTACATGGGAAATTTGGTACTCATGAGAATCCATTTAGTGCAGGAAAACTATGACACATCGTGCTATACTGACCCCATTGTTTACACTGGCACTGGCCCACATGGCTGTGTTGCCTTTATTTCTGAGGACATGCACAGTTGACACTCCAAAAGGCTGCAGGATACACATTGCAGCCATCTTGATACAAGTAGGCTGCATTCATACGGGACCAGCGAGCTGAGTATTTGTCAGTGGCTCTGCCAGACGTTTTGGGGAACCTCTCCAGACATGATGTTTTGGCAAAAGATGCAGCATTCAGTTTACATTTATGCATGAGGCCAGGGGTAGCTCAGTGGTTAAGACACTGGACTATGGTTCTTAAGGGACTTAAGGCCCTTAACCCTCAATTACTCAGATGTATAATGAGGTAAAAATGTAAGTCGCTCTGGATAAGTTCCTAAATGTAAATGCATAACATCACTCCACTGAAAATGAATGGGACGTCCCTACATTGTAGCATAACTGGAACCGTGTGAATGCAATCATATTTAAAAGCAAGCATAATTCAGCTTTTAGTACATGCAGCTTTTAAGCTTTTTTTTTTTAGTGGTCTTTTTTCATTTTCAGCTTTCCGTGTGCCTCTTATGAAATTCTGTGAAAGCACTTGGTAGTGGCCAAAAATGAAAACGTTTACGCACACCTTTACACAAAGATTGATAAATGAGGCTCATTGTTAGCATGATGAACTTTGCAAATGCCACAATTTCTCCTTTCCGAGCACTGAAAAAGGTAAAAATCGCAATTGGATAAGAGAAAGAGAGAGTTCGTTGTGATTTCCGCATTATCAGTTAACGACAGTAAGCTTCACGCCCTGATCAAGATCCCTGATTGGACCCACAATTTCAACAAATGCCAGGATTTTTTCACCCATTTCTATGTCAGTGTTGGATAATTGAACATTCCGAGGTTGAAGTATTAAACACCTTTTACTTAAGATTGTTCTGACCTAGGTGGCACGGCGGCTTAGTGGTTAGCACCGTCGCCTTGCACCTCTCGGGTCTAGGTTTGATTTCCGACCCCTGTCTTTGCATGATTCTTTGAACTTTGCAGGTTCTCCCTGTGATTGGTTGGTTTCCTCTGGGTGCTACAACTCCATGGACTAGTGTATCTTTGATTTGTTTTTGTTTCTTTTTATATCGTCTATCCAGCTGCTACTTCTGGAATGTAAATGTGACCCATGGTGTGAATTGGTGTATGATGCTTTCACACCTCGGCAGTATGGAACCTTTTATAAGGTATCTCATTTGCACCAAACAACTGAACCCTGGTCTGCTGATAATAAGAATTCTCTTTTCAGATTGAACTGAAAAAAAAAAACGTTTCTCTTCGTTTTAACCATTGTAACAAAGATTTTCAGCATTGGTTTTTTTTTTTCAGCTCTACTGACTTTTGAACACAACATTACAGTACAAGGTTGCATCAGTTGAGTTAGACACGGGCTGTTCTGCAGTCTCTGTAATATTTCAGCATGCATTAATACACATAATGATATTAACCTTAACCTATTTCCAATATTTCTAACAACTCTGACCTAGGACGAATTACGGAGAAATAAATTCTCTGCGAAAAGCAAATTTGTCAATGCATTCTCAAAAAGAGGAACGATATGTCATCTCCTGCAAAAGCTCTTGCATAATAATAATATTTTGCACGAATACTGCCCCAGGTTCTGCATCCTGTTAAAGACGTATTCAAAATGAACCCACCTGGCAAGTGTTGATCTTGTAGGTTTAACCATGAGTACTTTTATTCAGTCTTGAATAAGCTTTTTAGTATATCATGATTTATTTGTAAAGACTGTAAAGTTATCTTCTCCTTGGTGTCTCCTTTTCCTGAATGGTTTCACAGCCTTATTGTAATCATGCAAACTGTATTTCTCACCAGTTTCTCATTATCCTGCTTGTCATACTATCAATGTTATATTTTAGACGAATCAGTCGAAGGTGGTAAATCTGACCATTGTATTTGTTTAGAAGCATATTGATCTAGAACATTCTTTTTCCTTGTACAGCAGCCTCAAAATGAAGATGGCATACGACAGTAAGGTTATTTGCATGTGGGAGAGACTTTGAGCAAGTGCAAGATCTTCAAAGGAAGAAAGCGGTTTTATTTCCGGTGCATTCTTTAAATGTGCACGCGGTCAACTTCATGTGGTGTATTGCAGGTAGAACCATGTCTGAAAAGTATTGTCTGAAGGATCATGGTCTGTGTAAAGAATGAATTGTGTACTGGCATGTGTTACTTCTTGATGGATTTGAATGGGCTATCAAGAGTTCTTTGGATGATTCTCTTCTCTAGATTTCTGAAAGGATCTCTAATTGGAGTTATCTCTAAAATCGTGCTTTGCTGTAACGTTCACCCTTTCTTAACGTAACGGGTCTACAAACATAGTTAAATATGGACTTTTAGGCGAAAAAATGTTAATGGATTGAGTGAAGGTGAAGGCTATGGTGACCACTTTTTACAACTGTGGTGAACTGAAAACCATCTCGGATTGCATAACATGGGCTACATCAGCAGAAGATTACATTCGCTTCTTGGGCCTTTTGGCTAAGATCAAGTGTAGTATCTGTACGTAGCAGTTTGACGTCGGATACTGTATGTCCCCTACCTAGGGACCATATAATAAACAAATTTGTAAAGGAGGATAATGGAATAGGGCCTCGCTATGTCACCTCCCTGCAACGACCTGGTATTACAGTATTTCCGGAGATATTGCACCTTCTGTTTTGAGGCGTGGGTTGAGGCTCTTGGTTACTGATCAGAAAGTTGGTGATTCAAACCTCAGCTCCACTAGGCTGCCCTTCTGGGCCTTTGAGCAAGAACCTTAATCCTGCCTGACCCTGTGCTCTGACCCCAGCCCCCAATCTGGAATATGCAAAGATAATTTCGCTGTGCGGTAATGTGTATGTGAATGATGAAGATTTGAGAAAAATCAAGTGATGTTTGGTCACTATAGCCTCGAATTCCTGCCTTTGGTGACAGAAGTGGAAATCGATGTAGTCTTGTGTTTACCTTAAGGTTTGAAGTGTTGAATGATCTGAGATGATTTTTTTGCTCAGCACCATTGTAAAAAGTGGTAATTTGAGCTACTATAGCTTTCAACTCAGCTTGACCTAGTCTGATAATTCTCCTCTGTTTACACTTTTCACCTATGACAGGACTTGCGCTCACTGGATGTTTTTGTTTTTTGCTCCATTACGTATAAAATCTAGAGATTGTTGAAAATCCCAGAAGAGCAGCAATTTCTGAGATGCTCAAACCAGACCAGAATGTTATACCATCCAGATGTTTGATGTGAAGATTATCCGAACCTCTTGACCTGTATCTGCATAATTCTTAGCATTGTGCTAAAAAAATAATTGCATGAGTGAGCAGGTGAACCACTTTTTAAAATAAAATGGCAGGTGAATGTATATTCGAGTATATGGTACTTTCTTACATAACCACTAACCAAGTTATATTATTCCATCCATCCGTCTAGGAACCTCTGTAGTCCAACTAGAGACCGTGGAGACCAATGGTGACCATTTTATTTATTCCCATTTTAATGACCATGGTAGGACATTCACACACTATAGGCAATTTGGGAACGGCAATTAGATTAGTCTACATGTCTTTCGACTGTGGGAGTACACGGAGGAAACCCACCAAGCCTGGGAAGACTCCGCGGTGGGAATTGAACCCGGACCCTGGGGGTGCAAGACAACATTTTTTTTTACATGACACTTGGCAGTTGTAGAGAAATATAAAATTGAGAGTATATACCAGACACAAGGTTACATTTCATAAGATGCAAATATATTTATCCAAATGATACCTGATATTTGGCGCCTGATACTTAATACCTGTCAATTGATTAACAAATTAATTAGGACGTGGCACCTAATGTGTGGATAGAGATAAGCCACATGGTTTGTTTGGCAAACAATGCAAATTTAGTGAGCAGTGTGAAAAGGTCATTTTGAATTATGTTTGAAGTCCTGCATTAAATTTCCTTACTACATTCTCCTAAAAAGATACAAGACTTTGGAAGTAAATCAGTTAATTTATAGCATTTATAAAATAAATGAAATAGAAATAAATGTGAACTGATTATACAGTGGGGCACTATCGCCTTCGATTCCTGCCTTGGGTCTGTGTGCATGGAGTTTGTATGTTCTCGCCATGCTTGGCAGGTTTCCTCTGGGTACTCCGGTTTCCTCCTACAGATTTGGCTAATTGGCGTTCCCAAATTGCCCGTAGTGTGTGAATGAGCATGTGAATTTGTGTATTTGTGTGCCCTACAATGCATTGGCACCCTGTCCAGGGTGTACCCTGCCTCTTGCCCTGGGGCTCCCCGTGACTAAATCTAGAGAATAATGTACTAAATTTTGACAACAACAAATGGGCCAAGTGGAAACGTGTCTCACAAGTGTTGCTTGGGGCTAAGTGAGAAATAAAACACATTGAGGTGTGGTGGTATAGATGAATAATCACTGACAGGATGGTGTGATTAAGAAGAGGTATTTTACCTACAACAGGATGCCCTGAAGAGTTTCAGTCCTCCTATACTACAGCAGATTATCAATGATTAAAATTATTGATTCATTAAGAAAAGACCAACTTTATGAATACTGCAAAAAAGTTTCTCGCTGGCACATCTATGACCAACACAGCAAGTCTTTGTGATATATCAAGAGCCACGGTATCCAGGGTAATGTCAGCATACCACCAAGTATGACGAACCACATCCAACAGGAGTAACTGTGGACGCAAGAGGAAGCTGTCTGAAAGGGATATCCGTGTGCTATCCCGGATTGTATATAAACATAAAACCACGGCTGCCTAACCCCCTGCAGAATTAAATGTGCACCTCAACTCTTCTGTTTCAACCAAAACTGTTCGTCGGGAGCTCTACAGGGTCAATGTACATGGCCGGGCTGCTACAGCCAAACCTTTGGTCACTCGTGTCAATGCCAAACGTCGGTTTCAATGGTGCCAGCAGTGAAAATCTTGGGGTGTGGACAATGTGAAACATGTATTGTTCTCTGATGAATCCACCTTCACCGTCTTTCCCACATCCGGGAGAGTTACGTACCACCCATACTGTTGCATGCCCAGACTGAAGCATGGGGGTGGATCAGTGATAGTTTGGGCTACAATATCATGGCATTCCCTAGGCCCAATACTTGTGCTAGATGGGCGGGTCACTGCCAAGTGCTACCGAACCATTCTTGAGAACCATGTGCACCCAATGGTTCAAACATTGTATCCTGAAGGCGGTGCCATGTATCAGGATAATAGGAGAGTGGTTTGATAAACATGAAAGTAAAGTTGAACATCTCCCATGGCCTGCACAGTCATCAGATATAAATATTATTGAGCCACTTTGGGGTGTTTTGGAAGAACGAGTCAGGAAACATTTTCTTCCACCAGCGTCATGTAGAGACCTGGCCACTATTCTGCAAGAAGAATGGCTCAAAATCCCTCTGGCCACTGTGCAGGAATTGTATCTGTCATTCCCAAGACAAACTGATGCTGTATTGGCCGCAAAAGGAGGCCCTACACCATACTAATGAATTATTGTGGTCTAAAACCAGGCCTTTCAGTTTCCAACCCTTGTACATTTGGCAGTAGAGGGTTAAGGGCCTAGCTCAAGGCTCTTAACCCAAACATTGGCAACATGGTGGTCAAGGGGTTTGAACCTGGGACCTTCCAAACCATAGTCCAATGTCTTAACCACTGAGCTCAGTTCGATCAATTCAATCAATCAGTTGTTTTCTTACCAACCACTTATTTCCTCACTCTTGAGGTTATTAAGAAAAAAATACAGTGTGTCATGGTAAAGAAGCTTTTAGCTCTCTGTCTTGAGAAACTACAAACTTTTTACACTGTATCTAACTTACAAGACAAACAGAAAACATGTTTTATTTCAGCCTTGTCTTTTTCAGCAACATATAAAAAAGTTTTAAAAAGTCAGATTTTCCAATATTGCATAGGTTAAAGCAGCTATACATTATTATTACTGTATTTTACTTACCTCTCTTTTTTTATTTTACTAAAAAACAAAACAAAACAAAAAAAAAACAGATGAACAAACAAAAACCCCACAGCTTGTCATCTTATCAGGAAACCAAAAAAGTGCAAAGCCAAGGTGGAAAATTTGTAGTTCTAGAAAACTAAGCAACACTTTTTGACCAAAAAAAACAAAACAAAAGTCTTTACTTCCTCATTTGGGGTTGAGTTTAAATGCTTATCTGCTTACCCCTTTGTTGTACACTTTCAGCTGCTCCCATCAAGGGGTAGCCACAAGTTGGCACAGTTTTATGGTGTTTCCTGATTATATAATAATAATAATGATGATGATAATTATGGTATTTAAGTTATATAAATAGTGAATTTGTATCAGCTGAGTAACACAGTAATCAGCATGTGGTTGCTAACAAGACTCAGAGGACCCGTGGTTACGGTTTTCTGCAATCGAACTGCATCATGAGGTTGAAATGTGTCTCCAGTCATATTAATGCGTCACTCTTGTGAAACATTTAAATCCATGAAAGAAGAAATCATGACAATGCCAATATTGAGGAGCAGCAGTTCATCATTTAATCTGAGGATTCAGGGTTTTGTGTGATGATAAAAAGTAACTGGTTGGAATTTGGACAATTTAAATTCATACATCTTATATTTACATTATTCATGCCACCAAAAAAATACACATTTAAATAAAATACTAGCTTTGCTAGGATTTTGACAGCTACCAGAAGCCAATCAATACAGTATGCAGTTTCTCACCTGATACTGTAGGGGTCAACCAAAGGGTATTACTTTAGACCACGGTCAGAATTAGCACACACACTAAGATCCTGGATTTCTAAATTCAGTGTTTAGTTGCCTGGCAATAAAAGTACATGCTGACCCATACAGAAAAAGCTTGCACATAATTGCTTAGACACAAAAATTTGGTGATATAAATGCAACAAGTAAGTTCCTGTTATTAAGTTGTTGTTCATGTAACTTAGAAACTACAAAATGCAATACTTTGAAGACTTTCCTATTCAAAGCACTAACACCAGAGACTTCACCGATACGTGTTAAATTATTGCCTGACAGTTTACTTCCCTTCTAATTGATGGTTATTGAATCAACAGTGCCTTTAATCTATGGATCTATGTTTAAATTTAAGTGGTGGCATTTGTAATCTCTTGCAATTTTGCAACATTTTAATAAAAAACTCAAAAACAAAACAAAAAAGACCCTCAATATTTTCTTGATTTAAGGCTTGCTATTTAAAAGAATATAACTAAAATCAGTGCTTGTGTTTTAGGGGGTTAAGATTTCCCTTATTACATATAAGATGTAGTACCTACTACTCTTAAAAGTAAAAAAAAGCATTTAAGTTAATGAACGTGAAACTTTATTTTTCATCCTTTTTACAAACTATAAAATTCATTCAAGAACCTGTCTAAAATTATGTTGATGCGAAAAAGCATGGAAACACCAATTTTCCTACTACAAAAAGTACAATGTGTTTAGCAAGTTGAGAACCCTTAATTATGCAAAGAACGTGTTATTTTGTAATGCTTATTAAAAGAGAATTACAGTCTAAACCCTTAGAAAAAGTGTTTTTTTCAAGAGTTCTTCAACATATTATTGGTTCATTAAGGATCCTTATCTTATGAAAAAAAGTTCTACTGGGGAACCTTTTTGGGAAGGAATCAAAAAGAGATATACTTTATTAGACAATTAAGCTTGATTAATCAAAGAACAAGAATAAGATTTAAAATTTATGACAGATTTTAAGCCTAATTGAAAACATAAATGGAAAGAATGAGAATTTTTATGAGATATCAGGTTTTATGTTGGGCATATAGGATTCAAGGACATATCCAATGTGTGTGAAATCACCAGTAAAAGCAGCAGTATATGCTTAGCATCATCAGCAACCAGGGCTTTGAAACGAGGACTCAGGCAGCCGCCCAGGCTTCTTTACATCCATGTAACGATTTACGCTTTGTTACACTGAATTTCAGGAGCTTACCACTGGACTGTTGCATCAGTTGTTTACTTCAAAATTTCCATCAGGCTTCAATGGTAAATTGCATCATGTCAATCGGTGTGAATGATGAGAATTTGCCAGAGCATGCTCTCTATGATTGGATGCAAAATATCCCTGTGGTGTTGAAATCACGGGCACTGGGCTGTGCTCTGAACCTGAGTATGGGTCGTGTGAAACATCCTCGGATGAGCTTGTACTTTCTAGATCGTCTGTATTGTTGGATTCACTTGCATGTGTGTAAACTTCAGAGAAGAAGGGATTATTCCACTAACGCTGGTAAGGTTGCATATTCTATCATTTGATATTTGCATCATATTTGACTGTAATGTCATGCATATAGTCAAATGGTGTGCAAATATGAAATGACAGAATCACAAATGACAGAATGACGGAATACACACTTATCTAAGGATGTTATATGAGGTGTGTTGCATAATGTTAGTAATACAAAAACAGTAAGGTATAACAGGATTTATTAAGTGAAAACAGCTACATTGGGGAGAAACTTGTGTGAGTTAACCCAGATTTTTCATTATATAAAGAAGTTATTATGTTGTCGTTAATTAGAAATTCTTTTTACCCAAATTATGTCTAGCTGTTCTAGAAAATTATTGTATGAAACCCAAAGATATATGTATATTCAATTTTTGCTTTATGTTTTTTTTCTTGTTCATTTCCGACCAAAATTGAGACTTTCTATGTCACTCAACTAAAGCCTGGACATTTTGAAAACATCATTATGTTAACCAACAACATTTTAGTTAATTTTATATATCTAATCTAGAATTAATATTGTTGTTTATTGCACAAAATTTATTTTACACAAATTCTTAAATAGCTTTAGTAGAAAACTTCTCTAGCGATCTTACAACCCTTACATTTGTTGGGTGCTGTTCCAAAGTTCATACTGCAATATACCATACTGTCAAAAAGTACCAGACACCTTAATATTTTAAACATATTTTGACTTAAATGTTTGTATTATTTATTTGTGTCAGCAGAATTGTACATCCATTTTTTTTCCATAAAACGTAGAATTTTTAGAATCATAGGAAAAAAATGTAATAAAGTATGAAATTAAATATTTAAAAGTAATCTTTATATTACGTATTATATAAACTTATTTCTTTTAATAAAACGAAATATCTAAACTATAGTGTCTTGTATTGAAATAAAAAACTGAAGCAACTGCTTCTTCTGGTTCTTCCTGAAGCTTGGAAAACATACAAGCCATTAAAAGTGAGTGATCCTTATAAAGCTGATGTAGTTTTAAAATGAAAATGAGTACACTTTATTGTTTTTGTCCAATTTACTGCTCATTATAGTCAATGCTTGCTTATACATGCATATTTCTATCTATCTATCTATCTATCTATCTATCTATCTATCTATCTATCTATCTATCTATGCATACAAACATACACTGCAGTTTGGATATTAATAATTAAAGAATTAAAAGTAATTGAACTCATAAGTTACCTTTTTTGTATCTGTAATATGTATATATGTATAATATGTAATATTTACATTGAATCATGGCTATAGTGTATTTTTAAAAGTTATTTGAATGTAATTTTACTGAATTTTAACTAATCTCTCGTGTAGTATGTTAAAAGGCTACTAATGTACAAGCCCCTTTATACTGTAGGTAAAAGATACATACATCATAAAACACTTGAGATTTAATGATATGTAAACAAAACATGCGTCACAAACTGGACAGTGATTTCTGAACCATATGACCAAAATGCAATAATATTAGTGTATGTGTTACATATAATATCTGAGTATGATTATTGGATTTATGGCTGCTGTCAAAAAAAGACAAATGTGTTTATATATGTAAATATAATTTAGTCAAATATTATTATTATTATTATTATTATTATTATTATTTAGAGTACAAGATACATTCCCTATACCTTTCTAGGTAAAAGGTAAAAGGTACATTCTGCTTATGGTACCAAACATGCACACTTTAGAACAGCACACAATACACAGAAACATTTTAGAATCCTTTTTCCCAAAAGAGTGGACTATATATTTTTATAACATTACGACAAAAGTCAATTTTGCGCACATGGTGTCTTCCTCTGGACTCACACGTTCATATAGAAAGTATGTAAGATATACTGTAAAACCATAATGCTTTAATAAAATATATGCCTTTTATATGCCTTTGTAATACATATGAATATCTTTCATTTCAGTTTTCTTGTTAGAAGATTCTTGTTTGGATCAGCACCAATTATTGAGCGATGGAGATATGCAACAGCAACAATAACTCCTTGTTCCTTATTGGAAATGTCTCTGTGGGCGAAAAGACAGTATACGAGATGTGCAGACACATGCCGAGTGTCATCCTCTTCTATCTGGGCATGCAGTTTATTAACATGTTCATGGGGATTCCAGCAAACCTAATGGTCCTGTGGCTGATCCGCCGCAACCGGAGCGATTCAACCACATCAGACATCTTCATCTGGCACTTGGCTGTGCTGGACACCTTCTTCTGCCTTATTCCTCCACTGGAGCTAGTCAACCTGCTGTACCTGAGCACCAGCAGCACCTGGTATGTGCTTCGCTTCTGGTACGGCGTCAAAGACTCATCGCCGCTCTTCCTGGCCTGCATCTGCCTGGACCGCTACATGGCCGTGCGCCATCCTATTATCTTCTCCAACCTAAAGGACCGGCACCATCGTCCTGTGTGCGCCAGTGTTGTGTGGTTCATCACTTTGGTGTACGCCATACTGAAGTGTTTGGGCACCATCCCCAACTTCGATAAAGTATTTACAGTTATGATCCTGGCCACTTTTGGGTTTATGCTCTTTTGCAACATCTCAATCCTGTGCGCCCTGCGCCAATCTGGTCCAGGAAGAGATGACATGCATCCAGTCAAGAAAAGAGCTTTTAAGATGGTGCTCATTATTTTAGCTATCATAGTCTTTAACTACTTCCCTCCCGTAGCGCTTTTCCCATTTCAGATTTATTTCTCTCCCGATGTGTTTAAATGCTATATCCATTACATAGCTTTTGGCTTCATGGACATCAGCAGCAGCATTCAGCCTGTCTTGTACCTGTCGAATAAGAAACCACAATGTCCAGGGTGGTG
>JAOVVA010000031.1:4897014-4907091 GCA_028565275.1 Leiocassis micropogon
GGGGAGTCACCACAGTACTACACACAGCATTTAAGGTTTTTTTTTTTTTTAAACAAAGGTTTGCTGTTTAGGTCAAGTTTATATTTAAATAACCCTTTATATATAGTTTAATATAGTTTTATAGATGTTTTAAAAAGTGCTTGATATTTGGGGTTATATTTTCAGTGTTTACAAACATTTTATTTTAAAGAATTATGTGAAGAATGCTTGGTTTTCCATTATAAAAGGTTGAATAACAAAAAAAAGAAATTAATTTTTCTTGGTGTGCTGTGTGTGTTTGGGAGTTCTAATTTGAGACAAATTGATTATAATGAACTTGGAACTAAGTAGGCGGCATGGTGGTGTAGTGGTCAGCACCGTCGCCTTGCACCTCCAGGGTCCGGGTTCAATTCCCGGCCAGATTAAAAAAAAAGAAATTTATTTTTCTTGGTGTGCTGTGTGTGTTTGGGTCCAATTTCTATCTCTGTGTGCATGGAGTTTGCATGTTCTCCTCGTGCTTGGTGGGTTTCCTCCGGGTACTCCTGTTTCCTCCCACAGTCCAAAGATATGCAGTTTAGGCTAATTGGTGTTCCCAAATTGCCCATAGTCTGTTTGTGTGCATGTGTGTATGCCCTGCGATGGATTGGCACCCGTGCCCTAAGCCTCCTGGGATAGGCTCCAGGTCCCCGTGACCCTAAATATAGGATAAAGCGGTATAGAAGATGAGTGAGTGAGTGAGTGAGAGTGGAACTAAGTAAACGATAAACTATAATAATAACTAAAATAAATTGAAACTAGCACAATATTAGAATTTTTATCATTTTAAATCCAGTCAGGAATTTAGTATCCTTTGTGTGAAAGAAACAGTACAGCGATGAATACGGGTTACAGCTCATGAAGATAAAAAAATAAGTATCTCATAATAGAGTATTTCATATTGAGTTTAAGGAAATTGCTATTCATAGTGTTTAAATACTGTGTAGCTCTAGGTCTAGCTCAGTATCATTTCACCATTATGGGGAAGACTGCTGACTGGACGGTTGTCCATAAGATGATCAGCCTCACCCTTCCTTGTAGGGTGTGATGGAGTCAGTGCATCAAGAGCCACTACGCATAGACTTTTTTTTTCAGGAAATGTGCTACAACTGTTGCATTCCTTGTATCAAGCCACTCCTGATCCAGAGACAATGTGCAGGAGTATGTTACCTGCAATTACAGGAACATTGTACCTGGGCTAAGGTGGAAAAAGAACCGAACCCTTGCTCAGTGGTCCAAAGGCCTCTTTTCAGTTGAAAGTAAAATTTACATTTCATTTGGAAATCAAGGTCCCATAGGAGGAGTGGAGAGGCACTGGGTCCGAATTTCCACAGTCTGTGATGATTTGGGGTGTCATGTCATCTGCTGGTGTTGGTACACAATGTTTTATCAAGCCCAAAGTCACAGCAGTTGTTTACCAGGAGATTTTAGAGCACATCACAGTTCTTTCTGTTGACAGGCTTTATGCAGATGCTGGTTTGCTTTTTGAGCAGGGCTTCCAGCCAATCATGGGTATCAGGACCACCAGCTCGCCTGATATGAACGCTAAAGATAATCTATGAGCTATTGTTATGAGTAAGATGAGAAACAACTGACCCAACAATGCTTCTTCTATCAAAGCAATCTGGTCTTCAATTACGCCTCAGCGTTGCCACAGGCTGAACACCTCCATGCCATGCCGCATTGATGCATTAAGCAGTGCTAAAGGGGCCCAAACTAAAGTTCTTTTTTGATTGATCTTTGGAAATATTTTCACATTTTGAGATAATTGACTTTTGATTTTCATGAGCTATAAGCTGTGATAATTGAAAAACAAAAACAGACTTAAGAAATATTTTATTTGTAGTTTAATGAACCTAGGCAGCTTGTGAAAATTGCTAAAAGTACGCCATGTCTGTACAGTACATATGAGTTATCTTATGTAACTATATTCTAATCTCTTTTCAGACATCTCACAGGCACCAGAAGCAAATGATGATGGTGGATTATTGGACTGTGAGGAAAAGATTAATGAAATAGAAAGCCATCTCTGTATAGAGATCCTGCCAGTTCCTGAGGAAAATATTAATGAAACTGAAGTTCCTGGGTTTTTCGAAGTTCTTGAAGAATCCAACAGCAACTTTGTGCTTTTGCATAAACCAGAGCATGTACTTGAAGACATGGAAGAAACAAAAGATGAAGTGGAGCTCAATTCTGAGGTTGAATTTCCTCCTCCTCCTTGTGAGGAGGACTATAGTTCTACCCAACAGTCAGAAACAAATGACCCAGTCCTAGAACAGGATTTAAAACAAAGTGAGGGACCTGATCTAATCCAAGAGGCAGAGCCACTTCAACAAGATGTAACACCAGATTTGGTCTGCGATGCTGTCGAGGCATTAAAGATTAAAGATTCTGAAAATGTGGAGCCGATTATAATTGCTAATGATGAGTTAGAAAATGCTGATAGATTTGATGAGATACAAGAACCTGTGTTGGAATTCGAGCAAGAGGAACCAACCTGTGAAGAGGTGATTGAAAGTACAGTGGAAGAGGAACTTCACAGACACAAAGAACAATTAATACCACAGTCAGATTGTTCAGATGAGTTGGAAAACTCAGAAGAGTCAAAACAAGAACTTGAAGAAACTTCAGAAGAGACAAAGGAACCAAGTTCTAATGAAACAGAAACGTCAGACCAGGCAAGTCAGACAAAAAGTACAGTTGATATAGAAGCAAATCAAACAGAAATTCCCAATGAGACAGAACTCCTGGACCAGCCTAAAAGCTCAGCTGAAACAGACCCATCACAACTCTCAGAATTGAAGGACGGTGAAGATGACTCAACCATATCAACTCAACCAGAGGAGCTTCAACAAACCGAGCAGGAAAACCACACCACCTCTGAACAACATGAGAATGATGACAACGACAGTGTAGGACAAACTGAAAAGGTCTCAACCAAGCCTGTGTCTGTGGTAGAGGAACAGCAGGAGGAACCTGTTGAACCTAAAGTTCCCTACAAGAATGGAAACATAGAAGTTACGGACCGAGAGGAAGCTCGTAAACTTGCAGAGAAACTTTACAAGCTTGACAATGTTCAGCGTACAGATGTGGTTCGACATTTGGACAAAGAGTGAGTTATTGTTAAGCACTGATTCATTGCAGTAATAATATGGTTTAAAAAGTTTGCATCCTTCATAGTTACCAGTCAAAAGTCTGGGTACACCGTCTAATTCAAGGTTTTTGTTTTAGTGATTTATTTTCTACATACTAGAACATTACTGGACATTTATAGTAAAACTATGGAATAACACATATGGCATTAGATAATTAAGTCACAACAACAGTCGGGTGTTCTTTGAACAGTATTGTCAAGTGCATTTGCAAAACACCATACAGCACCATAATGAAACTGTCTTTAATCGAATCCCCCCCAAAAAAATTTCTGAAACCATTGGAATATATATACCCAAAATGATTTGCCATATTCTAAGGAGATCATGCACAGTCATCTGCGCCTTAAGATGTGTTCATGGACTACAGGGAGTGAATATTATACTCGAAAAGCTCCAACAAGTACTCATAGGAAAAAATACCTGTGATATAGGCAGTAATGAAGGCAAAATCTGCTTAATTGTTATTAGAGAATATTAATATCCTAATCAGATAACGATATGAAAATTAATAAACTTAATCAACTATTTGCACACGTTTGTTACTTACAGAATGAAGGAAAATTCAACACCTTTGTTATTTGTTTCCATTTTGTCTTATGGGTATAGACTTAATTGTATATATTTCTCAAAAGACTGATGTATATATGTCTTTTATTCTAGCAATGAGTTCAGTCGTGTTGTTGGGGAGGAGTACCTCAAGTTCTTCGAATTCATGGGCCAAAGCTTGGATGAAGCTCTTCGGTGAGATTCTCTATCAACTTCAGGAACATCCTGTAGTATTTACAATATTTAATGCTAAAACACGACTTTGTCATAACCTTATGTGTTTTCATTCAATTTCTAGGTCTTTTCTAAAAGAAGTGGTTCTAATCGGTGAGACTCAAGAAAGGGAGCGAGTTCTCGATCATTTCTCCAAGCGTTACCAGCAGTGCAACCCTGAGACATTCTCCTCATCCGGAGCCGTGCTCACGCTCACATGTGCCGTCATGTTGCTCAACACAGACCTGCACGGACAAGTACGTTCCATTTCTAATTAATAGCTTGGAACCAAAAAGCTTAAAATATCGTCGCTTTTGCTTTGTAAACACTGCTTTGTCCTCCTTCTGATCAGAATGTTGGGAAGGCCATGTCTATGGCCGACTTCGTGTCTAACCTGGATGGGATGAATGAAGGAGAGAATTTCAGTAAAGACATACTGAAGGTGAGCGAAGTACTGCAAATGCTTTTGAACCTATAGTGTAAATAGTTCAGCGCAAAAGTTTGCACACCCTCAGGACACATGATTGATGGATACGTTGTTTGTTTTTTGGTTTCATTATTACAATTAACAAAAATAGGCAAATTTATGTTTTTTTCTGAATGTGTTATATATTTTCTCCAGCCCCACAAATTTTCCCTTGCATATCTGTCTTTCTCAAACATTGTATGGAAGCCAAAATAGAAAATTGTTACACTTTTTGCTTTGGGTTTGTTGAAAACTGTTTTATTTATTTTTTACATTTTTTTGTAGAACTGTTTCTACACATGGTTTCTAATTTTTAGGCAAAGTGTAAAATTTAGATTTTTTAAAAAATTATTATTATTGTTTTTCATATAAAAACCAGGGGGCACAAACTTTTGCACTCAACTTTAAAAAATGGACTTTGTGCATCATGTGTCTTGGGTCATTTACTTGCTATTTCAATGTTTTTATTCTTTGATCCACAAATCATTTCTGGAAAACCAATGTCTGATTAATTCTTCAAAAATGTCTTCCAGTCTTTTTATAACTCAATCAAGAATCACCAGCTTGAGTGGGCAGTGTGAGTCCATCTATGATTACTGTTCTCATCATTCCTTGCCTTGAGTGTATATTTCCTTCGTCTTCTAATCCTGGATTTTTGCTTGTCTTTGCTTCTAGAGAAGAGAAGGAACTGTTGACCTCTATAACCTTGGAGCAGGACTCGGATCCGGATGCGGTCCTTCGTTCGAAGAGTAACCCCTTCCAGGACCTGGCCCATGACAAAAAGGCCACCGTGTTCCAGAAAGGCTTCCTGAAGCGGAAAGCTCATGCGGACATAGACGGCAAGCGCAGTGAGTTGTCGTTTGTTCGATTTAGCTTTAAGATCACTTGTTCACAATGTTCAAAATGTGTTTAATGTTCATGTTCTTCCTCTGTGTGGCAGCTCCATGGGGAAAGAGGAGTTGGAAGACGTTTTATGCAGTGCTTAAAGGAATGGTGCTGTATTTACAGAAGGTAGGGAGTTTTTCTTTAACAATTAACTGAAGAATTAAGGATTATGAATTCATAAAGTCATATACTGTAGTTAAGTTAGTCACAACATGTTTGAGGAACCACTGGAGCTTATACGCAATGTATAAACAAGCAAGCAAAAAATGGTTCAATCCCATGTGTTTGTGGTTTTCCTCTGGGTTTTCTGGCTTCCTTCCTCACCACTGCTCTGCTAACATCATGCAGAGAACGTCTTACCTCTTTCTCTTTTCTTGGCCTTGGTGACCTTATCAGATACAGCCTAGGGTTCTGGGTTTAGGTCGGTTTTCCCCCCCAGTTTTCTTAATGTGTTCTTTTGGACCTGTCACATATGAGGGCCGTTCAAATCAAGCTGGGTCTTTTCATTGGTCAGAATAATGGAACACGATTCAAAGAGTGGGAGCTCCTTTTATTTCTCAATATAATCTTCTGCTACAATAATGCACTTATCCCAGTGTTTAACTAGTGCTTGGATACCATCAAGGTAGAAAGTTTTCTTAGCACGCCAAAGTCCTAATAATAATGCCTGCTTCATGTCTGAAACCCTGGCCTCCCGGGAACACCTTCAATGGCGCAATCATGTGGTGTGAGGTGGCAATAACTCCCAGCCGAGGTTCTATAATGTGAAAGTGCTGTTTGTGAATGATTGTGTGTACAGTTCCCACAGACAGATGCGTCTCTTCTGCAAGGTGGCGACAGGTTGTCCGATGTTTTTCAAGGATCACCCGTTCACGGGAACGACTGCAGTGGGCTCCGCGCCACCTCGGCCAGGATCGTCATTCATGGACGTACGGCCTTCCTTAAAACGTTTGCACCATTCAAATGTTTTGCTGCGCTTAAGAATCTCATCACCGTACTGTGCTTGAAGTCGATTTTACGCCTTCAGTCCAGAGAAGTGTCATCACAAGTCCCGGTTTGACTTGAGCGCATCTCATTTAAAAACAAAAACAGTGAAACTTCGGTCTAAATATACATCTTTGGGAAGTTTAGGTTTGAGGAGCTAAATTTAAATCACTCTCCCAGGTGAAAGATGCGTACCAAAGGTAAAAATACAGTTTGTGCCCCTGGGAATAATATCATATGACAAGCCAAAGTGCATTATGGAGCATATTTCATGCGGAGATATCATACGGCTGGCTTTCATGAGTTATTAATTCTGGAAGTTGTAATCACCTGACCTGTGATTGGTCTTAATAAACGTGGCATGCCCGTTTTGTTTTAAAATATCATTGTCAAAAATATGGACACATTTAATGCCTATTTCCCATTCCTTGTATCTGGCAGGATGAATACAGGAAGGATTGGCAAAGCTCTGAGGAGGTGCTCAGTGTCCATCACGCTCTGGCAGAGAGAGCAGAGGACTATACCAAGCGGCCTCACGTATTCCGCCTGCAGACCGCAGATTGGAGGGTCTTCCTGTTCGAAGCGCAGTAAGCATGCTGGCTCAAATCCTATCGAGAATCTTATCCACATCACTATTTCATGTCTCCCGTTTGATAAGGCATCGCCGTCTCTCGTCCTCTAGATCTACTGAGCAAATGAACTCCTGGATCGGACGTATCAACCTGGTGTCCGCTCTCTACTCATCTCCTCCGTTTCCTGCTGCTGTTGGCTCTCAGAGGAAGTTCTGCAGACCCATTCTACCCGCAACACAGTCTGCGCTCACTCTGGTACACAAAGTTTTTTCAAGTTTCCATCATTTTATGTTATGCTCATGATTAGTTCGAGACCGTAATAGAGAACCTTTAGACCTTTTGCTGAAGTATTTGTGAAGAAAAAATCCCTGTAAGGGTATGATTACCAGTTCAGGGTCTTGCTTAATGGATTTAACAGTGGAAACTTGGCTGAATTTAAACTCGCCACCTTTCACTGAATAGTCCAATGCCTTTACCACAAAATCTACCGCAGTCCTAATTTTAGTGCAGTGTTGTATATGCTGGTACATTGCGGTCAGTGTGGCATCAGTGTGATCGCATAAATTAAACGCTGTTTATTTTAAACCAGAAGTGCCAATGAACAAGTCCAGTGGTATTTTCCTATAACGTCATGTTAACAGACGTAGCAGTTTGAAGCAGTCTGATGCACCGCAGCTGCATTTAAGTGCGCGCAACCCACAATTCAACCTCAATTTCACCGCGTCATGAGCCGCTATGCTTCTGACTCGCGACGTAGGTAAAAACAGAATCGTGTTCTGCCTCGCTTCTTGTACTGTCCCTGCACCATTTTGGGGTTGCGAGTTTGTTGATGAGAGTAGTTCGGATCTAATCATGGGGGAGTTTTTGTAATGTTTAACTATGAATTGTAGATATGTAGGTATATGTTTCCTGAATGTACTTTATTGTGCAAAAGTCATGAGCCACCTCATTTCTTATGTATTTTTTTTCAGACACTCTGTTTTTTTTTATTTGTAATATATTTCGGAGGAGTAGTCCAGGCTTGCTGAACGACTTTTTCAGCTCTCCTTTTTGGCAAGATTTTGTCTTTTTGTCTTTCATTTTCAGTCCGGTCTCTGTACCAAACCAGTTTCAGAGGAATGTTTTCTGTTTAAGCCCTATGAATCATTCAAGCATAACAAATCATCCAACTTAAGGCATGAACCAGTGAGAAACAGGTGCAAATCTTGACAGATGATCAGTCCGGTAATTAGTACTGTATATCGGTGATTCTGAATGCTGAGTGGTTGGAACAGACGAGAGGGGAAATGAGGTTGCTGCTAAGGTTACTGCATAAACAACCAGTTTTTATATTGTATCTTTAGGCGCTTTTTAGCTTGTCTCAGTAAAAACTTTTTTTTTTGCCATTTCTGTAATTTAATCTACATAATTTCATTTCATTTTATATGAAGACAACTGATGGTTTAAGAGTAATTAAGTGAAAGTGTGGTGCATTGTCTTAAAATTAAATGTTCAGTTTTCATTTAAAATATGTAAAAGTGTCTAAACCAAACCTCCTGAGGCCTTGCATCCTTATATGCCTCAGAATTTGTTAAAGTTATAGAGGTAGAGTTAACATTGTATCTTTTCTTATTACTTTTTCTTATTAGAAAAATCTGAAATGTAACAAAATCCAATCACACACAATGCTTTATTCTTCTTACACCAACAGTACTAATTTTACTTCCCATGAAATGACACAATGCAAATTATTATTATTATTATTATTATTATTATTATTATTATTATTATTAAGTTTCTGTTATAATTTATAATAGCTATAAACAATCCTGAAAATGTATAAACATTCTGCCTAATCAGGATTCGCATTGTTGTGGTGGAAATGTAAATACTTGAGCTGGTAACTGGTAACCAAATATTTGAGCTATGATCTTTTGATTTTTGTATTATTCTGAAAATGTATCTGTTGAAGTCTTATTTTTTCATATTATACTCAAATTTCCTAAAATAACCTGATGTCTTAGGAAGTTGTATTGCTTCTTAACTACTTTTTACTTCCACTTCTTGATAAGAATAATATGAATGTTCGTGTACTCCTGTACTGATTTAAGGCCTTCGTCTAATCATCATACAGAAGAAGTGAAAACTGAATAGAGGAAATTTGTATAATGTCACAAAGCCTGTCTGTGTGCAACACAAAACCCTTTTGCACATGTGTGTGAACAGGAGAAGCAGCTGCAGTCACATGCCGCCATGCTGCAGTCGTTTCAGGAGGACCTGAGTGCGTTACAGCAGTCGGCACAGGAGAGCCGCAGGGTAAAAGCCAGAGAAGTGGAGGAGCACAGGCAGAAGGAGGAGTACCTTCAGCATGAGGTTGGTGGCAGAACGTAATTACTACCATGTTCAGGAGCCGGCTTTTTCAATAGGGTTTTTAGTTTCATGCGGCCATCAGATAATGAATCAAGTTGTTCTGTATGTTTCCTGCACGCCCTGGTTGTAAAGAGTGATTGGTTCATCTCGAAACTCTCTTATCAACCAAACGAATCCACATGCAGAACTGCTGCCCATTGTATGTTTTTCTGTATATGCTCATTCTCTGATTGTCTCTGTTTCACCCTTTCCGTCTTCACAGCGATGCCGTTACGAGGCTTACGTTCACATTCTGGATATCTGGCAGACGTTTGGAAAGTCCTCCGAGACGGTCAGCGGGACAGACCTCGCCCGTTTCGACCAGGAGCTATGGAAAGGAGCAGACAACGAAGAACAGGAGGACAGTGACATAGATGGAGGGTTGAAGAGATCTCATTCCAGTCCATCTCTTGAACTTGAAGTAGCTAGTCCGCCCGTGGTCAAAGTGAGGCGTAACATCTCAGAGAGACGGACCTATCGCAAGATAATCGTCCCCCGACGTAACAGGGAGCTGGACTAAAACCCAGACTGTTACAGACTCATCATTTCGAAAAAGGACTGAATGTTACGTAAATTCTTTATCAGTTCCTCAGTATCAGAATTCCTGTCTTTAAAGAGACTTGCATTGAAGAATGCCCTATGTGCAAACATAATAATATGACCAGTGTTTTCAAGCTAACACCACACACACACACACCTTTAAACCATTTGTACAAGAACAAGCTTTAACAAGCATACCAACATTTCGTTTATCCGCATCTGCATAAGGGAATAATCTTCATAATACCACAGTGTCATATTAATTTAACATTTCTGCAATTTACTCAGCAATTCTTCTGAATATATTACACTT
>JAOVVA010000031.1:4907347-4938022 GCA_028565275.1 Leiocassis micropogon
CATTTTCCCTTAAAGGTATATAGTGTAGTGATCGATTGTGTCCACAAGGGGGAGCCGGTTGCTCGTTTGTGTTCCATAAATGCACAACATTAAGATAGTGTATAATCCAATTATCAGAAAGGGCTTAAGTCGGATCACAACGTTTTTCTTTAAAAGTCTTCTAATTTATCTCCTAAATCTAAACTAATATTTGTTATCGTTTATAATGTTTTTTTTTAAAGAAACTTCAATGCACTGTGTAACCTGTGACATGATTATTCTTCTCAAGAAAAAACGTCACATTTACAGAATATTTTTTATTTTACATTTTTTTAAACAAATTTACTTTTCTGCCTTTTTTTAAAGTCATGTTTTGCACATTATCAGAATTGTTGGTTAAACTTTGCTATAAAAATTTTTTAATTAAGCATATAAAACAATCCTGAGTAATTATTTTATGTTAAATAATAATTTTTTTAAAAAGTTCCCAGGGTTTATATATATTTTTTGCATGTAAAAGGTTTTTTTTTCTCTCTAGTTTTACTTATATTGATAATTGAGGGTTCTTTGCTTCTCCATCTGAAAGGGAAACCCGTGTTTACGCTTTTTAACCACACGGCTGGGTAACTATTGAACAGAACACACGCTGAGTTAATCTCACCCAACAAAATGAGCTGTTCCTTTTACACAGCACCCGGAGTTGAGCATTTAATCCAAATTATTATTAAATGCTTGCGGTAATAGCTTTGAAATTTAGATTAAATACACTTTAATTAGGCTAATGCGTGAAAATCAACTCCTTATACATTATGTATATATTGTATGCTTATACTTGGATACTTATAAAAAATAAAAATAAAAAAACAACAATACACTGAAACATTCCCAAAGCACATACAATAGTTTGAAGAATTAAATTAGGAATCTTTTAGACTTAACCTTTCAACATTCAAGGCTATGCTAAGAGTGTCGCTGTTCATCATGGTCATGTGGTGTTGAATTCAGGATTAATTTTCTACCACAGCAGCTCTGACGAGCTTCTGTCTGCAAGGCAAGTTGAAAGTGTATAAAAATGCACTTATTCGAATACATTATATGCCTACAGTAACAGCTCATTCACTGGACCTTATATGGTGCATGATGGCATAATTCAATTACAAGCATTCTGTAAGGAGACATTATTGAAGTTTTTTTTTTTTTTATATTTATGCAACAATAAGTTCACTTACAGTGGCATTTTCTGATTTCAGTAACACAAGTTACTTTTTTTTTTTTTTTTTGCCATATTAACTTCAAGAGAGATGGAAAAAAACAGAAATTGAGAAATAACATTTAGCTTCAACTTATGTGATTGACAGGATTGAATTTGTCTCTGGGATGTTCCACAAGATTAAATGTAACTATAAATGGTTAAAAGTATGAACTATTATTCAAGCATACATTAGAAATTCTTAGTTCATGCACATTGCAATGAATCCTATAAGGAAATAAAACACTTTAATACATGCTAATATTTGAAAATAATTAACTTTGAAGTGGTAACAGTCACTCCACTGAGAGCTGGTTGCTGATTAATTGCTAATTATTTTCCTATAACAGTATGTCCTGTTGCAGTGAGTATACCAGTCAAACGTTTGGACACACAAGTTTTCTACATTCTATAAAAATACTAGATTTTTCAAAACTATTAAATATGACATATGGCATTAGGTAATTAAGTAACAACATCATGACCAGTCAGTTGTTATTTTAATACACAAAGCCCAGCTGTTCTGGAATAGTTCTTACAAGAACAGTGTTGTAAGGTGCATTTGCAAAACCCATCAAGCACAATGATGAAACTGGCTCTCATGAAGACCTTCCCAGGAAAGCAAGACCAAAACCTACCTCTGCTGCAGAGGAGACGTTCATTTAGAGTCACCAGCCTCAGGAATCACCAATTAACAATCGTCACCTCAGATTAGAGCCGTTATGAAGGATTTACAGAGCAGAAGTAGCAGATACATCTCAATATCAACTGTTCAAAGGAGATTATTCCATATTTTTCGATGTCTTCAGCATTGTTTTACAATGTAGGCAGAAATCAAAAGTTATAACTAATGTTAATGAAAAAACAACTCTGAAGCAAAGTTGAACTTTTAACAATACTCTGTCCATTTTGACGTGAATTGAAATCTCCTTAGAAGATAACTGAGGCATTATCTCAACTGACCACAAAGAAAAGCCTTTGTCCTTTTTCCCACGGTGTGAATTTGATCCATTCATTTGATGCACTTATCTTATACCTACACTTGTCAGCCATTTCTCCAAACAAACCTGCAATTTAGGTTCCACTTTGTAGGAGTACAATTACTGACTGTATCTCATCTGTTGCTCAGGACAATTTGTCAGCTGTCCTCCACTACATCCATCAACAGACTACTGCAGACCAGATGTTATTTGGTGGCTCGTTCCCAGCAGTGAAGTAACACAGTAGTACAGTATGTCTGGGCTACCTTCTTGAATGTATCAGGTTTAACAGCACTTTCTATAACACCCCTATATTATAAGTTTACCTCTACAATAAGAACCTAAAGTGCATCTTTATTCATGTACTCTGTTTGTTATTCATCTAGTAATCTATGAAAGCACAAGCACTGTTATTGCATAGTTTTTGGTTCCTGGGAGATGCTGGGTGTTGAGAATTATCTACCGTCCCAAAAATATTTGCTCAGTGATGCTCCAATGCATTTATTGACTGTAGCTCAATTGTGTAAAAATGCCTTCACATAATCATTAATTATACACTTACAATGACCTAAAGTGGATATAAATAATATACACAGACATGTTACAATAGCCTTTAACCATTAATGTGACATACTGTACCAACCGACTTGCAGGACTGTGAAAAAGTCTTGAGTCACACTTCATTTCTTCATGTTAAATGATGTAAATTAAAGAAATGGCAACAAATGTTTTACTGTGACAGGCTGCAAAGTGCAGCCCTTTAAATATACAATTTAAAATTGGTTGTTTATGGAACAACCTTAGCAGCAACCTTATTTCCCCTCTCATCTATTCCAACCACTCAGCATTCAGTATTGCCAGTATAAAATCACCATCCTGATCATCTGTCCTCTTCTGCACGTGTTTTTCATTGGCTCATGCCTTCTCCAGCACATCCCAAAGATTGTCATTGGGCTTAAGGCCTGGGCTCTGGTGACCAAGCCATGTATAAAAAAATTGTATTTCATGCTCTTTAAACCAATCTTTCACTATTTAAGCCTGATGAATCATCTTGGAATAGTCCTGCAGTGCCAGCAGGGAAGAAAAAAACGTGGTCATTCAGTATGGTCAGGTAGTCAGTAGACGTTTTTTGTGCACATAATGTTGCTGAACCTAGACCTGACCAACAGAAGCAACCCCAGATCATATCACTGCCTCCACAGGCTTGTATGGTAGCCACTAGGGATGAAGGGTGCATCACTTCATCTGCCTCTAATCTTCCCCTGATCTTTTAAGCTTATCACTCTGAAACAGGGACTCTGGGCTCATCATCATTACTTTTTTCCAATGCTCAATCCTTAATGCTTCCTTTCAAATTGAAGCCTTTTTCCGATTAGCCTCACTAAAACTGTTTTCTTACTACACAGCTGTTTAGTCTCGATCCCTTGAGATCTCTTGACAGCATGCATATGGAAATGCTATTACTTTCACTATAGCTTTGAGTTCACCATAGCTTTGAGTTTAACTGTTGTTTTTTTTAACGATTTGATTTCACCACACCTTTAAGTGATTGCCCATCATACTATCCTTATTTAGAATGTTTTTCCAATCAAATTTTTTCTCCTTGAAGATGATGGTTCACCACTATCCTTCCAGGTTATAATAATGCATTATACAGTTCTTAACCAAAGTTTAGTCATTTTTAGAAATCTGCTTTATGTACAGGATATGTCTTCTGAGTTTTTCAGAGAAGCTTTTCACTGCTTCATTTGGGGTTAAAGAACTTGTAATATAACTCTCAGTCCTTTGGGTAAGAATCTGCCAGCTTAGCAAATCCTGATTTGGCTAATTTTATTCTACTCTGCTTTTGCAAATATACTGCAGATCTATCTAGTGGTAAAGGCTTTTCAATAGGAGCTTGCAAATTTTTTGATATGGTGTAGTTCTTGGCTGTGATTGGACCAATCCAACAATGTTCTTGGTGCTTGACTTTGTGATTTGGGTTATCATCATTCTGTTGGAATATTTCTTTTGTATTTGAAAAAATAGTTTGGGATTTGGATTCATGATTTCTTCTTTTATGACTATAATTATGGCGAAAGAAGTTCTACCTTGGTCGTATCAGGCCATACAACCTTTTTCCACATGGTTTGGAATGGTTACATGTATGTTTTGGTAAAATTTAGGTGAATCTGGATGAAGCTGGATCACATGCAAAGAAGTGACTTGAACTTACCAGGTGTTCCTGCAGCTCCTTTAATGTCAACTAAGATCTCTTGCCAGTCTCCCTGATACTTTTCTGTCTTGTACATTTTGTCAATTTTGGAGCTTTGTCTCGTTCTCGTCAGTGTCACTGTGGTGCGCCTTTTTCTCCGCATGTTAATACTGACCTTTGTCTAATGTTTTGGGCATTTTTTTGGACCCATCTCGAAGTCCATTTCAACTATGAGATCCTGTACCTTTTTTGTAAGTTTATTGAGAACAGTGGCTGTAGCAGTCGGACAAAACCAAGAAGATGGTGGGAAAATCTTAATCAGCCGATCTTTAGTTGGGGTTATTTAAAAGCACTTTACATAAAAGTGATGGTCCATGTGAAATAGTTACTGTGTTATATAAGTTTGAATGAGAAAATGTGGAAAATGATCTGCCATGATTTATCTTATTTCCATTGAAAATAGATGAATAAAAAGTGTTTTATATCCAATCTATGCACATTGACCCACTGACCCTAAGCTTGAGGCATTTAGTTAGCCATTGCTAGTGCAAATGACACATCCATAACACTGACCATAGGCATATATTGAAAGGTTGCTTAAGATTACTTGCTCAGTTTTTACTGCCACTTTGATATACTTTAAGCTAATTAATGAAAAATTTCAGATATTCTTTATTAACGCTGACAGAATGATCTGGGTTAGGGTTAGGGTTAAATGACCTGCTATTTTCACAAATCTGATATCTGTCTGAATGGATCCACTGTATGAGGAAAAGCCTTACTTCCTTTCATTTGACCAACCTGCCATTAAGATGCTGAAATGGTCATGACTGGCTGCAGGAATGACTGATTGTACCTGTAGGCTGTAGTATTGTCCAGGATGTGTTGGGGCCGATAAAGATCTCACCACTCAGTATCAGATATGCTAAACACAGGTTGTTGATGTATAAACAAATCTTGAAGAAAGGCCCCATCACTCCCTCAATGAGTCAGAAAATGACCGAACACCCACTCAAGATGAATTATATGCACTTTTGTTTTTACTCATCACTATGTGAAAGCAAGGACACTCATATAGGCATAAATACAAAGTTAATTATCAACATAGTTCAGTTAGGTATTAGATTGTGAACACAGCATGGGTTGTGCATACTGTACACTTCTTTAAAATACCGCAGCCATGGGCAGGTGTTTGTATATGTTTTCTACAGATGAAGATAGTATACACACTGTTTTCTTTTTAAATGGAAAAACCCCAAAACGGCACACCCCAAACTGTTTTTTTTTTTTTTAATTAAAAATGAGTAAAATTCTAAAAAGAATTTAAGTGTAGTAAATATACTAAATATAATTCAATATATCTAAGGTATAGTTTCATTATACATCATGCAATAAATATTTCACAAGCTGAATTACAAAATTCAGCTAGTAAAGTATAACTTTACAACTATTAAATAATAACTAAATACATTAATTAAAGCGCTAAAGTGCTGCAAATATGGTAAGAAAACGTCTTTAGGATCAAATTTTAAGCTAAAAACAATTTTTAAAAAACTGTTCAGGTTTAGACTCTATTGTTTTTAGTTATTATTTTTGTTAACATTGATGATTTCACTATTTTGTACCCGTTGTGAAATTCATGCCAATAACAAACTTAAAATTTTCGTTGTAAGGGTATCCAAATGTTTGCACTCAAATAAATATTTATTTGGTTATTTTTTCATGCATGCTGTCACAGCTTCAGTTATGGCTTGTTGGAATATTTTTTTTATGTTTGCACTTTAAAGTTAAGAAGGACCTTTATACATTTAACACTAAATGATTTCGTTTCCTTTAAACCCAGGAATTCCATCTGTGCTTTTTAATTAGCTTTCAACCCAAGTCAATTTCTCTTTCTTAAAACTTTGCTCACTTTGTTTCTGTTGTATTTAAGTATTGCTTTGATTCCTGAAAAGAAAGAAACCAGAAACCAATAACCCCTTTTCGATATAAATAAAGTAGAATCAGTTGAATTCTATACAAGGCCCTCCTGAAGCAGAAACAGTGTAAGGTCATGACTAAAGCAGCTGTGGCGCGTCTGTGAAGCGTGACCGCTCCGCTGCCTGTGAGTGCCGTCCGGTTGCTCTTCTCTGGTGATTACAAGGAGCCTGGGTTGCTGCTGAGCCTACAAGCACCATGTTTTTGTTCGCTCCGTCTGCTTGGCTGAAGAGCTTTGTGGTAGCCTGTCAGGCCTGGTTGAGTAATTAAAAAAGCGCGCAGAGGTTTGCCTTCATTAAGGGCCTCGACTGGTACTTAACCGCTACAAACAGGGTCCTCTGACATTCTTTTGCACTATGGCTATCTCTGTGGCTCCTGACTAATGTGTCTGTGTCGTGAAAACACCTGACTGTTCCTGCAGTCTTGTCCTTTTCGTGTTCTTCTTTACTCTACCATATACACTCATATAGATTACATACTTCTTCCTTTAATTTTCTTTCATTTTTGGTGAAAATATAAGAGGTGTTCAAGTCGAACCAGGATTTACAATGAAATTTCTCAAGCATTAATGCGTAAAATCGATTACTGCGTTTACAGAAGACAAAGTATGGTGATGGGACTCTTACCCACAGTAAGACATATGCATTGTGAAAACTTTTTTAACGAGGCCGTAAGTCTGCAATTGTTCATGTAAAGAATCAGCGAGTTTGTTTGTGAAAGACAATTCTGCACAATCCAAAGTCCCGGTTTGACTCGAACACCACAAATAATTTCATACATTCTCTTTTCACTTCACTTCCCTGTTTATCCAGTTAACCCTGTTTATTCGATATAATATGATATGATTTTTAAGTTAGTTAAATTGGACTGAGGTTGAACTCCTTCCCATTTCTGTCACTGAAAGTCCTCCAAGGATTTTAAACAGGCTGTCTGTTGTTTTGGCGTCCACTTGACTTTTAAGATCCTTCATGCTTCATGGTCTAAGTCCTTTGGTTCTCAAACTTTTACAGCCTTTAAATGTGAGGTCAAACCAGCTAATAACTATTAGAAAACAATATAAAATGTAATAACATTGATAAAAAGCAGTATTCCACTGTAACCAAAAACAAAATAATAATAATAATAATAATAATAATAATAATAATAATAAAGAAAAATTGCATGCTTTATGCATCTTACTTTGAGAACCACTTGTCTAGATTTTAAAACACAATCAGTTATGATTGAGAAGATGGCATGTTGTCACCAAAGAAAGCATTAACATCTATAGATATGATGGTATATTATTTAGAATTTGACTTTGAAACCTGTATTTCTAGTTGGCTGATTAGGATAAGCATTCTCTTTTCTTAATTCATTTCATTTTTAGTATTTTATTTCCTGAGCAGATCTAACCACTTATCAACCAAGTTCTATTTTCACAAACCAACTTTTTTTTTTTAGCACTTCTTTCAATCACAATTGATAAAATACCTGCCTAGCTCAGAGGCATGCGAGCTCCTGACCTGAGATTGCCCTCGCCAATTGGCCAAACTGCTTCCACTGACAACATTGCCTGGAGTGAGAGGCACCGCGTCTCACGTACACGTGACGTCCAGACTACACACTGTGCTATGCCCTGTTCTTGACCGGATAAAATGGACTGGAAGCATCCTTCAGCAGGAACATCCCATGGCATGTTTATGAGTATCATGTGTACACAGACAGATGGCACATTGGACACAACTGGAAATTTGGATTATTTGTTTACCAATGTAGATGGGATATCAGGATTGTAAAATTCCAAATACAATTCCAATTTTTACAATTCCAAATACAATTCCAAGTCGTCCTTCATATCATGAAAGGGTGAAAATAAGACTTTTAAATAGAAATCCAAGTCGTATTTGCAAAGACAGGTTAATCTAGGTTGCATGCTAATTAGCATTATGTGCCAGCTGGATAATAACCATGTACTGTATTTAATTCAGATAATGTGGCATGTTTTCATCTTTACTACTTGAAATACATACATGCAAAACATCTTCATATTTTGCATCAAAAGAACTCAGTTCAGTCCCTGTACCTGACCAGTTTCAGAGGATTGTTTTTTGCTTGTTAAGCCACAAAGTGACCTATGAATCATTCAAGCATAAAAAAAACATCTAACCTAAAGGCATGAACCAGATTGAAACAGGTGCAGATGATGACAGATGGTCAGGCTAGTAATACTAAATGCTGATTGGCTGGAACAGATAAGAGGGGAAATGAGGTTGCTGCTGAGGGTGTTACTCAAATAACCAATTTAAAAATTGTATCTTAAGGCACTTTGCAGCCTGTCAGTAAAAAAGTTAAACATTTGTTCCCATTCCTTCTTCAGAAATTTAATCTATGTCTTTTTATTTAATTTAATATGAAGAAATGAGACTTTAGACTCATTGTAGACTCAAAGACTTTTGTACAGTACTGTATTTACAGCAATACCCAGAATCATATGACAAATATATGGATATAGATAGGAATTCCTTAAAAGAATTAAGCTTGTACTTACTTGGTTAAATTATTCATTTTATTTAGCATTGTTGTCTCAAAACGGTATCTCCTGAAGTAAAAATTGTGTCTTTAACCACTCTTTATTTGCTACTGGACGTGCCTGCGACTTTATTTGCATGGAATTTGATTGCACACTCATAAGCGCATTTTAAAAAATGTTCAGCGCCATCTGTTTAATTTTGGAATTAACTAAAATTTTTAAGTGTTACCGTGAAGTGCGCGGAATAAAGGTGTGAGATTTCAATTGCATACTCATAAGCGCGTTTTTAAAAAAAAATGTATGGCGCCATCTGTTGCTATTTGTGATAAGCTAATAATTTTTTCAAGGTAGATTTTTTTATGATCTAAGGACATTTTCATTTAAATTTCAAAGTAGGATATCTTTTCTTCTCGTGGCCCGGTTGCGATGAAACAAAGCCTATATGTTCCCTCAAGCTCAGCCAAATACACCTGTGAAAACCTTATTAAAATTCATTCAGTAGTTTTAACGTGATACGTGCACAAACAAACAAAACTCAAAAAACATCTTGATGTGTGCTCATCTTATGTCCCTGCAAATAATTTTTCCGCAAATATCTTTAATGTAACATGCTAACTACAGTTTTATTATATGTATAGATGATGCATTCCAGTGAATACAACTATACAATGTAAACTTAAACGAAATGTAAGGATACATGGTATGAGTGTCTTCGGATGAGCACATAACAGGTTTATGAGTGAAGTTATTAGAGACAAATATACAGCATGCAGTTCACATTATTTAATGAAGGATATTTAGGGTATCCATGTGGGACGATTCAGACTGACATCTCTATGATTTGATGCTTGGTGTTCTGCCAATAATCTATAAATGGCCATCAGAACACAAGAGACAAACATCGACTAATTGAGCAGAAGTGCCAGGAATCTCAAGCTGGGAATTTCCAGTGACTTCACGTAGTGCCCTCCATGTTTACACAAATTTTTATTGATGTGCAATTGTGACATATTATTACATAATAATAATAATAATAATAATAATAATAATAATAACCACCTAATGGCTACAACTGTAACAGCAAAAGTTATATTATTATTATTATTATTATTATTATTATAACAAAAAAAACAATAGTTGTGCTTTGTTTTGGGTAGATGACATCACTTATTACAACCACAGACAACATCATCCATTGTTGTGGTTTCTGTTGGAAAAGTAATCACCAATGTCATTCCCTCAACACTGCTGCAGGAAACTGTATCACTTTTCACTTTACTGTGCTTGTATTCATTTTCTGTAACTGCCACTGTAATTTTACTGTAATTTTCAGCTGAAAAAAGATATTTACACTGTTACATGTAAACCTCTGTACTTGTGTTCATACACACATGGTTTACTGTACAAACGCCAAATAATGACACTAGACTTTTGATTCTTACAAGCAGGTATTGACAGTTGCTTTGGAAAATGTTTCAGACTATGGAAAGAGTTACCAGGTGAGGCATTTTTTCCCCAGCATTTTTCCAAACTTACGTAGATCAATGAAGACTTAAGCTTAATGTTCCCTTGGACCATACAGACATCTATAATAATAATAATAATAATAATAATAATATAGATTATTATTAGAGACATATAATTTAGCTTGATGATTATATTTAAAACAACATGGTTCTGGATATATATACAGTATAAATACTGGAAAACCTTGTAGAAATCTGAAAAAATAAGCTGATCAGCTATAAAGTAATAAGTGATATTATTCTTTCAGGTTAAAGCCCCATATATGTCTGCCTGTCTTTCTGTACGGCAGAACTCTCTGTTTAACTTATTAATACAAAGAAATTACATTTTAAAAGGTTGAATATCTTAAGTTGTACTTCTTTCGTCATTAACCAAATACGCTCCATGTTCGGTAATTGGAGAGTGAATCACAGAAGAGAAATCAAAAAAGTACTTCGAATAAAGATTAAGCTTTATCTTAAAACAACTCTTATACAACTTCTGCACTGTTATTTCATAAGGGAAAATATTAACTAATTGCAGTAAAAATATTCAGTTTAGCTTTTCTAATTAATATCTCTTGGTGCATGTGTTTGTTTACATTGAGATTAAATCCGGCAAAATAACTGTCCATAACATCACTATTACTTAACATTTTTTCATTTCACTTATGTTGCAGGTTAAACTTCAGGCAGATATCCAGGTACTGCAAAAGTTTCATTAAATTCTGTCCAGCAGTCGATTTAAGACACGCCCACAATTTGATGCGTGTGTAGTATACTGTCAAAACTTGCAGTTTACAGAATAATCTGTCACATATCTGCTCATAACTTCCCTTCTACTCAACATTTTGATTTTATGGTGCAGGTTTAACTCCAGGCAAATACCTAAGGACTGGCAAAGTTTCATTAAAGTCTATCTAGTCCTATTCTATATTCAGTATTCTATACATAAATACAGACAGACAAACAGACAGAATTTATTTCTAAGACTGGTTTCAGGTCCATCATTAAAAGAGCGAGTTCTGACCAATGCACAGACAAAACCTTTATTTGATTTATATACATATCACTTTATAGCACAATGCTGTTGTATTCTCAATTCTCACTTAATCTAAGACATTATCACTGCTAAAGTAAAAAAAACTTACGCAAAGACTTGATGAGCCACATAACCAGATTTTATGAAATTTAAATGTTGGTATGGTGATTTTTCTTTTTTGTGTATTTCTTTAGCATTATCTTCCTATGAGTTTCTGTGTTCGATTTCTCATGAGAGCAAAATTTTCTTCAAAATAACATTTTTAAACATGAATTTATAGGTGCATTAATAAAATGGTGCAGTGCCACTAAAATCTGTCATACTCGATATTATTCTCCGGTAATAGCTATAAAAATATAAAATGCATCATTTTTTTCTCTAAATAAAGCTTTAGAGCTATTTTTGAGATGAACAGTTACTCGTATGTCTTACTAAATAAACAACAAAAAAAAAAACCTGTCAAGAGTCAAAAGTTCAAACTAAACAACATTTCCTAAGGGCTACATTTGATACCTGACATTTTCCAGCCAGGTAAGAGTGTATGAAAGAGTAAGTTTTGTGTGTAGGGGAGGAAGGAGAGAGAGATAGAAAAAGGGAGAGAGAGACAAGTGCTTTGTTTTGTTTGACTGCTGTGGTGTCTCTAGTCAATAGGACTTCCTGCCCCTGGGGTTCTTGGCAAATGAACTGGTCACAGGGAGTCATTTAAATTCTCCACAGGGTTCTTTAGAGTTTCCATTTTTTAAAACATGAGTTTGTTTATTGCAGAGTGCTTCTTAAATTTCCTGACCTTGTGGCTCTTGAATGTCAAGAAATATTTTTCTTTCCAAATAGCACCAACACTGCAAACTTCTGCGCCCCACACACACACACACACACATACACACACATACACACACAGAGACAAAAGATTAGTGACTTAGATTTAGTGCGTAGGTTATACACAGGCCTTGGACTATCCTCCATTTCAAAAAAGAAAGGAATTTCAAACACAATGTGTTTTTGTGCAGGTCATTGCTTTTGTCTATAAATTTGTCTGTAATTATCAACACAAAGGAACAGGGTTTCATATTAATGAGCTCCGTGCAACGAGGTTCACGCACTCGATCTGGGTTAAGTGTTTCACTCGAAGCCAAAATAGCCATCGTCACTTTTCATTTCCCTTCAAACACTGGATGACCTCAGTTTTCCGAAGCGTCTATTCGCCGTTTCCGCTAACAGCATGGTTTAATTCATTTTACGCGAGACAAATATTGTCTAGCAGACAATGCTAATGTGGAATTTTAGGTTTGATGTTGATGTCAAATGCCCCAATTCAAGATTACAAATGCTGAAGTTTCCAGTTGACTAGCCTGGAACAGAAGAGCGTAAACTCTCAGACGGTCCTTCCACTCATTGTCCCACACGGCGCATGAACACACACAGACCAGACTGCCTTTTTGGCAGGAGCTACTCAAGGGGCCTCTGTGCATCTCTTATTTGAACGCTGTAATGTAGTAGCACATGCGCCCCCTCCAAACACACACACACACACACTTTCTGCCAAAGGTAGTTACCCTGTGCATCAGCCCCATCCTGCTGGCTTTGTTCTCCCTCAGCTGTTCCGGCCTGGTGCCCGTATTGTGCTGCTGTGCTCATTACTAGCAAAGCAATGGCCCACGCCACCTCGCTAATAGGACAGAAGAACTAGATGGAGGGAGGGGGAATGGCAGGAACAAGGAGAAATGCTGTTAAAAAAGACAGAGCTGCACAATTTGTTGTTTGTTAATCCGGTTTAA
The DNA here is from genome assembly GCA_028565275.1 of Leiocassis micropogon. NCBI lineage: Eukaryota > Metazoa > Chordata > Actinopteri > Siluriformes > Bagridae > Leiocassis > Leiocassis micropogon. The sequence continues at coordinate 4,920,561 of JAOVVA010000031.1, forward strand.
GACTGTGTGATTCCGGGTGGAGTTCAGAATTAGTACTGGTCACACTTTATGATATGTTTCCAATAAAATCTTGGTTGAATTCTAGTACAGACCGTGTGATACGGTACAATATAGTTAATGGCAGATTATGTTATAAAGATCCTCAAATGCTGCATATGTCATCACCATTGCAACTACCATATTAATAGCTAACCCGTGAGTTTTACATAATCATATAACGATAAGCCTGTCATGTTATGCATTCAAATTGCAGATTGCTGATTTTTATGCACAGTTATTCTATTATGGCATTTTTACCTCCTGTAGCTAAATCAGAATCATACCTTGTAAAGTTGGCTTCATATATCATAATTTCTTTATAATTATATAGTCTTATATTCTTGTGTGTGCCTTTCATACTTTTAGAGATTTTAGGTAGAATAGAAAAATCTATTTTGGTCATATGTCGATCAATTTGTTTTATTATACAGTAAATTATGGTATTTAATTGCAGTATATTGCACTGTAACTACAATGTTTCAGGAACTTAGTCAGATAGGTGGTAGGTGGTGGCAAGTTCTACCCTTGAAGTAAACTTTTAGTCTCTCTCTCTCTCTCTCTCTCTCTCTGAGAGCTTAATTTCTATCAACACTGTATAAAAACTTACAGTACTTACAGTACTCCTGCTCCATCCTTAGCCACTCCATGGCTTAATGCCCTGGACACCCTGCTTAGTGCCATGCGGCCCTTGAAGGCAGCGTCCTATTTAAAGAGTTTTACTGTTGTACACATTGGATAAATCAATAAAATAAAAATAACTCAGTAGTTCTTACTTTAAAAGTACTTTTTGTTCATGCTCTAAGTATCGTTTTGAGCGCTAAGCTAAGGGTGTGTAAGTACAGTATGTTAACTCATTTCCACTTGCTCAAGCTTCAGAAAAGCGCGGGAGTTTTGAGAGAGTCGAGCGTGAACAAAGGATGGCTGGAATAAAAAGCCAGCACTGGGGTTTAATGAGCTTAAGAGGGATATCATGCAGCAATTAAACATGGTGTCAATTAAATAGTGCTCCATTTAGCAGATGGAACAATTTAACTCAAAGCCAAGATCAAAACCCAGTGGTGGTGGCAAGAACACGACACCGATAAGCCAAATACATTGCCCGCAATTAATACTACGCTGTCTTGTACATTTAATTCATTTCTTGAAAAACTCTTGAAAAACATAGTGTTCTCCTGAGAGACCATGAAAAAAATTACTCTTGGCAAACTGTTGGTTCTTAATAAAAGGGGGTGTTTAATGTATCAGACCTAAAAGCCACAGCTAATTAAATACCTTCTTTATTAATTCTAATTAACTGAGTCTTGAACTAGGTTCCTGTATTAAACTGAGGTCCTGTAGGGTTGTATTGTAGATAGTAGAAGTCCCACATCTCTATACAGTGTGTCTACCATCTACAGAATATGCCAGGATTTCAGTCTATATAATGTAGAAAAACCTTATATCCATAAGTTATCTATAACTGATACTTCTATAACTGCTACTCACAAACCTGTTACAAGTGAACTAGCTCTCTATTTTTCATTTTGTTTCCCCATGTCTCTTCACTGACATCTATGTCTTCATTTATATAAATTTCTTAGTTATTTATGTATAGCCAAAATGATACCTCTTAAAAATAATGTGTTAAATCAGTGTGCTAACGCTCTGAAATACTGATCGGAAGGTTAGCGGTTCGAGCCACAGCTTGCCGCTGTTGGGCCCTTAAGCAAGGCCCTTAATGGTTAGCACTGTGGCCTTTCTGTGGATCTCCATGGTCTGGGTTTGATTCCCATCTCGGGTCTGTGTGCATGGAGCATTATGTTGGATTGGCACCCCATCCAGGGTGTACCCCGCCTTGTGCCCTAAGTCTCCTGGAATAGGATCCAGGCCTCCCTGCAAACCCATATACAGGATAAAGCAGTATAGATGATGAGTGACTGAGAATTGTTTATAGTGTGATGTTTTCTAAGGAGGTGTTCATTTAGCATTTATTAGAGAAATCTCCAAAGCCAAGTTATCATCGGCCTACATTCATCAACACATTCTTTATTAAATTAAATGATATCGGTTAAAGAAATGGGATCAAATCTTTTACTACAAAGTGTCTAAAGATACAATTTAAACGTTGGTTGTTTATGTAACATCCTCGGCAGCAACCTCATTTCCCCTCTCATCTGGTCCAGCATTCAGCATCACCAGTATTCTAATAACTGGACTGATCATTTGCCATCATCTGCTTCTGTCTCTCACTGGTTTATGCCTTAAGTTAGATGTTTTATTTTATGCTTGAATGATTCTTAGGTCACTGTGTGGCTTAACAAACAAAAAACATTCTTCTGAAACGGGTAAGGTACAGGGACTGGACTGAAAATGAGAGCCAAAAAAAGTCCTTCAGGAAGTGAATGTCTATTGATTATCAATTATAACTTGTAAACTGATAACAGGTTCATGCGCACCCAAGGGTCATCTATGTCTGTGGGGACTAAAGGTCCGTCCCATCTATTTAATGCTGGCCATGATTGTCTATGATAAACTGCCCTTGGGTGTAAATCCTTATGTATATTTGTGTGTGGTTGGTCCCCTGCAATGCCTTAGTGTCCCATCCATGATGTAACCCTCCAACCCCCATCCCCAGTCTTTGTACCTTTTGCCGTTTGAAACAAATTACAAGGTTCCATGAATTTGGATTATGGCTGATGGAATGAAATAAGCCTAATGAATCTTTGGTCATCTACACATGATGAAATTCAGCACATCACAAATTCTACATGGTTTCTTTATGAACATCTCATCACCACAGTACAGTGAATTGATGAATAAGAGAGTAAAACCTACTAGCCAGTAGTAGTGCAGAAGACAGGGTTTCTCATAAAAACTGGTGGGCTGCTACTGCTGCTGTGTGCAGGTGGGACACTCACACCGCCGAACCACAGCCTAACTAAAGCCGCATGCATCATAATGAGGAGCAAAGGAGGAATAATTGCAAATAAAAGTAGGCGATGCAGAAACTAATTAAACAGATGTGTGGATTTTTTCGGGATCATTGGTTTGATCCTTTTTATGTGTTAAGTTGCTGACTTGCAAAAGAACCTAAAAACTCAATATGCTTTAAAAAAAAAACTAGATAGTTATTAAAATGAGGTTGATGATGATGATGATAGCAATGATGATGACAACCACAAATTATCTCATTAATCAATTAATAATTTTTATAAAGTTATGTACAAAATTAGTGCTACTATGATTACAAAAGTTTATGCTATATAACAGTTTCCCCCATTCATTAAACCCCACCACAAAGGCCAGAATTTGGGTTGTCATGCTTTATTTCATTAAAAATAATTCTGTAGAAATTGATTAATCATATCTTTCACAGTACAATAAAAAGCAATAGTTTAATCACAGATCTTAGCAAAACCATTTGACAACAAATGTAGTACATATGGGAGGGAGAAAATAAAATGTTTTCTTACAACTTCTCTTACAATGTACTAATTCATCCCCATAAAATCCACTCCTAATTATTTGTAGCATAAAAGTTTTTGTTTTTTTAATAAGGGTTTTTTATTTTCTACATTATTTACACATTATCCCACTGAAACGACCAGCAGGCAGTTTGTAATGGTATTTAAATTGACAACTGATTTTGTTGTTTGTTGCTGTTGCTGAAAATGATGATCAAGTTGTTTGTTGGAAAAAAATAAAAAATAAATGCATGGAACTTGAAACCACTGCAAATGCTGCAATCCTAAAAGACTTTTAGGACCAGGGAAATGAAGAGAAAGAGGAACAAATAGAAGAATAGAGCATGAGGGGGGGAAAAAAAGCTGGCTGTCTGGATTTGTTCTTCATGCACCACAGGTCATGAACGCAGTTAAGGTCTGAAAGCAAACTGCAGTAAGATCTTTGGCTGTTGCGCCATGCATTTTGGTTCAAAAACCTGGGGCAAGGCATGATGGCTGTTTAAATAGACGGTTAAACTTGTGCGTTTGGTCAGTGAAGTAAATAAATAATCAACCAAAGTCTCAGCAACAAAACATTTTGTCCATGCTGGCCTGTTTCTCATGTCCTTCAAAACCTTTCTGCTCCAGTCACTGAAGAGAAGATGAAAATTCCACTTTCTGTTTTTTTTTCCCTTTTTTTCTGGGTTTGTCCACAAGTTGTACAGTTTGCCTGTTAAATAGTGGATCATAATTATATGCCATGTCCATTGGGTACTCAGAAGGGTACTCTAGGTGGGATGGAAAGTTCCTTTAATAGGCCTGGACTAGAACATTTGTGGAAGATATGTGAAGTTAGATGTGTATCGCTCCTTTCTCAACGTTTGATCCTTTGCTGCTAAAGATGATCGTACGCAGTGGTGGTGGGCGGAGCTGTACGAGATGCGGAGCTGTAGTAATATGGTGAACCTGTATGGGAAACCAGAGAAGTTATAGGTAAATAATTTCACAGAATAATAAAAAAAATAATAAAACTTTAATTCATTGAATGCATAATAAGTCACAATTCTTATTGGATAAAAAAAAACCCTAAAGCTCCTTAACATTTTATTAACAGTAAGGCTAAAAAACAAAACAGTGTTTCTGTTTTCTTTAATGTTCCATACGTATGTGTGATATAATGATATTGTTTACCAAACAAATGATATGTTTACATTTCTCTTCATTTAGAACTAATTTGTTCTTGTTAAACATTGTAATTAAAATACTATTCATGTCTTCGATCGCATCAATATTAAAGTCATTAAATGTTGCAGGGTTTTTTTTTTATCTTGAAGGGAATAAGAAATTAAATATATCTGGTTCTTATCTGTTCAGTAATAAATATCTTTTTGTAAATCAAACTCAATTGTACATCCACTGAATAGCAGTTTTGCCAAAAAAAAAAAATCTAATCCAAATAGATCTAAATCTCTAAGAGGTAAACCAGGAACAAAATGAGACAGCGTCTAGGAGACACGAGGATCATGAAATCTTAAGCGACCCAAAAGGGACTTCGCCCTCTTCTGGGTGACACTGAAAAGTACCATTAGAATTAAATTACGCATTTACAAATGTCTCCTTTGAAAATCATGCACCATAAAAGTATTTTTTATTTCGAGCAGATTGTCTTAGGTATAAATGTCTTCTAAAATACGAAAGACTTTTAATTCATCGTCATGAAATCCAATTCATAGAAAGTATAGCATTAAAGAATGTTTTCATTTGATCATTTGTTGTAATTATAACTGTAAAACATCACCAGGTTCGAAGTCTTGTGACTGTCCTTTAAATGTCCTCTAAAAAGGCTGGAGAGAATGAAACTACCGTTTTGCCACAGTCTTAGGTATGTGTGTAAGTTTGTGTGTATGTGTGTATGTGTATGCGTGTGTGGGTGGGTGTGTGGGTGGGTGGCCGTGAGAGAGATCCATTGGATGGCATGTGACTGAAACTATGTGAGAGCTGCATGACACAGAGGTCTCCTTTACTTTGTGTACAGGTCATCAGTAATTTTCCAAACGTCCTTAGAGCATAAATTATAGCTTCACTCTGGCATGGGTGCTACAGAAATCCACTGCCATACTGTAAATAACTAATGATGATGGTTTTCAGAAAATGCATAATGCTAAAAATAAAAACAGAAAGTACACAGTGCATGTACCTAGTAAGCTGGAGTTAGTGAATCTCCACGCGTCGCTGTAAGATGTGTATGGCGAGTGTGTGTAAGTCTGGCCCGAGTACTCTGCACCTGTAAAAGACAGAAAGTTTATTAGCACACTTAAAACACACATGCATGCACATCATGTCTGCAAGCCATTGTTACACCTGCTGTAACAGATCATAAATTTCACATTATAATATAATATAAGTGACATAGTAAGACATAGATAAGTGAAACTTTGATAAGTTTGATAACTTACCACCCATGTTCCCATAATGATATAATACTCAATTTATATAATAATATAATATTTCAGGATGTATAGGTGTCTTTAAAAAGCCTTGTGTAGCCTTTTTACACTAAATTTTAGTGAAATTTTAATTTAATATTGCTGCATTTTGTGGATTAACCTTAAAAATAACTTTTCTATTATGTTTTGTCTAATGGAATATTTTGTAAGTAACCGAACAGAAAGAACAGTTTCTTAAAGCAAGCAATATCTAAACTTGTACATTAGAGAAATGTTATTTTATGAACTTTTAAAGAACGTTATAATAATGTTCTGTAGTTTATGTATTAAATTGCTAAATAAGTCGAGAATTGTCTTCGGATAAATTGGCACGGACATAAAATTTATAACATAATGTTTCTTAACATTTCTACAACATTGACACACAATTTGAGTTTTATGAACAGTTACACAAATTTTCCTTTTATTTTATTTTCCGTTTCTTTTTTGTCTGTGAATATCGTGTATTATATTAGATATAAATAAGTAACATAACAGCAATAAAATTAACCAATGTTTAAGTCAGACTGTTAAGAACATTAATGTTTTGTGTAACATTTTTGGGGGGTAGACAATAAAAAACTGTGTTAAATTAAAAACAAAAATTAATTCAATTTTACACAACAAACATTCTTAATCTAGTGTAAATATTGTCACTTGTAAAAAATGTAAATATATTTGAGACAAATCACATTTAATGCCTTCTTGCTTAAGACAGGGTGTGAGAAATGAACAATAACATGCTTTAACATGTTAGCTATACCTCATGATCAATGTGTGAAAATGGCAAATACTCTTCTTGATTAAAAGCACTCTGAGGCTAAATTCTTCTTTTTTTTGTTACATCATAACTACAAATTTGAAGAATGAATTTCAATTCAAGTGATGAAAGTAACCAATTCTAGTTTAAACACTCAGATGGGGACTCAAGTAGCACTTTAACTTAAGTGAAAAAGACATTTCAGATTTGTTTCTGCTTGCAAATGAATTTGCCTGATTTATTAAATATTGTCGTTTAGTTTGAAGGGATCATCTACTATGTGGCTGCTTTTTCACTCTCTCTCGCCTGTGAGGTTTCCCTGGCACTTACGGATGCCTGTTTATACTTCTTCCTCCTTAGCACATTATTCACTCGGCGGTTAAGAGCGCCATGTAAACCATTAATCCCACAGCCAGGTGGAAGGCTGGGAGGGTAAAAATCCCTCCGTTCACTGGTGCGTACACCTTGTCTCCTCCGGCGTCCTTTCTTAAGTGTCACCCCTACCCACCCACCCCCTCTGACTTCACCAACACTGCCACCACCACCACTCTGCCATCTTGGCTTCCTTCCTTCCCTTGTTGTTCCTCTTTAAGCCCTTCACCTCTCTCTCTCTCTCTCTCTCTCTCTCTCTCTTTCTCTCTCTGTTTCTTTTTCTTTTTTCTTTTCTTTAAACATTCCAATATCTAATTGGTAATTATGTCAGCTGGATTGATTCCCCCATGCTTAGCTCCTCAAACTCCTCCCCCACCACCACTATGAGGCTCGGGGAGTAATTGTGTATGAACGCTTCCTCTCAGCAAGCCCACCAGAAAAAATAATAAATCAGACCCTCTCATTTCGCGCTTCGGAGAACAGACTTCAAATAAAAAAACAGAGTGGCTCCCTAGACCACACCACACCATGCCGCACCACACCACACCTAACACCGCAGCAAATGCACCAGACACCCTTTTTCTGTCCTTTCCATTAACAGATATGTACATGTACATGCGTACACATGCTGGATGTTTTTTGCACTTTTTTTTATGGAACAATAAGACCTCCATAGGTGCCACCCGTTGCAATTTTCCCTTTCCCTTTGTGTGGCCTCAGAGTTCCCATGGCAGTGTGTGGGCTGGATGGCGTCGAGGGCGGTGGAGGTTACGGGCATCATGGTCCGCCCTCTGGCGCGAACCAGTTCACCAAAGGGAGCAGGCTACTCATTAACCTACCTCTCCTTCCTGTTAAGCATTCTTGCTCACTCTTTCCTTATCTCTATCTTTCTTTTAATCTCTTTCCACTAAACCACATTATCTCCCAATCATTTTCTTTTTTTCATTTTTTGGGGATAAATACACAAATCTATGTTTAATATTTGCCTTAAAATCCAGATCCAGAATGACCATTTGTTCCAATTTGTAAGGTGATGGAAGACAAAGTGTGTGTTTTATTACAGTAACGGTACTGTACCTGCTACCATTCCTGTGATCGCCGAGGTCGAGTAACCTGTCTGTCCGGCTGATGGGATGTGTGGAGGATATCCGGGGAGCGTTGAGCTCACCATGTCTCGCCCTGTGTGTAAAGAATAAAAATGCTTTTATTAGCAGTTTTTGCTGTGTTAAGTTGTTTTGGCATGATAAAAATAGAAAATTTTGAAATAATGTTCTAAAAAAAAATGCTGATGGAGCTACAGTGTCTACTGTACACTTACATTAGTGTGAAGTAAGGCAAAGTAAGATGTGACAATGCATACTAAAAAAATCAATAAACAAGTATGTGCTTTGGCACATTAGTTGCTGTTGAAAAAAAATGTTTCTTGCATCAAGCACATCAAATGGTCATTACAAAATACACAGAATGGTATGATGATGTAAACCTGGGGCTGATTTCTTTCTAGCCCAGGCTGTAGATTTATGCAGCTCATCAATGACATGTGATTAAACTGAGACAAACTCCCCTAGATTTGATCTCCATTTGTGGTTATATTTTCCTGACACATTTGTAACACATTGTGTTCAGTAAGAAGGCAGACTTACATTTCAGTACAGTTATGGCTGTAACAACATAATAGCTAGATAGTTGGAGGGAAGTGGTGTCTAACAATGTTTCTTTTACCTGTGATGAGAGACTGGCTGCTGAACTGGCTGTACACTGGTGCATGATGGGGAAATGAGTTGAAGGGATGAGAGAAATGCATGGAGCTGCTGCCGCCATTACCCACAGACACTGGCGACGGAGCAGAAATGGCGCCCATTTCCAAGAACGCAGAGTTGCCTATAATGTTGGGCGAGGGACTCGAACTAGCACCGTCCGGTGACATTTCCTGTTTCAGGCAGATGGGAAGGGGCTGTAGGGCATCTGAGGTGGAGCCGTGCATGTGATGGAGAGGCGGGAGAATGAAATAATGGTGTTAACTTAAAAAGAAAGTGAAGTGGCGATGGGTTTTCCAAGCAGCAAACACAATTGTGATTCAAGCACATGAAATAATGGAGCGCTTTGACTGGCACATGATGTGATATGCAAACCAGTGCACCTGCTTTTATGGGTCATCGTAATTAGCTAATTTTATTTCATAATGCATGAATGAGCATGAGAGGGTAAAGCCACCCACTTAGCACAGTGACCGGCTTATTCATGCATAGGATTATTATGACAGGTATTGTGTTGAGAAGTAATTGGGTCAGTTTTAGAGTGGGTTTTTTATCTAGCCAATCATCACCTGTCACAACTGCATAGCCCTGGTGTGCTGCTAGGTTTCGGCCAATGGCGGCGCTGGATGTTGCGAGGCTGGCTTTGCCTTCCTCTAAACTTCCGTTGAGGAGAGACAGGGGATAAAGCGACTGGAAGGGAGAAAAACAGGCAGAAAATATTAACATTTATTTTTTCATCTATTTCTTCATGCCCAATCATAATGGTAAATGTAGACATTTTTTTATTTGAACAGATTTCATATATATAAATATATATCATATATATAACACTGTACAGTCAAAGCCATCTTCTATGTCTCATGTACCTGCTCAGTCTTGCCAGTTGTGGTGGAACCGAACGTGTCGGAGGTGTAGTGGTGCCGCTCAAAGCCACAGTCCAGGTGCTGTGGTGAGAAATGTTCAGGTCTCAGCTGCTTCCTGGGTCCACCACCGCTGCCCTGAGAGTCCACGCTGTGCCGACAGCTCTCCTGGTCACCTGGGAGAACAGACACACCATCAGATAAGCAAATGAGTCAATGAGTAACTGTTTGTTGTCACTGGAGTTGGTTGGTGATGGTTACAGTACGTTGGTTTGTATGATTACCTTTGACATACTGGACAGAAAAAATGGGGGTGGGGTTGGTTTCTATAAATAACAATGTCATTAAAGATGGACGACAGTTATTTTTATTTTACATTAATAAATGCAACTACAGTCCCCAAACTGTAGCTTTGCTAGAGACTGGGTGGGTTGTTTACCTTCTGAACTTATTTCAATATACACAATTAGATGTCAGGGCTCACAGTTAAACAGAGTCATGTGACTGAAAAGTGTTTGCCTTATTATTGCCAGATCATGAGTTTAAATCTGAATGATGCCATAGTAATTCGTAAGAGTTTAGAAAGCAAAACTTTTCATCCAGATTGGGTTGGGTTGCATTTTAAAACATACATCTTCATGTATTTCTGAGGAAGCACATACAAGCCATTCTTTTTCTGGTTGGTAGTTGTTGTCTGTTGACAGGGGAAAGCTGGCTAGAGGGTTGGGAATTAGTAACTAATTTGGAGAGGAAAAAAATTGGAAAAGCTGAGAAAAAAGGCATATTTTTTAGCGTTTTGACCCTCAATAATGACAAAGCATAATAATAATAATTATTATTATTATTATTATAGCTGGAGCATATTCAGGGCAATTTTTGGGGCACTGGGTTGGGTACAACCGGGGGGGGTGGGGTGCCAATTCATCACAGGGCACAAGCATGTGCACACTCACTCACACTATAAGAAATTTGGAAAAGGCATTTATCCTAATCTGTATTGTCTTTGGACTGTGGGAGGAACCCGGAGCACCCGGCGGAAACCCACCAAGCACGGAGAGAACATGCAAACTCCATGCATACAGACCCAAAGGTGGAACATATGAGGTTTATTTATTATATTTACCTACTACGACCTCAAATGCACTTTGATTGCCAGCTGATACTTTTAGCTGAAGCGGTGTAAATTTTTTTAACTACATCATCTATTATTGCTGACATAAACTTCAGTTGCTTCCATGATTCTTCTTCACATATTACATATATGTTTTTATATGCTGTACGTTTTTCCTTTTTTTCCTTTCATTTAATCTTGAGAGGCAACAGTTAACTATTATCCAAAGTGGACCGTGTAGTGCGAGCTTACTGTCGTCATGACTCCTCTTGCCTTCTGAGCTGGCCTGTGGAATACCCAGAAGGCCATTAATGGAGTAGGTGGAACCCAGAGAGTCGGACTGAGGCGACTCGGGAGGGGTGACGGCGGAACTTGGAACTGAGAAGATATAAACCAAGCATGAATAAATATGAAAGGCTGGAAATGATTAACGAAGTTAAAGCTTGGGAGATCTTGAGCTCAGTGCCTGACTGTGGAATTAATGGCACCTACTTAGTGTGTGACCTGGGCTGAGGTTCTTGCTGTCCAAGGACACATTAAATGGCTGTTGCACCTTGGTCCGAATGATCCTGAAAAATATTGGAACCAATAGTTTTAAATGTGTTAATATTAGAAGATACCATAGCCAAACATGAGCTCCATTCATTTTTCTCAATGTTTTTGTGCATTTTTTTTTGTGCAAGTGTTACCTGTTTATGGAACTGACGCTGGGCACTGTGTCGTTGTCACACACTCCCTCAGCCAGGAGCCTGTCTCGGATTTCCCAGGCGAACATGGTGGGATTCTGTCGCTTGTACTCTGCTATCTTGTCCACCACTTTTGGGGTAGCAACCTTTGGCTTTGAGCCACCAATCACTCCAGGTTTTATGCTTCCTGTCTCATAGTATCTGCGATAGGCATAGTCAGTTAAATTGTACATTTAATAATAAGACATTTGTGTTCAACGTTATAAACTTTAATACATTTCTATGAATGTTAATAAATGAGTAAATGTATGGTATGTTGTAGTGCCACATTATTTACACCTACAACAGACTTATTAATATTCTACTAGGCATGTGGGTGTCCCAGGACTCTTCATAGGGGTAAATGGCACTTTTTAGGACCTTTTTTTAATGCTTAGTTTATATTATATAATTATTTCATATCACCTTTAAGAATATATTTTACCAAAGATTATTGATGGAAATCACACTCTGATCTAAAAATTCTAAAATTTGCTCACCTGCCCAAAATCTTGCTGACACAGCCATGGCTGACCCGCAGCTGACGGGAGATGTCGCAGGGCCGAACACCCTGGTGAGCCATGTCCACAATGCGCTGCCGGATGACCTCCGGGAGCGGGCGTCCATTTACAAACATGCCGCCTAGTTGATTAAGACCCCCATGCCCTGGGGGAGAGAGGGGGATGAATATACATAAATGTCATGGTACCTGTACTGGACCTGATTGCACTTTAGAAGGCACTGATCAGTTGGCATGAAAGTACACCTGGTATGTGGCATGAGCACAGACTTGAGAGATTTATCACGCAAATGATGACAAATTAATCAGCAAATGGGCTGGAGAGCCATTAGTGCAGACAATAAATATGTTAATTTATTTAAATTCTTTAAAAGGACCCTGATATGTATATATATATATATATATATATATATATATATTTTTTTTTTGTTTTGTTTTGTGAACAGAAATGAAATCAAAATTTAAATAAAAACAAATGTTTATTTCTGACTTACAAAGGCTTAGGCATAGCCTAGAATAAACTAAAATTATTTGAAACATAGCCGGAATATGTTTCACATTAATCAGCCAAAATAATTAAACATAGTATTATTTAAAAGATTTAGCTCCCATGAAAATGAATGTCTATGTTACAAAAAAAAAAAACGCCTATGAAGACTTTGACACAGACAGAGTTACCAAGGACATTTTTAAGCAGTACCTTAAGAGAAAAAAGTAATCATTTGTGTTAATTAGGGCCTATGTCTAAACGATATGAACTCTGTTACAACTTGAAGCGTAAAAATGTGTTCTAACAAAAATATATGAAATGTGATGAAAGATTGTATGAGTTATTGGTTGGAGGTTTTCTCACGACTTAATTTGGGTGAAATTAACGAATTCGCTTTTATTACTTCGTTTTTATTACGTCGTATTGGGCATATGCGGAATCGGAACTTTTCCCCTTACAAGCTAACAAATTATTATTAGTGTTATTATTATTATTATTATTATTATTATTATTATTACTAATATTATTATTATACAATATTAATATTAATGACAAATAAATTAATAACTATTATTATTGTTTTATAAAACTCTAATTTTATTAGATTTGTAAAAAAAAACTTTGTACATAAATGAAATTCGTATATATAAATTCTTATATATAAATTCTCATATATAATACGAATGCATTCTTTGTGTACAAAGAGTTTTTTTTAATTAATAAAACATATTAATTAAAAGTTAGTTATTAGGTTAACCTCTATGTCTAATCCCAAAATATATTTAAATATACTTCCATAAAAGCTCACACACTCAAAAAACTTTGTCTATATTAAGACTAATGTTAGATTTTAAATCGTGAAATCATATACAGAATAAAGCAGCCCTTCACTGGTGAGCATCAGTAACTCGCTTAGAATTTCGTTGCTTTTAATTTCGCCTATTCAGTACCTTGTGTCTCCTTTTAGATCCTTTCCCCCCCAGCTTTCATTTCCACATCAAACGGCACCATTAACGCTGCTAGCCGAGTGTGTAAAACTCCTCGCCAAGCTTCAGCAAGCGGCAGGATATTAAAGCGGAGCCTCCCCAAGGGACCACCGAGCGCGCTCTTACACACACACACACACAAACACACACCAGCAGCAGCATGGCTTGGAAGCTGTCTCATCATTAATTTCACAAATTATATAAAATAAAATAAAAATATTTGTTATTATAGATACATATTAATTAGAATATGAGCTGTAGAAATACATATGCGGTGCGAATCGACTTAAAATGTAGTATGACAGTGAGTATGCCAATGTGAACCATTATAGGCCTACTTTTTATTTATTAAGAATAATCTGAATTATATCTTATATTATTATATTAATGTAAACTTTAACGCTGCTGCTAAAATTTGGTGAATTTGATATGATTCATAAATATTTAAGCCTGTTAGTGTATTTATGAAAACAAAGCTTTAATATACAATCAATCCAGCTAATAAACGATACAGCTAATAGCATACAATCAATGCAGTTGTCTCCAGTATTATTTTAAGGGAAAAAACGTAGGATGTTTAAGGATGAAAAAAAAAAACCACAAAGCAAAACGTTATCATTTGCTCAAAAATGCCATTTCAGAGGAAAAGCAATCTTGTTCACAAAGAGAGCTGGTAGTGACAGAAACACATCGCATCAGGCTAGAAATAAAATGTCAGAATTAAATGTCATAATAGGCTAATTCCCTTTGGGATTGATGAAGTATTCTTTCTATAATTTAACCTTAGATTACAGGACTACCTAATACAAAATGGTCGGTTTTAACCAGGATGAATTGGCTTGTTATTTAGTTAACAATAAAATAAATAATTCAATCAGTCAAAGTGCCAGTGGGCCGTTTCAATTTATTATATAAATACACATTTAACTACTTCAGTCTGTTCAGGCAAAATGCTTTAAAATACTTGAGTTACTTCATTTAATATGTTCTCTTACTTTAGCTGAATTTTTAGTTTTTGTGTCAGGAGTTAATGTTAAATATTATAGGCCTGAAATGTGATAGTTGTCACGCACACAATGGGGCTGAAGTTTTAATCCTTAAAATTATGCGCGATTAAATTTTTAAACTTAAAAACTATCAAATCAATTCTAATCTCGTAATGAAAGCAGCATATACAAAAACCATAGATTTGTTTTATTTAAATAAAGCATTCATAGAAAAAAATAAGTTGTCTCTCTTAAAGCCTTTTTGAAGAAATTAGTGTTTAAACATGGTTTTCAAAATATTATTTGTTTTTTGATGTATAATTTCATTACAAAATGATTTAAAATATGTCAGTTTTTACGCAATTTCTTTAGCGGTTGTATGATTTCTTTGTTTTTTGAGTAGAAATTCTTTACATTGGGACAAATTAGTACATTTTAATGTGTTGTAAAATATCAGGATTATATGTTATTATTTATAGCGAATTAAGCTAGCTATTTATGCAGACATGGCAGTTAGTATTATGCACATCGTACATATCTTAGACATTACAGAAAACACAGTAAATATTTGAAATAATTAGGTTACTCCTTAGACCTTATTGATTATAGCCTATTTTAAAGCCTGTTTTAGACCTTAAAAATTATGCTATAAATTTTAAACTGCACAGAATAGAGATGTAATTCGTATTGTTTACCTCTGCCGGTTGGGTTGGACATTGCTCAGTGCTGTGGGCCGCTTTAGTCCTGGGGTAAAAGTCGTAGTGTCACTTTAATTTGGTTGCTTTTAGTCCATATGGGGCCTCGCCTGGTGTGGAAACTCTCCTTTAAACGCTCTGCAAAAGGACATAGTGGTCAACATTGATTGTCTAGTTAAAAGATGTCTTATTGCTGGATGTCTTAATCTGTTTTTAATGCCATGCCGCATTTTATAGGCTTGGATGCCTATTTGTTTATTATCCTTGTTTCAGCAGTGTTTAGAGCACAGGTTGTCGAGTTTGAATTTAAGCCCGTTATTACCTACGCGACTGCGTTATTATGGGCACTAGTTTTAATTGAGATTACTTAGATAAAGTTTTGCAATTATTTTGTTTTTACATTACGTATGACTATAGCCTATGCGACCTCGAATAATCGATTCGATCAGTCGATTAGTCATTGAAACGAAAGCCGAAGTCAGAAAGTCGCGGGGGAAAAAATCAAGTAAATGAATAAATAAGCACAAGCAAATGTAGTTACCTTCTGCGTCAGACTTGTGTGTAATGTTCCAGGACAAACGCGGCGCGTTCGGATTATTTCCTCAAACGAGTTAGAAAAAAAGTGCCTGAGCTTTTCGAAATAAGAGCACAGATGTGCAGGAGCAGCTGTCAGGCGTGTGTGTGTATATGTACGTGTGTGTATTTGTGGTTTTATCCCGCCGCCTCTCACAGCACCAGCATGATGACGCGATCCGGTCCTTCTATTGGCTGATGGATGTGGATGGGCGGTCCGTTTGAGAAAGGGGCGTTGTCTCGGGTAGAGATCTGTGGCCAGGCGATTGATTCGGTAACACGAGCTCGCGCAGTGACCGAACGGATACGTCAACGTGTGCGGAAATATTTGTCAGTGATCCGGGCTGTTTGCGTTCAGCCTGTCTTTGATTAGATTTCAGAGAAGATGTGACACGACTCCCGGGGCTGTGTGAACGCCGCCTCATTTAGACCTACGGCGTGCATTTTTACACACAATTTAGTCCTTGATTTGCAGCGATGTGTCATTACTCCAAATAGGTTCTATCCTGAACTATACACACCTTCTACTTCTAACAAACTACCTGCATCAATGTTGTGCACGAGTTATCTATTTTAATCATAGATTAAGAGATTTTTAACTCTAATAATAAAAACAAGAGATTAATATACACTCCCAGAAAAGATATAGCACCTTTCCTTGTGTTTTGCATTTTTAATATAGCACACATTATGCCTTTAAAAATGACTTATGGTGCATACATAGGCAGGAGCTTGCATGGCTTTTAAACCAATTCTTTAAAGGCGCACCAAAAGAGCATGCGCTTGATGGTGCAATAAAAGGTACAGATTAATACTTTTTATCCTAAAAAAAAGAGTTTTCTAAGCTATGTAAAAATGCACACAAGACAAGATACATTATTACGTCACTCAAAAGATTTCAATACGCACTCTCAAGAAAAAAAATATATAACCAGCACCTTTCCTTGTCAAAAGGGGTAGAACAAATACATTTTGTTCCATTAACATGTATATTTTGTAAGGTATAGTGTAGGCTACATTAAAGGAAAAAAAAGATTTAAGGTCGATTTGATACTGTATCAATAACAATAACATAAAGGTAAAATATAAGGGTAATTGGCGGCCTATTTCTAAGTGCACTGTCACATATTATTATTATTATTATTATTATCATTATTACAAGTTTAAGTTTAAGAGCATCCCAAGACTTGTTCTGTATGTTTTTAGCCCTTGTTATTTTTCGAAACTAATTCTTCATCTGCACACTGAGCAGAGAGAGAGAGAGAGAGAGAGAGAGAGAGAAATCTAGTCAGCGGGATGTTTGGACTCCTGTGAATTTTGACACGGTTAAGCTTGTTCTTACACCTCTCTAAAACAAACAGAGCACCTGAAAGCACTCCCTGCTGCTTATCCCCTGTTCCTCCACCCGATCCGCAGACGCGAGTTATTGCCATCTGGCGCGTGCGGCATAAATCGTCTTCATATCTTCATAAAGCGCATCGTACGTCTTCGTAAATCGACTGGCTTCAGGTAAACATGTTAGGTAAAAAAAAATTACATTGTACTTCAATATTTGGCAAAAGTTAATAAATGTAGATCACATTATATATAATTTATATATAGTACTGTATATTTACTGTATATAGTGTAGATCACATTAAGTATAGTATAGTGTGTGTATTGTAATGTCATCTACACTAT
>JAOVVA010000031.1:4938122-4949952 GCA_028565275.1 Leiocassis micropogon
TATATATACACACACACACAAAGTGAGGAAAATATTCTTTGCAAATATTCCCTTCTCTAAGTTCTTATCTCGATGCCCCACCAAAAGCGTTCTTTCTTATTCAAGCCGTGCGGGGCTACAAGACAAAAGTGTCCGTGTTTTGAAATAAATACAACAAAGTCAGGAAGGATTAAAGCAACACACATCATAACAAAAATAAAGGTGAAAAATTCCCCTTAAAGTGCAGACAGAGAGAACGAAGGGCACTTGCCTGAGGACGAGCTGTGGGCGAGGGACAAATAAAAGACAGAAGCAGAGGTTATCCGGAGTTTAACATGGGATTAAAACTCTACGATGGTTATCTAACCTGAATATAAAATGATAACAAATAAAAGTGTACCATTTGCATCATCTTAAAGTGAATCAATGATGTCACTGATTCATGCTATGAATAGATTTTCCCAACTGTTTCAGTTTGTGAATAGAATATTTAATGGAAGTCGAAAAAAAAGTTGCAGAGTGAGCTAGACAAGTAAAAGTTTAACTTCTCTTTAAGCACTGGTATGAGGAGTGGAAGAGAAGCTGGATTCGTTTTTCCTTTTTGGAAGTATAGAAGTAGCTTCATAGTCATACTTCCTAATTATTAATTGCAAATCTTTTATGATGTTTTAAGTGTGAATGTTTGTAGTATTAAGTATTATTCGCTATGTGTAGTTATTTAACATGTTTTTCATGTTGTGTTTTTTTAAATAACAAATTAACAGTACATTTTTCGAATATATAAAAACAATGTTATATATATATATATATATAGCCCGGCGATTGACAGAAGAAAAAAAAGAAAATTGTTAAATACCAATATGTTTTTTTTTTGTTTTCTTTTTACATTTGTGACAGTGGTGTAATCAAACAGAAATTTAGAGGCCACTTGTTCAGACATGGCAAAACATTCATTTATACATTAACTTATGTAAAGCAAATAAGGGCAAATTTCGCTTTTAAAACAAAACACCTGAAGTCTGAAAGGCTGAGCTGCATTCCATAAAGAAAAAAAACAGGAAAGTGGTTTACAGAATTAAAGAGCCAAATTAATAGAAATACAAAGTTATTTGTTAAAATATTAAACGTTTAAAAATTGTAATGAATTATAATAAACTGAAGCCTTTTAAATTACTGCATGTGTTCAAAAAAGTAGCAAGTGAACCTGAAAAAGGTTTACAGCCTGTAGTGTACGATAAACTTGCTCTGTTCAATCAGTGAACTAACTGAGGGTTAGAGCCAATTTCCTCTGCTCGTGTGTCTATGCTGAGTGGATGGAGATAAAGTGAAACCTCGGAGTGGGTGACCTGCGGGAATGAGAAGCGTCGGGCGTCTCCCGAAATGCAGCTCCTGCGGCCAGGCAGCCTCGTATGGAAATAAGGGGGCAAAGGGTCATGTTGTTGCATCTTTTAGTCCCAAAACGAGTCCACAATACTGCTATTGTCAGGTGCATTGAGTGCGCAAAAGCACGGAACATGAAAGAATTTAGCCTGTAGCCTGTAGCCTACACTACACCCCATACCAGAATTTACAGGAGTTCTGTTATTGCATTAAAATGACTGATTAAATATATACAACAGAAGGGAATTTTATTTCATTCTTCTAAAAGGATAGGTATATCATATATAAGAAGTATACCATATGTCCAATTTGAACATTCAGGGGGAAAAAACTGCACCTGTCTTTTCAAAGGTGTAGAAGCAACATATTTTGTTTCATTTATAATGTACAAAAAAAAAATCGCCTAAACATAGTAAACATTAAAATAAAAAAGATTTAAGGGATATATGATACACTGTATCAAATTAACAACTAGGAAAAAGATATGGGTGTGTGCTTGAGTGCACTGTAACATATTAATGTTATTATTAATGTTATTATTATTATTATTATTATTATTATTATTACTACTACTATTACTACTACTACTACTACTACTACTACTAGTACTCTTAATACAACTATTTTGCAAAGAACAGATCTGACATTCATACATTCATTCACAAGGTGTCCTAGGGAAACGTACAAGTGCCCCTTTAAAATCAGACCCAAAAACACACTTTGTGCACTAGCCTACACAGTCCACTTATTATGTATATTCCTATACACACTATACTACACAGAATATCCATTGCACAGAATTCCACAGTGCATTATTTAGGCAGCCTACACTGTGTCAAAAAAGGTACTTTACTCTTTTTATACATCATCCCCTAAACAGCAAAGTCCATTATGGATGTCCTGTATGGTCTGTTTTAGGCTTTGTATGCTGGGCAATCATCTGTGCCTTTGGCTATTCCTGGAAAAAATATATTATTTTTAGACTGTTCCCTCTAGGATACTTTTAAACATTAGCTAGGCATACTGTAGTACTGAGATTTCATATGCTGTCAATAAATGTGCAATAAAAAACATATAGGCCTATATATTCAAAGCAGTAATGCAGTAGACCTGTCTATGGTGGATAAATCTGTCTAAATCTTTTCTAGACAGTACAAAATAATGCACAAAGCATTTTGCCATTTGCCGCACATGCATGTAACATAAGGAATAGAGTAGATGGGTGGTTACAATTTTCTATTTGGCACTTAACTGAAAGACAAACCCACATACACTTTAATATAGATAATAAATGGCATATTTCCAAAATAAATATTGTTTTCTCCATTAAAAATGGTTTTTATGAATTTTAATAATAAAAAAAACAGTAGTTAAATAATGAATAAATATTAGATTTTGCATACTGAGATTTAACAGGGAAACATGGCCACACCCTGGCTGATTTCCCGCCCTTTTCCTTTCCTTGCTTGTGACGCATCTCCTCTGCTTGCCTTCACGTGTCACTCGGTGAGATGAATGAGGCGCGCATTTAACCCCACTTAATGGCAAGTTTTATAAATCTACCCGCACGCTTGTCTCGTCGTGGTCAACGAGTCGAGATGAGCCAGATAATTAGATCATAATAGCAGGCGAACCGCCTCAGTATTGATGAGTCCATTAGCTTTTCGCAAACATTCGTTGGTTCTTCAAACAAGGCCATATCCACTATCAACTTTAGATGACTATCACTTACCCGAATGTCAATTTTGTTGGTTTGTTGTTTTTTTTGTTTTTTTTTTTAAAGAAGTTTGCCCTAGGATAGTCTAAACAAACTTTTTCAATTAAAGTAGCCCATTATTTTTTTATTCATGGGGTTATATATATTTTCCTTTCTGTGTAATTACCTGTAAAATAGTTTCATGTGTAACATGAAATACGCATAGATAGGCAAAAATATGCGATTTTCATCTAGGATCTCTTTGTTTTTCTTCCCTCCCCAAACACTCTGCCGATTTCACTAGTTCAGCTTTTTGGCTTTTCTAGTTAGTCTTTTTTCTCTTTTCCTTCAACCACCCCTTCTTTTACCATCTGCTCCTGACCCGCCTCTATTCGGTGCCCATCTTTCTCTCCTCATCTTCCTGTGTTTTGTGCATACTTAACCCCCCCCCCCCCCCATTTGCTTTGTCTGGGTCTAGTCCAGCCCTCCTCATTGTTCCCCCACTGCCTCCCATTTCCGCTCTGGGCTTTGCCCTCTAACCCCAAGCCCTGTTCCAGTCTAACCCCCTGCTCCCCCAAATCTGGTCGTTCCACCACAGGTCGCTCTCCCCCAAAGGTTTGGGGTTTTTAGAACTGTTTTCTGAGAGATGCCCCCTCCACAGGCCACTGTGTTATGGCCTTTGTGCAAGCCACAATGGTGCACAGGCATTAACAGCCATTAGCAAAAGAGGGGCTCAGCCCTCATTGAGCTCTACATGCTCAATTTAGGATCTTTCTGACCTGACATTCTTATGTGATGCTCAGTTTTGCTTGCAGTTTAAGGTTAGAGGTTATAGGATGAGCTCCGAGCTCAGGTTTATAATGAGAATAGACAAATATGTGCAAAATGGCAGCATATATACTAATATAACAGTATGTCTAAAAAGTGTTTTGCCCATATTCTAATCCTCCAAATCCTGTGACATGTTATGTGACCAATAGGGATAGAAACTTTTTTGTTTGTTTGCTTGTTCTGAGTGAAAGGGTGTTAAACTTAAAGAGACATTCAGTTGATGGACAGCCCCTCTTCTAGGTTGTGTCAATCCATGGAGAGTTACCATGGTAACTTATACTACACTGAATAGGATACAGTAAAGACAGATTAAGTTTTATTTGTATTTGTTTAGTTAACTATTGGCTTGGTGGAGAGGCTTTCTTACATTATTTAAAAGCACTTTGATGCTAACGTTAAGTTAAGATATTAAATTGATTATGAGCAATGTTCATATTTTATTAAGACTGGCTATTTAAATGCTATTGTTATATTTGTTAAATGTGATCTGTTACAGTATATGTTATGCCTGCTATGCCTAGGTAATATATGTGTTACTACTATATACACTAATATAACCATAATCAATAAACTAACAACCACCTGCCTAATATTGTGTTGCTTAAACTGGTCTGACCCATCAAGGCATAGACTCCACAAGACCTCTGCAGGAGTGCTTTGGTATCCGACAGCAGATCCTGTGAATTTAGAGGTGTGGCCTCCATAAATTGGTCTTAATTGTTCAGCACATTACACAGAAGGGTAGATTTGGGATCTTAGATAGATTTTAGATCTGATGACTTTGAAGGCAAAACCAATACCTTTAACTCTTGCCATGTTCCTAAAACCATAGGCTGCAACAATATTTAGGAAGGTTGAATGTGTCAAAGTAATTCAATCGAAATGAATGCCAAGGTTTCACAGTAAAATATTGCCCAACACATCACATTGCACCTGCTGGCTTTTCCCCAGATAAGTTAATTTACACAACATGATCCGGTTCTGATGCTCATGGACCCACTGTAAGTGACTTTGGTGGTGGTCAGCGGTCAACATTGACACTCTGACCGTTCTGTAGCTATGTAGCCCCTTACACAGAAAACTGTGAAAATTTGCACTACAGTAACTTAGAAACTAGCCTATCCTCCCCACATGAATTAATAAATCTTGGGTGCGCATGACCCTGTCGCTAATTCACTGGTTGTCCTCCATTGGACCACTTTTGGTAGACACTAACCCCTAAATAATGGAAACACCCCACAAGCCCTGCCATTTTGGAGATGCTGTGCCCAGTCTTCTAGCCATCGATTTGATCCGTTTATCAAAGTCACTTAGATCCTTAAGCTTGCTCATGGTTCCTGCTTCCAACACATCGGCTTCAAGCACTGACTTTTATACTAGTCTTGCTGCCTAATATATCATACCCCTTCATATGTACCCCTGTAATGAGATAATCAATGTTATATGCACTTCACCTGTCAGTGGTTTTAACGTTATGGCTGATCAGTGCATTATTTAGTAGCTAACCTAGGACTCACCTTAGGACTATCTTCAATCACACCACTGGGAGGAGCAACCTCGTAGAACTTTCGTAGTAGCAGCAGCACAGACATTCAGAAATCACCAAGATGTCAGAACATATAACTGCCTAACTCTTTTAAACAGTGATTTTCAAATTTCAGCACAGTAGGGGCCTTAAGGAACAAGAGGTTTAGTGTAAGGTTCCTCTCTGGATGCTCATGGGATTTTGGTGAATAAAGGCACCTCCACCGTTTTGAAGCTGTGATAACCATTTGAGAGCACACAGGGCAATACAATTGGTAACGTGAACGCCATTTGTAGAATAGTTTCCACACAAGCCCCATGTGCCACTTGCCATTTAATTTAGGAGCACATTTGGACTCTAACTTGTGTTGGCTTTTGTGGATTAGTGCAATATTTGAATTAGCATAATAGGGGAGGAAAACGTATATAATAGATGGTATATAATAGAAGTCCAGTTATGGCCCAGTGGACCTTGTGCCGGCTGGATGTCTAATCTGCCAAAAAGAACCATAATTACTAGTGTGCTAGCTAAAATGAACAGTTCTACCTACCTTATAGTAAACATTTCCCAGATTTGGTCTACCAGTTTTGGGTTCCTTATAACACTCATACCAAACCAATTCACAACTCAAGAAGATGATTCCAAAACATGTGCCCTTTGATTCAGGGCTTTGTCTGTGGTATCTAAAGATACAGTTACATCTAGTAGAGCAGAATAGTTAAGAGCTAAGAACACTTGAGATCATTCATAGATCCAAGTTGGTCGAAAAATTGCCCCATGCACCTGTGGCTACAGAACCTGTGTGCTAAGCAAAGTCACCTGACTTGTGACATAAGAAACTAATTTCCTATCAGTGTACTTGCTGGGATGGAAGTAGATCATGAGAGAATTTCATTCCAACCATCTATTGTCTATACCACCTATACCAGTCTGTACCAGCCTACACTGCATGTCTTTAACCTGGAAACTGGAACACCCAGACAAAATCCACCAAGAACTGGGGAAACATGAAAACTCCACACACACAGATC
Source organism: Leiocassis micropogon (assembly GCA_028565275.1). Classification (NCBI taxonomy): domain Eukaryota; kingdom Metazoa; phylum Chordata; class Actinopteri; order Siluriformes; family Bagridae; genus Leiocassis; species Leiocassis micropogon. The sequence goes on from JAOVVA010000031.1 coordinate 4,944,565, forward strand.
AGAGACCGGATTCAAAACCCAGCCCTGGAGGCACAAGAGGACAATGCTAACCAGTAAGCCACCACGTTGCCTGAGGGGTTTTCAAATAATATGTATTCATCAGTTTAAAGTTGCAGAGGTAAGCTTAGACATTAGAAAAATAACCAAAATTACTATTTTAAGATAAACATGATGTATTCAGGAGTATGTTGTCTTCTTTTTTGTCAGAAAACTCAATTTATTTTACCACATTCTCACCATGCACGCTGCTGTCCAGGGACAGTTGTTCTTCTTTTTGACATGTGTTACTTGTCACCTTTCTTGTCAGCTCTGTAGTGCCAGCTAGGCCCAAACAAGATTATAATGATTACATTGTCAGTTCTTGCTAGTCAGACAACAGGGTTCTGACACAGCTGTAGATTCAATTACACAGTTAACATGTACACTGTCAAATGTTTGTCAGCCCTTGTCTAAACCTTGTGATCTTACTCTGAAGAGCAATACATGGACCTAAAGCAGTTTTTTTTTTTTTTACCCATTCTTGCACTGGACTTTCATGTTTTAATCTCGTGAAAGCTTGTAAATGAGTAGATAAATTAAGTCTGATTTGCTGGCCACTGGGAAAACATTATAATGTGGTGTAAGGGTACTTGATGACCATCATTAGGAATCATTGTCACATTGAGTTGATTGCTGTCATGGAGGCGCCATAATTAGACTTTAAATTAGCAATCGCAGAGTAATGGGTCATTTCCTGGTGATCAGCCTGGCATTTTCCTTTAGTGGCGTGATATTACTTTCCAATATATTGTAACTTTAAGGAATCAGACATATTGAAAATAGACATCTTCGGCGATATAGAATTCCAAAGGGAAATAAAAATCCAGATGCCACATTACATAGAGAATAACTGTTATCATTTTGTGTATAGTAACTGGTGTTGTTCAACATCATGGTCTCTCAAAACCATTCTTGTCAGACATTTATTTGAATACTTTTACCTCGAACATAACACAGAACCTTCCTGGATTTTGGAAAAAGATTGAAGATTTCTGGCACATTTGGACGCATCTTCTAATTCAGCCGTCTTTCCTGATTTTTGTTACTTTCTACATTGTAAAATGTGCAAAAATCTCCTTTGAACAGTTGATATTGAGGTGTGTCTGATACTTTTGCTCTGAAAAGCTTTCATAGCGTCTTGAATTTCTGGTGCTTTTAAATGGTGATTTTTGACGCTGATCTTCTCCTCTGCAGCAGATGTAAGTTTTGGTCTTGCTTTCCTGGCATGGTCTTCATGAGAGCCAGTTTCATCAAGGAGCTTGATGGGTTTAGCTTTTATTTTCATATGCATTATTTCATAGTAGTTTTTCAGTATTATCCTAGAATTTAGAAAATAAATAACTTCACAAAAAAAAGGCTGAAATAGAAGGTGTGCCCAAACTTTTGACTGAAACTGTAGCTGGCCCTTAGTGATGAAAATTAGGTGGCCCAAGTATACAGGAGTCCAATCAAAATAATATGTGAGTGGCAGGCTGGAAAATTCTTTACAAGGGTGACATTTTGACATTTTCTACTATGCAATTCTAAAAACTACTGAAATATATTGTTTTTTCCCTGTGTATCTCAACCTTAAGTTCTAAAGTTCTCTTCATTCATGACATGATCTACATATAGAGGAAAATATTACGTTTACAATAAAAAAAAATTTTTTTTCAATGTATCATATTTCAGTATCTTCCAAAACAGTCTTCTGAGGTAAAAGTCACTTTTTTAAAAGTCACCAACTAGAGGCTTATCATTGTCTCTTCACCTGACCAATTGCTCAGCGACATGAGATAGAGTTTTAAAGACCGCCACACATTTGATTTTACTATACATGAACAGCCTTGCTTTCTGCGGTAGGCAATAGATGAAGGAGTTTAATCTGGAGGCCCGGTAGCTTATCACTATCGCCTTGCACCTCCAGGATCTCGGTTGGATTCCCCCCTGTGTTCATGGAGTTTGCATGTTCTCCCCATGCTTGGTGGGTTTCCTCCCCCAGTCCAAAGACATGCAAATTAGGCTAAATGGCGTTTCCAAATTGCCCGTAGTGTTTGAATGAGCATGCGAGTGTGCGTATATGTGTGTGCCCTGCCATGGATTGGCACCCCATCCATGGTGTTTATCATTATGGGCGTTGCCCCTCTCATGCACAAGGATCCAGGCCCCCCATCACCCTGTTAATAAACCGGTATAGATGATGAGTAAGTGAGTGTGTGAGTGATATGACAAAAATAAGGGTATTGGTGGCCCTATGGTAGGTTTCTCGTCTTCCATGCCGAAGGCCTGGGTTCGATTCCCAACCACTGCAAATGCAATGCCAGTCCCAAGCCTGAATAAAACGGGAGGGGTTCATCGGGAAGGGCATCCAGCCTTAAAACCTATGCCAAGCTGTGCAAGTTGTGCAGATCAGATGGTCCGCCTTGGCAACAGGAACAGGCATCCAGTTTTAAAACCTATGCCTAACTGTGCAAGTTGTGCAGATCAGACAACACACAACAGGAACAGTCGAAAGTCCACCAGCAACAGATATGATAAAAAAACAGTGCACCTTTTGATGCCTTTTTTTTTTTTAAGTTCTCCTAAATTGAAATCTATACATTTGTGATTCAATGTTTAATTATGTTATGCTTTAAAATCTCAGGACAGTACAAAAGCTCAATCTCACCCTGTTTTCAAAAGCGTCTCTCCTCTTGTTGAATTATGTTTTTTTTTATCTTTCAGTCAGCTATGTTTATGACATTTATCGCATGCAGTAAAACAAGAATGTGCTTGATATGCTAATTAGCTGTGCATGTGTTTGAAGTCATTAGGTTATAAGAAGTGAGTGAGCCTTCGCTGTCTGCTGCAAATTTATGGCCAGGGAACCCTGCGGAGATGACGTTTAACGAGCCAACGACATTTTTTACAAACGGTCCTGTATAATTACGATGTAATTGGCCCTTTACAGTTGTGTAATTCACTACCAAGCGCACTGTCAATGTGTTGTTTGTTGAGGGCGAGAAGGAAGGTTGGACTCGCTGACCCACATCGAATAGCGGTGCCCATGTCAGCAACTCATGTCCGGGGTCCGAACCAGAGTAGAGTGTTGTATGAGGACTTGATGTTACGTGTCCGAATTGGTCAAGGGCTCTGTTGGATTTGTGTTACTGTCTGGGAGAAAATAAGTTGTAATGGTAAGAAAATGACAGTTATAGAGAAAGAAACAGAGAGAGAGAGAGAGAGAGAGAGAGAGAGAGAATGTTTCTTGCTGTCTAGCGTGTCAGTTGTGTGTCACCGGCAGATTTGCTGGAGCGGAAGTAGATCTTTTCCTTCAGTGACTCTATTAATTTACCTCATTTATCTTAGCCCCCCCCCTCCTCCTCCATAAGTACTCTAGACCACAGTGAATGTATGAGTGTGAGTGTGCATGTGTGAGCTTTTGCCTCTTCACACGCACCAGTGTGTATGTATGTGTGTGCATGAGAGAGAGAGAGAGAGAGAGAGAGAGAGAAAGAATATGTGTATCATAGGGGATAAAAACACAGCAGCTCCCCTTTCCATTCCCAGAGGACAAATCCGTAGCGGAAAAACTCATTTTCCTGCAAATAGTTTGTCAGTCGAGCTAGAAGGAGTGATAAATTATCACAGACGCTAGGTGAGGGAGGGTGAGAGGGAGAGCTTTTAGGCCCTGCCTCTTTTCCTTCTCTCATTCTCTCTCTTTTTCCTCTTTCGGCTCTTGTTTTCTCACATTCACTCTGTTTCCCCTTTTCGTCTCCTAGCCTTCTTGTTCTCTCTCATTCCAAAGCATCATTCAATCAACTACTACGGCAGTTGTCCTTGTTGTCTTCGGCGCTGTTGTCCACACAAGTCAAGTGCGTCTCTAATGTCCCCTCTCAAGCGATAAACTGACGGGCAGCAAAATAGATTTGTTTTTCGACTAGTAACACATCAAAGAAATAATAATTCTGTAGAGGGAAAGTGGTGGGATGATGAATGGCATTGACAGTTAGATCACAGTGGAACAATGGAGAGAGAGAGAGAGAGAGAGAGAGAGAGAGACTGGGAGAAGCAGAGATAAACATATGGACAAAAACAGATTCACAAAAAACAGAGAGAGAAAGATACCTGAACAGGTATAAAAATCTCGGTATCTCTGATGACGTTGCTGTGAAAAAGTCTCCCATAGGATGTAAAGAAATCTTATGCTTTTGTACTGGAAATGTGCAAGACTTTAATTCTTGAATCTGATTGGTTAGAAAGTGCTGATAAATTTTCCATCACAGTAGTTTTGGCCCTAATTCATAATTCCAAATTCAATTTACATGATCTAAAATCAGATTTAAAAAGAAAATTGGCACAAAGGGAGAAAGTCCCTTTAACATTTATGTCTCTACCGTCAGGACTATATAATACGTCATAATTTCTCTAACTTATGAAAGTCTTATTGACAGATTGCTTAATGTTTTCCAGTTTTTTTTGTGTTAGCTTAAAGTGTCACAAAAATTATCCTCACTGTTCTTCATGTCCTACATTATTTGCTCTGTCATGTGATTTTTAGTTTTGATCACCATATCTGATGGTTGATGTTGATCGTGAATATGTCCACTTGTTATTTTTTATTACAGTGCGTTTTGCAAAGTTTTGTCTTTTGGTAATGTCATTGCATTGGTTCTTTAAGTATTTCTAAAAGCTAATAGTATTTAATGGCCCTATTAAACTTTTAATTTTGTACCTATGCTTACATCCTTGACAGGGGTTATGGATTACCTTTGTGTTATATTGTATGTATGTGCTTTGATCAGTACCTGGAATATGGACAACAATTTGTTGATTTGCGTTAACACACTTTATTTATGCACTTAAATCCTGCCTCTGATCTTCAACTGTGTATTAATACTAAAATGGAAGTGACAACACAAAGTAAAAAAAAATTGTTGTGTAGAGGAATGGAACATATGGTATGCGCTGTTACTGAAAACAAATCAATTTCAAGGTGATAGAGTAACTCTGCTTTTGTGGCAGGCCTGATGTCGATTATTTTTCTATAACAGCAAGTCCTTTATTCCTTTCATCCCTCCATCCATTCATCCATCCATCCATCCATCTCGGAACCTCTGTGGTCCAACTAGGGACCATGGAGGTCAATGGTGACCATAGTATCTATTCCCATCTGTATGATTGTGATAGGACCACCATTCAACATTCACATGCACATTCACGCTCTACGGGCGATTTGGAAGCACCATTTAGACTAATCTGCATGTCTTTGGACTGTAGGAGGAAACCGGAGTACCCGGAGGAAACCCACAAAACATTCAATTCAATTCAATTCAATTTTATTTATATAGCGCTTTTAACAATTGTCATTGTCTCAAAGCAGCTTCACAA
>JAOVVA010000031.1:4969197-4982915 GCA_028565275.1 Leiocassis micropogon
GCTTGCAGCGGCACTCATTTTCTGCTTATGAAGAGGAATCCAGCAGACCAGCACGAGACAACGATATGGCGCAACCAAACGTAATACTGTTACATGATTGGCTGTTAGTGTATCACTCCCTACGTTGCTAGGTTACCAGAGAGCGAGTGCCTTTGTTAATGCAACTGTCACGGGCAACCGGAGGCGGACCAGAAGACCAGCAGTCAGCCCTTGTAGCGTGGACGGTAAACCCAAACGCGGAAGTAGCGCGAACAGGCAGGATAACCACGCGAGTTATTGTAAGATGTACTGCCGTATGTACTCTCAGATATTTAAAGGGGAGAATTTCAATCGGTCAGTCATCACTACTTTTTTTACAGCCAACCAAGACATCTGAAAATATTTGAAGATAACATGATGCCTCACCATGTGTCCAATCTGCTGTAAAGTAAATAAAAATGGTGACACATCTGTTCCCTGTGGAGCACCTGTTTAAGTTAAAATGATATCTCTATTATATCTCTACTAAATGATATCTTGATAAACTCTGTTGTTAGGTCTAACATGCTGAAGTGTTTATATAAGATGATCTAGAATCTACATTCTAAAATCAGTTCGTTTTGATAACAGGAAATGAATTAAATGCTCATGAGAAGTCAAAGAACATAATATGGACAACTATCAGCTGGCTCAAGACGACTATGAGTCAACAATGGTCATGTAAAGCAATGCGTCATCCACATGAAGTTTCCTCTTTTACACAAACTGCAAATAATCTAGGCAAAGTTGAATAATAAGAGTTTGTAAAATCTACTTTTTAAGGTATATTGATTTACTTTAAAAAGAGATATAGAACAAGAGTGCTATTTATTAACATAGTTTAATGTTTAATTACATGACCGAATTTTTCTTTAAAGCCACTGATTTTTTTTTTTTGTGTTTGCATTTCCCCTCTCTAACACATACTGTGCAGCCAGGCTCCAATGCATCTTCATGTAAACCCTGTGTTTCCTGGTTGGCTATGCTACTGTATTAGATAATGTATTGGCACCCTTGGCACTGATTACTAGATCCAGCGAACTTGCTGTTTCTTGTCCTCAGTTTTCTTGATAAGAAAGAAACATCACCTTAGGCTTACCAAAGTACATTTTTACAGTTGGATTTTTTTGAGGTTTGAACTTATTCAGGTTAATGAAAGGGAGGAGTAATACATGCAAAGTTTTTAGAAATAATTTTTAGAATTTTTTTTTAACATTGACGTAGAATTTTTAATTGAATTTTTAATGTGTCGAATATGCACAGAAAATTTTAATTAATTTTTAATGTATGTAATTTATTTTTTCCAAGGTATGTTTGTAGTATCGTTGTTTTGTCTTTCACAATCTTCTCTATCTACCTTTCCCTTTAGACCCTTACAGCTCTAAATGCCTCGGGTAACTGAACTGACACTCTTTTTCTTTCCATTTAAGGCTTCTGGACAGACTGCAAACTCCCTGACTATGAGGAAGTAGTAGGTCACCCTCCCACCCCTCCTCCACCATACTCCGAAAATCCTCCAGAAAACCCAACCTGTGCTCAGCAGGCTCTCAGTAGCTCAGCATCAGCCGTGGTGTTGGAGGCTGCTGAAAACGAGATCGGTGCTTGTGAGCCACAGGAACAGAACCTCGCAGCAGCCGCGGCTGAATCACAATGCACAGAGCGTGAAGAGCGGGACATACCTCCGGAGGAGGAGCTGAACACCAGACGGAGACACGTGACTGGCGACTCGGGTATCGAGATGTGCGTGTGCCAGCTGGACACGGATGAGTGCGCCGGGATGGAGGAGGATGAGGGCAGGATGTGTCAGGTGCCCAGTGGGAGCTGCTGCTCGGAGAGACAGGCTCTCAGACCCAAAGAGATCTCACCCTCACCAACATCCAATGGAGATCATGTCGTGTGACTGACATGATGCAAAACCTTGCCTGAAGTTGAAGAGCCTTTGGCTTTGTTGTGGTTAGTTTTTTGTTTTTTTTTCCGGCATGTTTTGCCATTCAAATAACAATATAAAAAAAAAAAAAACAAGGCCTTTGCTCTTATGTTAACAAATAACAATAACAAATGTAGTTTTTTTCTAGAGGGGATTTTTTTTGTATTTAGTGGGTTGAAGCGCTCTTGTTTTGCCATATGTTTCTGAGAAAAAAAAGTGAGAAGAAAGAGCAAGCCGTGCTTTGAAGCTTCTTAATGTTTCAGTTAACCAAATATCTCACTCGTCTTCGTGGCCTGAAACGGGGACATTCCCCTCTCCCCTCCTCCTGTGCGACATTTCAGTTCAGCCATGGCGTCACTTTCCTTGCACTGAGGCTGGAAAAAACTGCCTGCACACGTTGTTTTTCACAAGGCTCTGCTGCAGATATTGCAGCAGTGGGCCTGACATCAGCTGAGCTTCATCCCTCAGGACAGAGCTACATGCTGAGGATCAGATAACCGTAAGAACATCTTCTGCAGGAGAGCACCAGAAAGACACGATTACACACTGTGCTTTGCATACATGATACAGCATGTCCACATTGGTCCTGAAATTTGAAGATGACGTGTCTTTTTCCCCTTTTTATAACTATTCCATAAGTTAAATAATAATGGGAATGCACATGGTATTGCTCGTCATTCAGCATTGAAGATTTTGCCTTATTGTGGAAATGAGATGAAAATTCCTAGGCCTCTTTAATTAGGCTGCTTTCACACTATGGGTTTTTTGCTTTTCTGTTACAATGGGGCAGAGAATTAAGAATTTGACCCTAAATTCTTTAAAAGTTAAATTAAGTACTTATTTAATTTAAACATTTTTTAATTTAAACTTATTTTTAGTTATGTTGTATTGTCATTTTAAAATATACAACACGACATCCAGACAAATTTTTCACCAGCATTCTGTCCGTTTGGTTATTGTTTTTTTTGTTTTTTTTTCGTTCTCGCCTATTTAACTTGCAGCCTAAACTTTCCTGTTTCGCTTTTAAATCAGCGCTGCAACTGAATGAATAAAAAACAAAACATGCCCCGGTCTAGTGTAAAAGCAGCCTAATATTAAAGTTCTCAAATTAAAATTTTGTTAAATCATTTCTACCCAGGTTCGGGTCTGAAGCCAGCATATGTGATGAACATGTTGACTGCTGCTCCTGTTTGTTTAGGAGTCACACTGCCATCTTCTCTTTTAGCTCCCTTGGACCATATGCCTGTAAAGTTAGCATCTGTTTAAAAAACAACAAAAAAAAAACAATTGGCATCTGCCTTTTTGCAGATTTAAATATAATTTAAAAAATCCAAGGGGTTTAATAACATCTAATAACAAGGATTTTTTTTTATCCTGACAAGAAATGGCATATGTTGTGTTTCCAGAAACTGTGGAAAAGTGGATTGATTATTTTTCAATACATCAGCGTCAACCTTTTAACATGGGCACAGATTTTGTAAGTGCCACTTGAGAAGGGATTCTCGCATTTTTATACCATTTTTGTAATGTATAAAACAACTAAGTTGCTTTAAAGGAGTACTTCAGCTTATTTTTCATCTTTTTACCAAATTTGTAGCGTGTGTGCGATTAAAATAAACAACACCAGGGGGGGAGGAGGAAACCTGTTTATACCAAACTTACTGTTAATGGCGAGCTAAGGGGGGTTGTTGTGTTCCATTAATAAAAGTGTAAAATTGTTAATAAATGTGCGTATTTCCTTCAGCAAAAAGGCAAAAAATAGTTTTATGTACTTTTCAAGCTTCATTTGCGATCACATTAGAGCGAAACGCGTTGTAGGTTTTGCGCAACAGTGTGGTTCAACAGATGAAGACAGGGTCCAGAGTCTCTCTGAACAATTTAAATGAAAGAGCTACTTATCATGTCGTTGGATCACACCTGATTTCGGCAGGATTTTTTTTTTTCTGTTGCTTGAGACACACCTGGAAATATTTCTGTTGTTGGCACCTATGACGTTATTCATCAATCGGTGTTTTGTGTAAGCAGATTTTGAGTTTTGTATAAACTGGTTTTTGCATTCTTTTCTCAGTATAGGGGAAGCGGTTAAAAAATCTTCCACAGTAATTTTAATCGCACAGACACTGCAGATGGCTACATGAGTATGTGTGTGAGAGAGAAATTACATGTCGCCCATATAAAATGTGATTCTGTTCTGTCCCATATTTCAGGTAATACAGATAGAGCTGTATTCATGTGTTTTGGTTTTTTTGGTTTTTTAAAATGTATTTTTATAAATCACCTCTGGGTCCGAGTACATTCTTTCAGTTGTCTTAGTAAAAGCTCTGGGCCACATTTATCGATCTTTTTGCGAGGTTGTTTTGTTTTCGTAAGCCAAACCCGAACTAAAACCTCTCACCAAATTTGCGGGAGTTTATTTAAGTGATGCTGAGTTGATAAACGCTGGTTGTAAATTACTAAGCACGTTCACGGCAAGCCCAAAAATCTTCCAGTAACGCAGTTCAGCCCATGTGGCGATCCAGCTGCTTGTGCACTCTTCTGTAAATGCTCTTCTGAACAACTTACTAACTCAGTTCATTCATATCCACTTTGATAGCCGAGGTCTAACAAAGTAGTGTGAACCACTTGATATTTTAGCAGCCACCAAAAACCATGTGCTTTTTTTTTTTTTGCACTTTAAAAGACTCGCCAACATCAGCGATCCTGTGAAACACATGAAAAACAAAATGTTGGCGTGTAAAAAAAATTGGAGCAGGATGAAGCTCAGCTCTTAGACCTCCTTCGTCTTCAATCCACTTTCAGCTTCCCCACTTGAGTGCACTGATCGTCTGTTATTAGCACTTGGTCGGATAAACCCAGCCCTTTGGGAGGCTCGGTTGCGTTGAATCGTATGATTTTTGCGTAGTTTTGTGTGTATTCATAACCTGCGAAGATGATGAAGTCTGCTACCGTGGTGCGGAATCAAGTCGGAATAACGAAGCTGCTTTGCTAGGTGACTGTAATGCTAGTCAGAAGCATGCGTGTATGCCGGAGCATTCGGCAGACGAACTGGTGCTGCTGCCTCATTATTGTAATGGAAAAGCTCATGTGTCTTTCCGAAGTTTTTTTTTTTTTTTTTTTTTTTTAGCGTGGCTGCGCTCTGGAATGCTTTTTGGAAAATTCCACATTAGGTTAAGAGCCTGAGAGGTGTAGATATTAGATTGAAAAAGTTTTCCTTTCATATTTTAGTTATAGTTAAGGTTTTCAGGATTTCAAAGTGAAAACGTGAAGGTGCTTTATGTGTGCTTTCAGGACTGTAGATATATTTTCCATTTTTCCATGTTTGTGAAATATGACGGCTAATTTTTGCCAGGTAGAAAGGAATATAATTGCACAGCATTCACCGCCATTATTTTTGGCAGCAGCAGTATGTCAAATGTTTTCATTATTATTTCAAATATTAGACATTGATTTAATCATCCAAAAGATACAAAATGTTGACAGGATTGGTCTTTGCAACACAATGGACTTTTTATTAAAAGAGGTGTTTTAATTAGCTAGCTTTGTAGGTAGGCTCACTGGATTCCTATCCAACATACAGTATATAGCTGTTCAACTTATGTCTCATTTGGAGAACCTGCGCAGTACACGTCTGCGCACTATCTAGCAAGAATTCCTCTTCAGTTTGCACCATCACTTCCGTTGCTTGTGTGTATAGATGATGGAACCATGTGATTAATGTTTGGAGATTGAATCAAAAGTTCACTGCTGTTTCCGAAGCACTATTCACATGATCTGGCAGTTAGGAAAATCTAAAATTCTACACATAGTTCGACCTGCATATATTATTGTTTTAAAATTAAAAATTTGAGAATTAAAACTTTTGTCAAAATGTAAAAATTTTGACACAAGCCAACTTGTCAGAATTTAGAAATAGTATGTCCAAAAAACAAAAACAAAAAAAAAAAGATTGAGAAGTCAGAACTTGAAGATAAGAAGTCAGTTGTTTAGCTTTTGAGAAGTTAAAAATGAAGATAAGACCTTTGAAAGATAAACTTTAATATTTTATACAATTCTGAATTTTGAGAACTAAAATTTTGGAGCAAATCAAATATTTGAGATTAGTCACAATCTTGAAAATAAGGTAGAACAAATTTTCTTTTAGGCAAGTCATACTTTAATAGAACAATTTTTAAAAATTGAGCTTGTAAGACAAAATTTTGACAACTCTGCTGGCAAAAACGACTGGGAATATTTTGTACTAGATTTTTTTCTGTTCTACTTGGTGGAATTGGGCTTCCATACTGGAATGACTGTGGTAGTTTGGGAAAAGTTTGCTGATGCATGTGGTTGTGTAGATGCAAAGTTGCATGTCTCCTCCTTCTGAGTAGCGGTAGGATCTGAATGAGGTTCTTAGAGAATGAAGCATTAAGCTTCCTCATATAACCTGTGGCAAGTTATGTCGAAACAGTAAGGTGGGTTTTTTTTTTCGTTTTTTTTTTTCCAATAAAAAGGCATTAGTAGGTCATTTAGTTTTTGTTAGGTTTTAAGGAAACGATTGTACAATTCAAGGCCACTGTTTGCAATGGGCGGTTGTTAAATGTTTCTGCCTGTGTGTGTGTGTATGTACTTAAAGATGTGCAATGATGTCTTGGTTTCTCTCTCTCTGTGTACGTGTGGGAATATGTGTGAATCTATCTGGAGATGTGTGTAATAGGGAGAATTGCGTCTCTCTGTCTCTCTCTCTCTTTCTCTCCCTGGTCGCGGTTCACCAAACAGGTTAAACGTGGCAACGGAAACCGTAGTGACGGATCTGCAAGTGTTTTGACCAAAGGTTTAGAGCACTGATTTTCAAAATGCAGTCTGTAATTTCTTCTTCTTATTATTATTATTATTATTGTTATTATTACTGAAGAGCATCGTCAGAATTCCGTTGGAAGGATTTCAGAAACAAGTAATGGCACCTTGCATTCTGTTGGCTGTTCGTTCAGAAACAGAAAGCTTTGTGGCTCTGACAATAAACAAAACAATATTGCGTTTGAACCTGTTCAGGGATCTGTGGACTTCAAGGAGTCCCTGAGTACATAACGCTTCAGACCTTGTAGGTTTAGAGGGAAAGTCTCACAGCATTTCAGGGAAGTTTGGCTTCTGGTTCTCTCTGTGTGTCTCTCCCAAGAATTTAACCCTGATAGGACTCCTTTTCAGTTTCCATAACACATCCGACGGGGATGTTTACACTCATCGTGCCTTGTTCTTCACAATGAAGCTTTCCCGAGAAAGAATTCCCACCTTTCTCTCTCTCTCTCTCTCGCCTTTATCTTTTGTTTGTGTGTCTTCATACCTCTGTACTGTATCTAACTATAGGCTATGCACCGCAAATAAGAAAGGTAAAAGCTCCCCATTGGTTGTCTATACAAGCAATACTTTTCTCAGTTCACATTGCACTGCATCCAGGTAGACTTCGAAATGAGACTTTGCTATTTCTTTTTTGTTTTTCATGAACACTTTCGTACATTTATGTGTCTTTCATCATTTCAGAACGGGGGGGAAAGTAAGAAGAAGAAACAATAATAGAGCCACATCCTTATGCAAGCCTGTTCGAGGGCTTGTATGATTTTGAAGGGTCTGTTTTTGTAAAGCCATTTTTGCTTGATACTCTCATCGCTAGTAGGACGGAATTTCTGTCACACATCAACTGACTATTTTAGCTTCATAATCCATAATATCATTAAGTTCTGATAAAAATAATAAAAGTACACATTTACTTTTTGTTACTTATTTGTTACTTAGAAGAAGAGCACAGAACTATTCATTTTCTTTGTTGCTGTCACTAAGATCAAGCCAAAAAGAAAAAAAAGGATGGTGAATTGGGGGGGTAGGGGGTTTAAAAAAAAAAATGAAATCACTAAAGTGTGTGGAAAATTCTAACGCTTGGGGTTAATAAGAAGTCGCCTGTGTACTCTTTGTATTTTATTTTTGTAATAAAATCATACAGCACATGACTGTCTACCTGATGTCTTTATTTGCTCGAAATGTCAAGCCTGACTCGATTACATGACGCTGTGATATAATTAGCAGCATTACAAACTAAGGAGATATGATCTTTTAACAAGCATAAACAAGTCAAGCTCTTGCAAATATACATTATTTTATCAAGAACTTTAGCGAAATCATCAGTAGCAGCTGTGTGAGTGTGTCATTGTGTTTCTGCTGAATTTCCTCTCAGGAACTCTGCAGCTCTTGGCACAAACAATGAACTGATCTTGAGTCACATTTAGAAACGACGCCTCAGACACACAAGTTGACCTTTTTGGTTCTGGCACGTCGTCAAGGAGACACAAAACTCATTTTGTGTTGGAAACGGATGGGGAAGAAAAAAAAAAGAACAAAAATGCTTCCCACGTCCATGTTGAGTGCGGGTTATTTTAAGTCGGAAACCAAAGCCCATAGACAGTAAGAGAACATTTTTAACTTTTAGCCACCTCTAGTGGACAAAACTTTACAAAAAAAAAAGGGTTGCTTTTAGCCTCAGTACTGGGATTACATTTAGTGTAAGTTAGACTCATAAAGGAACATTTATTCAAATTTCAAAATCAAACAATTATTCAAAGGGGACATACCAATACCAGTATGATGTAATTTTAGAATATGGGGGGAATTTTATGTCAAGACCTGAAAAAAGCCCCCGATGCTGGGGGGAACAAGCATCACACAATGATGTCACTCAATATAATGTCACACAAAATTATTAACCACTTTTTTTTAGCACAAGTTTAAGGTGTTGTCACAGCTGACCCGTTTGAGATATCAAAAATCCCTCTGCAATTCTGCATCCTTAATATATTGAAAACACATAGGCCCGGTTTGTTGGCGATCGTATAAATCCCCTAGGAGGAGTACAGCAAAATCCACTGGTTGTGTTTTGCAAACGGTCCAAAATAATTTACTTAGGTGAGTAGAGCCCATGACATGAATAGCTTCTCATTTCTTAAACACCTGCATCAAGCCAAGAAAACAACCCATCATGCCTAGTGCCTACCGTACTTATGGTCTGGGGTTATTTCTGTTGGGTCAGGAGAAGGCTCGGTAACATTACGTGCCCCAAAAATGAGCTCAGCTGATGAGCTGAATATAGTGTTTTCCCATAAAAGTATTTTTTCTTTTCTGACTCGTGGAGTAAGATAAAAGTCACTTGTAATGATAAATGTTAACTACTATAACATGCAAACTTGATGTGGCTTGTAATGTCTGAAGTCATATTGATTCATGTGTGCGCTTAATTTTTGATAAAGGTTTAACAGAAAAAAATTTAAATTCTAATTAAACTTTCTTTTATTCATAAAATATTGTTACATACAATAAATAGGTTTCCTTCAGTGTTTGAGGTTTTCATACAGTCAGTGCAGAGTTCACAAAAACTCAGAACATTCAGCACAGGAACACACAAGACACACTACATGCAAAACTCTGCAACAGTAAAATCAGCGCCGTATATAATCAGAAAAAAAAAACGTATCTGTTTGTCGACCATAAAATCTCAGGTTTGTAAAAATTAAAACGGTACATTTTGCAACCCTCATCAACAACTCGGTGATGCCTGGGTTATATTTGTACCCTTGCTAGAAACATTTGTGACCGATCATTTCTGCTTTATTAGATTTTTACAGGGTCCGACTTCACAGGATACATATTTCTATCAGTATTTTTTATTCAAATCATCTGTCATGATGCAAATTTTCCATCTCGTATTGTAAATCCTTTGCTTACAAATATTTATCAGTACCATAGATTACGAACTTTAATGCTGCAGCTTGTAATCATGTCAGCCCACAATATTTGTGTAAATTGGATACATAATTGTTAAATATGTACTTGAATCTGCTAATGATTTCTAAAAACACAACTTGTATAAAATTCCAATAAAATGAGCCTTTTCGAAGTTATTTTACAGTCATAGCACCCCCTGGTGGTCAAACTGTGTGATGCTTGTTTAGAAATTTTGTAAAATCCAGCATGGTGATCACAATATATGGATTTAATTAGAATTAACTAACAATGGAAATACCTTAGTTGATATATTTTCACAGATTTTTTCTTTCATATAATTTGAAAACAACAGATTTCAAGTATAGTTGCTTAAATATCAGAGCTGTAGTGGTAAAAGGTAGTTTTCTATGTACAATTAAAATGCATTTATCTCATACGAGAAATACTTTCAAACGTATAAGGCCCTGTTGGTTTGGGAGTTAAATCCCATTTCCCATGGCGCTTAGCTCTTAGTGTCTAAAACTTGTTTGTTCTGACAGTTGAGTCGTTCATCCTTCATTTTTTTTCTGTGCACAAATTCACAACCGCCTGCACTGGCGTTAGGACATTTTGGACATTTTCCAGCCCAATCCACAAGTTCCACAGTAACTGCAGCCGCAACTTGCCGAGAGCTCAATACAAGCGTTTGCGTCGGCTCTCGTTCCAGTGGCTGTAAACCACAAGGCCCACGACGATAAGAAGGAAGAGACCCAGCATGGAGAAGAGCACGGTGAAGAAGATGGCAATGCTGCTCATTCCCTCCCCTTCCTGGTAGGCTGTGAAACAAAGGAACAGAAGTTTAGCTTGCGAATGTAAGAAGTGGGTAATCTGAAAAACAAGCTTATTTCTTTCATACCAAGGGCGTTCAAATCAAACTGGGACTTGGAATAAACGTTCTCGTGAATGAAGGCGTCAAGCACAGAAAGACTTCAAGCACAATATTGCGATGAGACTTTTAGCTGCAGTAAAACATTTGAATGGTACAAACATTTTAAAGAAAACCATACACCCGTGAAGGATGATCCCGGTTGAGGGGGCTCAGAGCCCACGGCAGCTGTTCCTGTGAACATTCGGCAAGTGGAACATCTGATCCTTGGAGGGTAAAAAAAAACAAAATAAAAAAGAACAAACAAAAAAAAAAACATAGCTTGTCGCCAACTTATTGTTTATGAAAATTGTTATAAAGTTATTGCTACATCCCCTGTACAGCCCTGACCTCGCTCCAAGCCATTTCCACATGTTTGGGAGTTCCTGGGAGGCCAGCGGTTCAGACGTGAAGCAGGCAGTCCGATCATGGCTCCCGCGTACTGAGCAAACTTTCTACCCTTGATGGTGTCCAAGCACTAGTGAAACGCTGGGTGTAGATAAGTGCATCAGTGTAGCAGGGGATTATATAGAGAAATAAAGGGAGTTTTTACTCTCATAACTGTGTTCTGTTATTCTGCACAATCAAAATCCCAGTTTGACATGAACACCCCTTGTAGTTTTAACATGAACTCACTTAGCCTCATTTATCAATTGTTTTCAGCAGTGTAGTTTGTAAATCTTTTCTTTCTTACACATAATTTTTGAAATGTTTGGGAAATACTAATCTGTCCCTAATTCTAACAATCAATAAATGACCTAATGCGTACACGGCATACTGTAGCTGAGGTACATTTACTGTAGTTATGCACAGAAAATTCCATAAAAAAGCATAATGACTAAAATAGCTCTTGCACTAAATCTAACAGGAATTCAGCACGGGTGTACGCAGACACACACTAACACTTCCTTCTTTTTAAGAGCACCAGCTATTTTGTCCTAACTGAAAAGCTGGTTGTATGTACAGTGCTCTGAAAAAAGTATAGATTTTTTTTCTTTTTTTGCATATTTGTCACATTTTCAGATTTCACAAACGGTTGATTGAAGTTGTTGCCGCCAAGGGTGGAACAACCAGTTTTTAGGTTTTGGGGGTAATTACTTTTTCACATAGGGCCAGGCAGGCTTGGACAGTGTTTTTTTTTCTCATTAAATGAATGATGTGAATCA
The DNA here is from genome assembly GCA_028565275.1 of Leiocassis micropogon. Classification (NCBI taxonomy): domain Eukaryota; kingdom Metazoa; phylum Chordata; class Actinopteri; order Siluriformes; family Bagridae; genus Leiocassis; species Leiocassis micropogon. The sequence continues at coordinate 4,980,956 of JAOVVA010000031.1, forward strand.
TGTGACAAATGTGCAAAAAAAAAAAGTCTGGAAGGGGCAAATACTTTTTCACAGCCCTGAATCTTATCCAGGGAGTATTTTGTTTATATGGCTTTCTTTAAAAGAAAGTTGTGACGATTGTGCCAATCGTCACAACATAAAATATATATAACTTTGGCTCTTTGATTAGAAGTCTATGAAACAAAGATACATTTACATGAACTCAATCTTTTGTAGGATAAAAGCCTGATATTTACAAACACTTTACTTCCTATGTAAACACTTCTAATAACCAATTAAGTCTGTAATATGCTAGGAGTTATTAATATCTGCTCAATTACTGTAGTATAATAATGTTGTTGTTTAGGATAAACACGGTCTTACTCCTGATTAACTCCATATTGTCCACACTTGGAACTGTGACCTCTTCATCATCGTCTTCCTCTAGTTTACTCCGGAGCACTGTCAGCTGGTACAGCTTCAGAGAGATGAGATCATGGTTGTCTTAAAAAAAAAAAAATGTAATATTAAATATTGTGATGTCATGTTTTAATTATATTACTATTAACATGTTACAATGTAGTAAATCATATTAATTCGTAAACCATATCGATATTATTTTATAACACATACATGACACATTCAAACTGAGATAAACTTCTGATATTTTAATCAAATACTCAACAAATAATAATGCTTTTGAGCAGAAGATACGATCGTATTGTATGTACTAATGTAATATATACGAGGGTGAGTCAAAAATGATCCGCACTCATCTGTAGACCCTCCTCGCTTTTCAATACACTTTGTTCATCTGTTAACAAGCTTTCCTATTCCCGGACTAAAACTGTTATAAGCACAGCGGTCTTCAGTTCCTCATCAGAAGTGAATCTTCGTCTTTGTACAGCTGCTTTTAGGGTGAAAATCCGATAAAGCAAGATTAGGACTACAGGGAGGATGCTTTAACACCTCAGAAAGTGTTTGCACTTGTTAAAGTACTTAAAGTATGCGTACGTGCATCGTCAATGCAATATCACGACGCCCTTGGACAGCAGCCCCATGTGTTTAATCCGAAATTTATCCTCCAGCTCTTCAATAAGCCTCTCACTGTAACGAGCACTGTTTTTTCTGATAATGTATCAAAACTGGCCTGTGAGAATCCCAGAAAACTGTAAGCATTGATGAACCAAAGGTGGTTTCAGTATTGATGGATTTGTATGTTATGTCTGATCGGTGAACACAGATATTAGAATTGTATTAACATACTTAATGCATACCAATACTAATGTATATGTACATGTACATATACACTATACTGGATAAGGATTACATTACAAGCACTTTATTGAGAAGATTTCATGCCAGAATTAAAAAAAAACAACAATCACAATACCACACACACACACACACACACGATACTGCTTTTCATTTAAGACACGAATTCCTCATAATGATAAAACTTGAAATGCAGTGCATGAAGAAATTGTGTTCACTTCTGCCACTTAAATCCTATAAATTAGTCTTATTATTATTATTATTTTATTGATTTTAACTGAAGTCATGCAAAAAAGAAAAAAAGTTTTGCTTTTCAGTGAGGTATGTTTTTTTGCACGTCACTAAAAAAAGGAATAAAGTCTGTGTTGTGTTGGCGTCACATGAATTCCTATAATCTCTCACTGCATAAAAGATAGTGACAACAGCAAAATAATTAAGGTTTTGCTTTTCAGTGTGGAACGTTTTCCTCATGTTACTAGTAAAAAAAAGGTAAGCAATAGACAAAGCAATAGGCTGGATTCCTTATAAGGGGATGATGTAAATTGTACAGCGGGGCTCAAATGCAATGCGTTTCATCGTACGGATCTTTTCCCTAAGGTAAATTGGGTAGATCCAGTTAAGGAAGTTAGAAGTAAAGGACAGTTCGGAGTTGCTGGTGGTTCTCGGCAATTCGTAGTTGAGTAATTAAAGTACTTGTTTTATTGTT
>JAOVVA010000031.1:4988833-5013054 GCA_028565275.1 Leiocassis micropogon
GTGTAAGCATTTCACTACATTTCGTACTGTGTATGACTGTGTATGTGACAAATAAAATTTGAATTTGATTTGAATTTTGATTTTGATTTGATATTCTAAGTACTATTTCTAATTGTGGCTTAATGGTTAGCACTATCTCCCTCGCTGTCTGGGTTCGATTCCCGGTTCTGTGTGCATGGAGTTTGCATGTTCTCCCCATGCTTGGTGGGTTTCCTCCGGGACTTCCGGTTTCCTCCCACAGTTCAAAGAGATGTAGATACTGTAAGGCTTATTGGCATTTCCAAATTGCCCATAGTGTGTGAATGAGTGTGTGCGTGTGTATGTTTGTGTACCCTGTGTACAGTGCATTGCAAAAGTATTCATACCCCTTGAACTTTTCCACATTTTGTCATTTTGCAACCACAAATGAAAATGTATTTTATGAGGATTTTATTTGATAGACCAAACACAAAGTGGAAAAATACTTGTAATTGTAATTTTTATTTTACAAATAAAAATCTGAAAAGTGTGGCATGCATTTGCACTAGGGGACTTCTGAAGGCAATAAGATTTTTTATTTTTATTTGTAAAATATTTTTGAAGAACATTTATCATTTTTCTTTCACTCCACAATTACATGCCACTTTGTGTTAGTTTATCACTTAAAATTCCAATAAAAGAAATTAGCATTTGTGGTTGTAACATGAGAAAATGTGGAAAGGTTTAAGGTTCAACTTTTGCAAGGCACTGTATTTGTTTCTTTTATTTTCTTATAAGTAAAAAGAATAACCTCAATTGTACAAATAATGGCAACATGTTGGCTTAGTTGTTATGTTAGTACTGTCGCCTCGCATCTCCAGGGTCCGGGTTTGAGTCCCACCTCAGGTCTGTGTGCATGGAGTGTTCTCTCTGTGCTTGGTGGGTTTCCTCTGGAGACTCTGGTTTCCTCCCACAGTCCAAAGACATGCAGATTAGGCTAACTGGAGTTCAAAATTCCTCATTGTGTGTGTGAATGTTGGCCTCCACAGTCCCAAGCTGGCCTACAGAGGTTCCAAAATGGATGTACAAAGAATAGGCGTGTTCAATCACCTGCAATTTGAAATGTTAAAGCCTCATGCGGCCCACCCTTACCTTTAATCACATATCTGATCAACAAACCAGACCGGTATTTCTGTAAAATGAATATTTTTTCATTTCATAAACAGCATGGTAATAATCTATCCACATATGCATAATGTGCAAATAATAATAATAATAATAATAAACAAACAAATAAACAAAGTGCAAACAATACATTCTGTCTGATTTACACTAGACAAAAAAGGGTAATAATGATTCTCCATTAACAGCTTTCCTTTTATCATTATTTTTATGATTCCTCGCTAATGAGGACATATAGGATATACTCTGGTTAAAAAAAAATATGTTAAATAAATATATAAATCTTATGGCTTTGTTGTGATTATTGATTCATAAATGTTTTAAATATAATGTACAGATGTACTCGTGAACAATTAATAGAAATTTCAAACTTACTAACCAAAACGAAAAAATATAAAACTTTTTATTGAATTTATTCATTGTGAATGATCTCTCGCAATCGCCTGCAATTCCAATATGAGCCACTAGGGGGGGGGACCATGCAGCCCACACTTTGAGAAACACTGTTGTATAGTATTTTGTATAATATTTTTGCAATGATATTAAAATTTTAGAACGTCAAATTCACTGCACTCTGGCTTACTGACTTTTAATTTATTTATGTATAAGGAAACCAACATTAATTTAAAATTCAGACATTTTAATTAAAAAAGTTAAACATTATTCTTATTCTTATTATTATCATCAGTATCAAATTAGTAAAAATAATATACATGACTTGTCTTTTTTCTCTCTTATTTATAACCTTGTACACTAGTTAGGGTGGGGTAGGACACACCTAAATTTCTTTATTACACTTTATTCATTTAGCATTCCATTAAGTAATGAGCTACAGATATAGATATATCTAGTCAGTAGCTTAAAAAAAAAAAAAATTTCATAACACATTATCCTCCTCAGTCCCAAATTTTAAAGTTTAATTTTCCTTGTGATTTCTTAGCACTGTTTGTTAGAACTACTGTTAACTACTGAACTTGATCAGTGATGTTTGGCTTAGTAGTCCTAATCAAATCAGGACAGTGGAGGTCTCAAGAAGTTAATATAATTCATTTCAATACGTCATAGGGAACTGTTTGAACTTTAACTCTTCTTATCTTCTTCTTCTTTTTTTACTTTGTTCAAGCCCAGTGAAACAAATCATCACTTCCGGGTTGTATTACGTAACCAAGACTAAGGGACTATCTACAAATTATAGTGTGGTCAAAATGTTTTGTTGGTATCTATAGTACACTGCATTATTATTATTATTATTATTATTATTATTATTATTATTATGTAGTTTTTATCTTTTTGTTTGAAACAAAAAGTCATCATTACTTGCAAATTTGCTTAAAGAATTAACTTTTTTAAGTCTCAGTAAGCATTTTTCTATAGCAATTTTCCTTTATGCTGTAGGTGATTTATTAACCGTTAATAGTACAATAGCTATTAAACAGGCATTCAGCTCATTTTATCATAAAAAAAAAACCTTTATGATTTTTTTAAAAAGCTTTTGTTTATCACATATACATTATTGCACAAAAAATTCTTTTTTTCCCCCCAGTTTATAACCCAGCTTAGGAAGTTGGCGTCAGAGTGCAGGTCAGCTGTGTTACATGGCCCTTGAAGCAGACAGGGGTAGTTAATGAAAGTCCTTACTCAAGGGTATAACAGTGGCAGCTTGGTGGAGTTTAATATATACATAAAAAAGACACGTAAAATGCGTTTTGGGTTATGAAAAAAAATATGATGCTGACAGTTGAGTTTTTTAATGTGCATGACTTAAACCTAGTAGTATGTTGGTGAAAATATGCATATTTAAAAATTACTTATTTTAGTTATGCATTTTATAGGGAATTTGTCATGCTATAAAATAGTCACTCACTCAATCATCATCTATACCGTTTTATCCTGTATTCAGGGTCGCGGGGACCTGGAGCCTATCTCAGGAGGCAGGGTACACACTGGACAGGGTGCCAATTCATCGCAGGGCACACACACATACACACTCATTCACACACTAACCTGCATGTCTTTGGACTGTGGGAGGAAACCCGAGTACCCGGAGAAAACCCACCAAGCATGGGGAGAACATGCAAACTCCATGCACACAGAAACGGGAATCGAGTCTGGCCGGGAATCGAACCCGGACCCTGAAAGTGCAAGACGACAGTGCTAACCACTACACCACAGTGCCACCCCACCTGGAAGTATTACCAAAGATTAATGTCATGCGAATCTGTGCAAAGTGCATACAAATCACTGCCTATTTCAATTTGCTGTTCTTTGTGAGCTATACATTTTTTGGCAGAATAATGTTTCTTTCCTTAAATTTTATATTGAGCCCTAGTTATGTTCAAAAACGTTGGTAGAAAATATGCATACATTAAAAAAATAAAATAAATAATAATAATAAAAAAAAAAAATATATATATATATATATATATATATATATATATTACTGTATATTTACTGTGATTGTTTAAGGTTAAAATTTTTAAAATAATAATAATAATAATAATAGTAATAATACAATTATAATAAAAGTGACACCAGCCATCTTTAACTCTGCAGTAGTAAGTGAAGACGCCGTACATCAGGGTGTGTAATTTGTAGACGGTCCCTTACGCGACAGTGTAGCGCGTTGGGCGCCGCTGCTGCAGTAACGTGTGTCTTTAGTCAGGACTGTGATCTTTACACACCAGCATTTTATATGGAAATGTACTGAAGCGGAAGCAATGGAGCCCATTCCCGAAACGCCCGAGAGTAAAAAAGTCGACATTTACAGGGACACATGGGTTCGGTTTCTGGGTGAGTAGAAGTTAGCGTGTCGGTGTGTGGAGCAAGTTACTGTGTGAAGAGATACAGTGTATTTAATGCATGTTATGAAGGAAACCGATGTTATGTCACTTCTGACTTGTACGTTGTCTCGGTTAGGGGTCGATACAGGATATAAACTTCATCAAGGCAGTCACACACACACACACACACAGTGAGAAGTTTCACACTAACTTAATTATATAAAACCTGCTTAGGGTCAAGCAAGGTCAGTCATGGGGGTGCCAAAACTTTTTAGCACCCAAGGAAATTATTATTATTTTTTTTCACTGACGCACACAGCTTTGTTTCGTAGTTAACACAATGCAAAAAAAAAAATCTAATAAACTAGTCTCATTTTAAAATATTTAATCCTTTCTAATCTTTATTTTATGATCTATAAATAAAACAGAAATTCTGTTTGACCAGAGTGTATATATATATATATATATATATATATATATATATATATATATATATCAAACACTGAGTGTGTCACAGGCGATCCTCTAATAGTAGGCAGCGTCATTGTCAACTTCTATGTCATAATGCAATATAATAAGATACCTTAATTTAATTACCCTATCATAAGTTGGTGGGCGGAGCCATGGGTAAACATTTAGTCTAACTATGAAATCATACCTTTATTTCACACACGCTACCATCAAAAACTTTTTTCAGCTCGTCAAAACCATGATTACCTGCTTCAGTTTACATCTGAAACACTGGCCCCCCAGGAACTCCTAGAATGTCTCAAACATGTGGAAATGGTTTGTAGTGAGGTCAGGAATGTACGGGGGATGTGGCAATAACTTCCTGTAATGTGCAAGTGGTGTTGGTGAATGATTGTGTGTTCTGTACAGGTGCGCACAACAAGGCATGTGTCGTACAACACACTCACGAAACATTCATGGGAACGACTGCGGTGGGCCCCGAGCCACCTCGGCAGAAATCTCATCACCGTACTGTGCTTAAAGTCAATCCTTTTTTTCTCCTTCCTTCCAGAAAAATTTGAATGTGTATGTGTGTGTGCCCTGAGATGGATTGGCACCCTGTCCAGGGTGTACCCCGTCTCATACCCTAAGTTTCCTGAGATAGACTTCAGGCCCTGTGACCCTGTATACAGGATTAGAAGATGAAAAGAGATACGTTTGCATTTGAAGTGCTAAAATGTTGCCGTTCCTGTATAATCCTGCAGGTTGCACATAGGAGCGAATTATTTGCTAATATGCCTTCAGGGTATTAATGATATCTTGACTCACAATACAAATGAAATCCTACTGTAGGTATTGTTATGATATCATATCAGTAGGGTCCTAGTGATTTCCATCCTGAGTGGGTAATGTAGGGAAACTAAGTGAAAGTCAAAACAAAATGTCATTACAAAATGACTCTAGGTTAATCTAGATGTTGATCCTTGAGCGTGGATTTTCCCTTTTAACACTTTTTTTTGACTGTTTTAAGACCTAATGTACTGTACGCTGCGTAATGCTTTTAGAGACACTGACATTTAGTCAGGGTGACTTTGAAATCCGCGGTGTTACTAAATTAGGTACCGCAGTCTACATTATTCACCACGATACACATACACACACACTCAACACACAACCTAGACAAACACAGTTCTCTTAAAGCTGTACATTTTGTACTGTTATGTGAAAGTTGGTTCAGTCAAATCTGAACGTGGTCACGTACAATATTTGGTTAGGCAAAAAAGCATACTGATGCAGACCTGAAGGGCCACTGCTATTCATTGTGATGTTTCCTTTAGCGCTTTGTATAGATCCCTTCGAGTGCATGAGTGAATAAGGATGCGATTTGAGACACAGTCCAATCCACAGATGTCCAATCCACCTGAACTTTTTCGAGAAACCTGAGAGCTTGAGGGAAACCCAGACAATCACAGCTTCAGAATCGTAACTTCTTTGAGGTTTAATTGATGTTGTGTCTATTCTATTCTATTCTCCCGTAGGATATTCCAACGAGGTGGGCGAGTCATTCCGTGCCCTGGTGCCCGTCAGCCTGGTGTGGGCAAGTTATGCCCTCGCTACAGCATACGTGTCAGCGGACGCAGTGGATAAAGGCAAGAAGGCAGCTGTGGTAAGTCGAGATAAGAGAGAGATATGTATCACAATTTTTTGTCTGGCAATTCATGTATCGCCACACTGACTCCAAAAACATTTTTCACTTATGTACGTTTGCATTTGATTTGGTTCAACGTTGCAGTTCCTCTATATTCCTACAGGTGGTGTGCTCTATAACTATTCACACACCGGCAGGTAGCAAAGCATCCTGTGTGGTAGAAGCAAATTATTTAACAAAATCTTTAAAAAAAAACATGTAAGCTGCACTGTGGCTTAATGGTTAGCACTGTCGCCTTGCACCTCCAGGGTCCGGGTTCGATACCCGGCCAGGTTCGATTCCCGCCTCTGCGTGCATGGAGTTTGCATGTTCTCCCCGTGCTTGGCGTGTTTCCTCCGGGTACTCCGGTTTCCTCCCACTGTCCAAAGACATGCAGATTAGGCTAATTGGCGTTTAAAGTGTAAGTGTAAGTCACAAAGTGTAAGAATATAATCGCAAATCTGTCATATAGCTTTTATTTGTATAGGACAATGCATACAAGATTGAATTGTGTGGAAATGAACTTTACTGTATTTGCTGTGTGTTGAGGCTCATGGTGATGAGCCGGGGAAGACGACGCGTGTAGCTGTGGCCGTCGTGGACACATTTGTGTGGCAGGCGTTAGCGTCTGTAGCCATTCCTGGCTTTACCATCAACCGAGTGTGTGCTGCGTCTCTCTATTTGCTGGGCAAAACCACGCGGTGGCCTTTACCCGTGCGCAAGTGGACCACCACCGCCATCGGCCTTTCTACTATCCCCTTCATTATCAAACCCATCGACAGGTCTGTCTGTGTTTTTAATTGAAACCTTCACGTGATTTTTACAATATGCACAATCATATAAGTTATTTTGGTAAAATGAATATTAAAACTAAAAAGAAAAGGAAACGAAACAATAGATTAGACAACAAAGCATAATTATTCATTTATACAATAATTTGAAAAAAAAAACAATAGTTTTTTTTAACGTTTGCAGAATTATTGGCACCCTCCACCAAAATAATTTGAAAATAATTTGAACTACAATATTGAATGTTCTTTTGACCTCTTTTGAAAGTATGCTCTGCTCACAGCTCAAATTCTGGACAACATTTGACTAATGAAGTGTTTGAAAGATTTTGTACCGAATGCTTGTCGGTTTTAAACAAGGAGTGTGTATGAGATTAGCACCATGGTTGCTTAGCACATGGTTGTGTATATATAAATATAAACATATGAGGGTTGTTCAAGTCAAACCGGGACTTGTGATGCAATTTCTTGTGAATGAAGGCATAGAACTGATTGACATTTCCAGAAGACTTCAAGCACAATCTGGTGATGAGACTCTTAGCTGCAGTAAAACATTTGAATGCAAATGTTTGAAAGAAGGCTGTACATCAATGAATCCTGACCGGGATGATTCATTTGGGCTATTAAAGGAATTCAAAATGATGATTCATTTGGGCTATTAAAGGAGTTCCTGGGAGGCTAGGGTTTCAGACATTAAGCAGGAAGTGAGAATGATCATGGCTAAGGTGTGCTGAGAAAAAAATTCTATCTTGATGGTGTCCACACAGGACACCATCAACACTGGAATAAGTGCATTAGTTTAGCAGGGGATTATTATAGAGAAATAACGGGAGGTTTTAACTCTCATAACTGTGTTCTGTTATTCTGCACAATTAAAAGTCCTGGTTTAACTTGAACACCCCTCATATAGTACATATGGTAGTGAATGATTCTAATTTTTTGTATAAATTTTCCCAAAGGCAAAGAGGTATGGAGACTGACCTGTAGATGATTGTGACCTATTGTTTTAAAAATAAATTTAATTAATTCAGGTTTTGATTAACCCCCCCCCCCATTGTTCTTTTTTTAATGGTGCCAATAATTCTGGGATCGACTGTAAAAATAAAAATCTGTATCTCAGAAATTGGCCATAAATGTTAATTTCATTGCTGCTCTACTGTTGCAACAGTATGAAATGATCACAACCTAGAAATTTTTCAGCCCTCTAATGCATTTTCGAAATGGTGTGTGCGTGCGTGCGCATGCATGTGTGTGTATTTCTGTGTGTGTATATACATGTGTATATACATGTGTTTATGTGTGTGTATGTGTGTGTGTGCGCGCGTGCATGTGTGGTGTGTGTGTGGTGTGTGTGTGGTGTGTGTGTTGTGTGTGTGTGGTGTGTGTGTGGGTATGTGTATATGTGTGAGTATGTGTATGCGTGTGTTTTTGTATGTGTGTGTGTGTTTCTTTTTTTCTGGTTAAAGGTCTGTAGACTTCCTCCTGGACTCCAGCTTAAGGAAGATATACGGTGGAGGAGAAAAGCACGAATGAAGCCGAGGGAGCTGATGTACAGACGTCCATGTAAAACCTCAGCAGCAGCAGCAGGGACAGCTTTCTGTTTCCATCCTATCGTTTCACCATGAAGCACAACCTCATTGGATTTCTGGGGGTGTAACGATACAGCATACACACACAGTAGTTTGATATTAGGCTCTCGATCTGAAATAACAATTCATTAGATCGCGTAACGAAGTAGGCCGCTTCTCACATTTGTCATAAAATACATTAAAATACAGAATACAGTAAATCGTCTGAATTAATCAGACAAACGTACTAAATTATAATTTTATTTTTGAATTTCGGACAAGTAACACAACACTAAAGGTGATGGTGGAAAAGAAATTATGGCGTATGAAAAATAAATAAAATCATTACGGGTGTAGCTGTATTACCTTCAGCAGTTAATAGGAGTTTGTCACATTCTGAATAACTTGAGTCTCTTGCACAGGATCCTGATTTTTTTTTTCTTCTTTTTCGTCAGATATAGAGATCTAGTCAAAAGTTTGGACACACCTTCTAATTTAACATTTTTTGTTTGGTATTATTTTTTTAAGGATACCGGACATTTGAAAACTATGAAATAATAATAATAAGGAAATTACTGCATATTTTGGATGTACAATGTAGAAAGAAATAAAAATAAAAATCCATGGAATTAGAAGATGAGTCCAAATTTTTTCTTTTGACTGGTACTGTGGAGTCATTCTATATTTTGTTGAATGAACTTGCATTTATTTTTCTAAATTTTATTCAAGTTTTACTTGGCACAGTCAAGCCATATAAGTTTTTTTTTTCATGTTTGATTGAAATTGTGAAAGTGAGTGAGTTACGAATTCACCTTCATAGTGAAAATCATTGTGTTTTGAACAATATCAAAAGCTTATGAACAAATAAAATTTTTATTTATTTTTATTTCACACTCAGGACCACAAAAAGGCCATGTCACATCAACCAACAATATGCACACACAGAAATAATTGGTGCATAATATTTGTCTAAGTTGTACCTCAATGCATTATATTGAATTTTTAAGATGGTTTTCAGAGCAGCTTATTGAGATGTAAAAGTTAGTGATAGTTCACTATGCAAATAGACACCAAGCCATAAGGTGCAAATATTTACATTTTTAGTACATTTTTATTTTACATTCTAACAAAAAAGGACTAAAAATTTTTTTTTTCTTTTTTAAAAACAAAAAAAGGTGGCTGTGATGACAAACACATAAATAGTGAATATTTTTAATTCTGTAGGTGACTTTAATTACTTTCTATTATCTGAAAATATTTACATATCTTATTTGGACTATACATGCATCTATAACTACTGTGGAACACAAGGGAATGAGGGTTTATTTGTTTACATATTATTTTATTATGGTTTCTTTTTTTTTGTTACCTTAAAGAAAATTATGAAATGTTTTCACGTTATGGGGCATCGAATATATCAGTATGAAATCTGACAAAGTTAAACGGGTTGGTTTGTTCACACTCATTTGTTAGCTGTATTATGAGAGCATTTGAGAGTTTTCTTTTAAAGAACTTCGGGGTGATGCTTTTGTTTTAAAAATATTTTTAAATATGTAATAAAACAAAAGAAATGCTGTACCAAATTCCACAATAAAGTGAATTATAAAGAAACTAGACTCCTACTTGAATCCTACTGGAAGCTCAAAGTGTGGCTCAGTCAATAGTCTGTTTTACATTAAAAAAGACAAAATATATATGCAATGCTAATCCATTTATTTTCAACAGAATCTAGATACTTGACATTGACATTTGTTTATCAAAAATATTAAAGGGGATCTATTATAACTAATAATTTTTACATTCAAATGGATCTCCAGTGTGTATGTGTAAGAATGCTTCTTGTCCTTTTTTATTTTTTTTGGAGGTGCTTTAAAAAATTCTTATAGGTTTCCCCCTAATGTGACCTCATATAGGAGCATCACCTTGTTACTCATCTCTGGCAGGGTGTGGCTCAGTAGAAGCTCATTTACATAGATACTGAAAAAGCACAGGTGGATGGATTGGTGACCCACCTCGTGGCCTAAGTCTCCTGGTATAGACTCCAGGCCCACCACCCCGTATAAACAGCGGTATAGACGATGAGTGGGTAAAAAAACACATTCAGTGGAGTAATGCAATAAATAAGAGTTAGAGGGATGAAAGATATCTGAGGTGTTTTTCAAACATTTTCAAAGTATTAACAAACTTTAAGACCAGTATTAACGTGTTTTTTAATAGTAAATATGGGACATTTAAAATACCAGATTTCATAGATATGACTTTTGGGCCACCCTTTGACATTACATGTAACCTAATCCTACTACATCAAACTGATCATCCCTCTATTTATGGTTTGAAAATTTAATTTCATGTAAAATGCTTATTCAAAATTAAAATAGCAGAATTCCAATACACTGATTTTTCAGTGAGTTTCAAATGATCACTTCTCAATGGCGACACCCCCCCCCCCCCATTTTATATATATAAAAAAAGATGCTAATTTAAAATGACCCATGATTGATTTTTTGTATTTCCCACCCAAACATGTTTCTCCACTGTCTAACTTCCAGTGTTGTAACACCTGATTTCACCTAGTTACTCAAAAGAGGTGATTAATGGTCAGTTCTGAGAATGTGATTGGTTGATTGAAACAGCCCCGCCTCCAGCATTGCCTTAAGTATGAGGAATGATTAAGTTGATTAGTTACCTACACCACTGTTTCTCTGGTTGGCATAAAGATGATTTTAACACAATATTTTCTGGTGTTGCTTTTTGTAGCCTCTACCTTTGGACAGAAAGGTAAAATTGCATAGTTATATTACTAGCCTTTATTTTTATTTATTTTTTACTTGGTGAAAACTTGGCAGTTTTGCAAGAAACATCGAAAACCGAAAAATGTCACAATCAGTCCCTTAACCCATTGGGTTTCTCTATTTCCAGTTTAGCAGAGATTGATTGATTGATTTGCTTGACATATTCTTCAATGCACGTAACTTATTTGTGACCTTAAAAGCCTTCTTTTGGTCATGCTTCTAGTGATCGAGTGTACAGATAATACAGTCACTATAAAATGGAGGCCGAAGTTAACCTGGGTTGAAAAGTTGGACCTTTCCAAAGCTCGTCTGGGGAGTTGCCCACCCTCGAGTTTATCTGTGGAGGATGACGTGCTGCTGTTTTCCGTCCTGCTCAGTGACTGTGGTTTTAGAAGGCTGGTAATGTGCTTGTTTTGTTTGTATACTTGAAGTTTTTCAGACATCCAGGCCATTTGAAATTTATTGTAGTAGTAATAAATCACAGTACAGTAGCTAGCCTTGCTGTGTCAAATCTGAAAATTTGAGCCAATACATTTTGTGTGGATGTCTCACATTCCGGCTTAAATGTAGTTCTAGTTGTAGGTTACTTCCTCACAATGACTTTAAGGAATAATCCCTCTTTTTTAACTTGTAAGACATTATTAGTCTTATTAGTCCCCCCCATTGACGTTTTCGTGTTGAGCTACTTGCATTTTAGTTCATTGGTTTCCAACGCCGCTCAAAATGCTTGTGATGGTACGATTCAGCCGTGGCATTCTCTCTAGTTAAAGACCGCAAACAGTTTTTGTTTAGTCCTGTAATCTGTCCAGCTGTCCAATCTCATCATTACACGGGCTTCAAACTGTTCAGTTTTCATGGTACTACTGTGAAACCTAACAATTATCACTGTTTGGTTCTCTAGGAAAACAGAGACATTAAACACCCATTAACTGTAACTGCTCTAGCATTACCTCTGTTACTTTAGTGTTACACCAACCATCATTAACACCACAATCTCTCAGCACTATTTCAGTATAAACTTGTGTGTCAGGGTGGAGTTTCCTTTTAATGAGCTATGGAAACTTTCCTGTACGATCATAACTAATTACCTGGTTGGAACTGGTTTTGTTCAGGTGAGTGAGGACAAAGTGACATACACCAATGTGCTGACTTACAGCTTTTACCCTGAGCTTTTTTCCATTACTGAGCCAGTGGAGTGTGTTCATAATATGTAAGTATTTCATATTTGAATAAAGTTTTAATTATGTAATGTATGGTAAAAGTGTTGATTCAATGTGCTGGTGAATATTCCCGAACAGATCTAGCAATGCTGGAGTCATGGAAAACTTGAAAAAGGACCTAGTCTTCAATTTGGAGTTGATGAACAGTAAGTGACAGATCTTCAGTGCTTCATGTAAAACTTGTTGAAATTCCAAGTCAATGTGAAGTTGCCCAATTCTTAATCAACAAAGTTGTATGCAGAGCTGATAATGGTTGCTCAAAGGTACTCCGGGACATGCAGTTTAAAACAATTTGTGTGTAAGGGCTTATGAATATATAATAAGTGTAATGGAAATGCCATAAGTCCTGCAAGCTAGCATTCAAACCACATTTATCTATGAGTAGGACTCCCTACTCCCATATCCTTGGTGATTAACATAACCATAGCCAAACATATAACCAAAATATACTGCTACCATATTGAAGTATTTTGTCTATCAGGGTTCGTTAGCATTTTGTGCTGGCTAACTTGGCATGCATGCTCTGTGGCTGTAAATTTTCTGACATCAAATTGTATTCTTGGATGTAATCTAAAGAGATGATTTGTGCAATAATGCTTAGCCCCCCCCTTTTTTTTTTTGCGCAATTGCATACAAAAATGAGAAGGTTCCAGGTTCGATTCCCACTTCCATGAAGTTTGCATGTTCTCCCCGTGCTTGAGGTGATCAGCCTGTGGCATTGATGAGGTGGTGTTGAAGACCAGGTTGCTTTGATGGAAGTCAAAAATTCAGGCTTTTCATGTCATGAATCTAGAACAAATTTTTAAAAAAGTATTTTATTTGTAGAAGTGCTAATATATTCTGGGAGCTTAAAAGGTTCTTGCCACTTGAGCACGGTTTGAAGCTCCTTTGTTTTTAAACTGCATTTTTTTGCATAAATCTTTTGCATTTGTAGAAAATTTTCATAGCTTTTACACTGTATGAAAATGGCATCGGTTCAGAACTGTTTTGTTCTATAGGTGATTTTAATGGGCCTGCTCCATCCACTACATTCTTAGTCGGGACCAGAATTCCCATTCGGGCCAGAGTGGAACACCAGGGACCAAATCCTGTGTGGATTTACCTGCAGCGCTGCATGCTAGCAAATACTCCAGATCTCTCTCAGGCCAGCCAACTACATAGACTTATTTCTAATGGCGGGTAAACATTGTTCAGTTCTGGTGGGCTCCTGATTTATTGACACTTATATATATATATTTTTTTTACCATCTGACTTAATAAAATGTACATATGACTGGATTTGTTTAAAGATGTCTCGCCGAAAGCAAAGAAGGAAATGCAACTTTCTTGCCAAGAAGGGAACCTTCAGAAATTCGCCTTTACTTTCAGGCCTTTAAATTTGCCTTGGGGGAACAAGTGAGGACTGTTCTGTATTAATACTACTGTATATTAAATGGCTAATGTGGGTTTTATGATTGTCTTTTGTAATGAGCAAATTATAAATGAAGAAAAAATTAAATTTTTCAGGTTTTCCTTTATTGTGACATGTCTACATGGGATCGCCAGAGTTTCAATGTCGATAAGAAAGCCTGCCAATATTTGAAGGATCAAAACAGGTAATCTGTACTGGCTAAATGTTGGTTATTCCCATAAGATGTGCACTTGCTTAACAAAAGGTATATACAGTATATCTGATTACTTGCAACTAGGTGACTTTATAAACTCACTTCACTGTAGGGCTGTGCAGAACCTTTTAAACAAGCTCAAGAATCCTCAAGAGGTGTAGATTAGATTTTTCTTCCCCATTCTAAAACTGTAGCTTGTTTTTAAACATGCATTATATGGACAAAGGTATTTGACCAAACCTGTTAATTGATGAATTCGGGTGTTTCAGGCCCTTCATCGCCATTGAAAGTCAATCTTAATGCTTCAGCATATCAAGACATCTTGGCCAATGCTATGCTTCCAACTTTGTGGCAACAGTTTGGGGAAGGCCAACATGACTATGCTCCAGCGCACAAAGCAAAGACTATAAAGACACAGTTTGAGTTGGGTGTGAATGAACTTGACTGGCTCCCACAGAGCCTTGACCTCAACCCCATTGGGATGAACTGGAACGGAGATTGCAAGCCAGGCCTTCTCATCTAACATCAGTGCCTGACCTCATAAATGCTCTACAAAATGAATGGGCACAAATTCCCACAGAAACACTCCACAATTTTGTGGAGCGCCTTACAAGAAGAGTGGAGCAAGAGGGGACCAACTCCAAATTGAAGTATGTGTTTGGATACAATGTCAATGTAGGTCTGGCCAAATACTTTTGTCCATATAGTATGTTTTGAGCTATTGAGGGTTTCATTGGATGGTCAATAGTTCCAGCCTTCTAAAGTTGCACTACAATAGAAATGAGCAAACTGGGAACATCTTGGAAACAATTCTCATTCTTTGGGTACTTGGATTTTAAGCCTTTTTTTTTTTTTTTTTTTTTTTTGGATTTATGGTTCACAGGCCTGAATTGAACACTTTTCAACTGAAGCTATTTCGATGGAAGATTAATTGTCCTTAATGTTCTAGGTGGGAGCTTTTGGATGATCCAGGCCAAAGTTATATCTGTGGCTGCTGTGATTCAACCTGTATTCATCGAACCACCTTTGAGCCTGGTATTGTAACTTTAGTATCGGTGGTGTTGGTTATTAGTTCAGTTGCGATTTGCCTAATCTTTGATCTTTTCCTCAAGGGATGGATACACAGCTGGTTCTTGGGCCTTTTACAATGGTTGATTTTCAACCAAGTGAAGCTGACCAAGGTCTGTATATGTTGGGTTAATATTGGGGAAAAGAAAGCATGCTGTGCAAATTATGGTGGTGTATCTTTAGGATTAGTGATGACTGGGTACTGAGTCTTTGGGATCAAAGGTATTGGTGATGGAGCATAAAGTTTAGTTCAGTTATCTGCTTTCCTAGTTGTGATGTCTTCCCTTTTGACTTTCCTCCAGGGATCGATACGAACCAGATTCTTGGGTCTTTTACGACGATTGCATCTCCACCCGGAGCATCAGGTGAGTATGCAATCTGGTAAGCTGACAAGGTCTATGTATGTTAAGTGAATTTTTACGAAAGATCATAACATGTGAATTGTTGTGTGTTTAGGGCCGGGAGGATTTCCTGTATGGATTTTGGCGCTTGCTGTTTGCCTGGTGCTCATCTTGAGCGCCGGAGCCGTTGCAACGAGCTACTACTTGTGTTTTTGGCGGGGTGGAAGGCTGGGATACCGACCAAGTCGAGAACTTCTGAATAAATATTAAGTGTGTTGCTTTAAAGGTTCTAAGAGTTCTTTGCGATCTTGTTTCGAGTTGAAAGGTGGGTGCAGGGTTATCGCCACTGCTTATGTTTCAGCCACTAAGCCAGATAAAAAGCTTCATCAATTATTCACACCGGAGTAATGTCAGGGCAGCCCCATGTTTACAACAGCTGGAATGTGAGGCTTATGAATACCATACCAGGCCATGCATTGAATCCACAAGGGGGCTCCACCAGCACTGTCGATCTCAATCATGCTTCTGTCTGGCTAAGAACCTGCAGGAACAGTTCAGGCAGCCAGCATAAACATGAGCTGGCAGCCCTCCGTTCTCTGGGGACGATCAAGGCTGAATTTCTCAGCAGAAGGGTGTGCAAGTGAAAAGACAAAGCACAACGAAATGGGGGTGATTTTAGGAGTGAAAAACCCCATCAAGTATGCATCTACTTTTTCTTGAGATGATTATAAGAACATGTGCGTCAATGATGGGTAGTGTTTTAGCACTTCATCTTCTATTTCGTTTGTTTTAAATCAGACACTGGTTAAAAGGTTCCGAAAAAGACACCTTGTTCCAAATATGCCCAATTGGGTTAATGGCCCTTTACAGTGTAATTAAAGGGAACCTCCACGTCAAGCTGGTGTCAACTTTTGAGTTCGGAGTGTATTTGTGTGCAAGATGAATAAATGCAGAATTGGGTTCCTTATATTTATCTTGTAAAGTCAAATTCTAACTCCTTTAGAAATTTTTTAACATTAACATTCCTTCTCCTATGCTCTGTTCTCCCTCACCCTTCCACCTCCTCCACCCTGCCTTGCCTTAGGGCTGCCTCCGTGGCCTCATTAGAATAATGGGAATGCTGCTGCGATGGGCAGGTCGGTGGGGAGAGAGAGAGAGTAATGTTTTAATTCGCCTGCACGAGTGTCGGGCTCCGGCTGCATCCAAACATTTATTATGAGGCTCCCTTGAGCAATATCACGTCGCATTAGGAGGCCTGAGGAGACAAAGAGCTGATGAATTGAATTAATCTGCAGAGCTCCGTGATAGATGGGCCTGTTCAGCCGGGCTGGGAGAATGGCCACATTGTTCATCTTTCACTTCAATGGCCACAGAGCCACTTTGATTTGAGCCTTGTATTGAAGTCCACAAGTGGGCAAGGAGGGGTCCCTTCTTACTCCTGCTTTAAACATGGCCACAGTAGATTTACACTTGCCCTGCTACCATAAACTTCTCTACGATGGATGCTTTTGTTTTACAGGGTAAATTTATTTTACCTTCACTAGTTCTATGATTTTTTTTTTTTCCATCTCAACATTCAACTTGAAACTATTAAAGGAACAATATACCTTTTCATCTAATCTTCATTTACCACATCTAGAGTGTGTTTTCTGCGCAGTTGCCACAACCAAGAATCTCAGCATGCTGTTCTGTAATAATCAAAACTGTTCTCAGAATAAAATAAAATGTTCACCCAAATGCGGATGGCTTCCCTGTTGAGTCTGGTTCCTCTCAAGGTTTCTTCCTAGAGTTTTTCATTGCCACTTTCGCCCATCAGGGTCAAGCTGACAGTTATAGTCCATACATACTTTTTTCTGTTCTAATTTATTTCCTTAAAACTGGTATAGCTGCTTTGTGACAATGTCAAGTGTTAAAAGTGCTACACAAATTTAATGGAATTGAGTTGCTGAAATGTCAGTAGGATGTCTTCGCCCATCACTCACTGACAAAAAAGGTAAAGATAAAGGTGCTCGAGTGTGACAGATGTCGTCTATACTGCTTTATCCTGTATACAGGGTCACACCTATCCCAGGAGATTTAAGGCATGAGGTGGGGTACTCTCTGGATAAGGTGCCAATCTGGTAACGCCAATTAGCCTCCTGTGGGAGGAGGCCAGAGCACCTGCATACTCCATGTGTGTAGACCCAAGGCGGGAATCGAACCTGGACCCTGGAGGTGCAAGGCAACAATGGTAACTGCCACGCCACCATGCGGCTGTCTTGCTAAATGTTTTTTTTTCTTCTTTCCCACATTGGAGCTTCTCAATAAAAGAATCATTCCAGATATTTAAACTTTCAAAAATTCTTCCTGCTGAAAATGTCATGCTATTTCTGATATGCACCTTGAGCTTGATTATTCAAAGACTCCTTACTCAAGAATTCATTTGACAGAATTCAACAGGTGCCCCTAGACTTCCATCATGAGCAAGGATGATGTAATAATTTTCACTTCTTTGCTAAGTTCGAGGAAATACGTTAAGGTTTCCAGCTTGTGGTACTCCTTAAATGGTGACCCGTGAATATGAGAATGAAGGAATGAATGGTATTTAAACAGTCCTGCAAACTTTGGGGTTATTCAGACGCTGAGGTTAAAAGCGTTGTTTTTACACCTTGTGTATTTGCTTTGCCAGGGAAAGTGATTCTGTGGTCAGTAGGGAAGAAGAGGTTTTCCTGATGCCAGTAATTTAAGAAAGTTAATTTATTGGGGTCAGTTTCTGGCTCGGACCGGTCCGTCTGCCTAATGGGCGACACTGCGCTGCTCTTACAAATGCACTACAAGTTCGAATTGATTTTTATGTCTGATAATGTAAAAATAATGATTTACTGGGACACGGGAGAGGTTTGCTGCAAGTTCATTGTTGCATTAATTTTTAACAAGGTTTTAAATCATTTTCGCTGTCTCCGTAAAAAGTAGTGGACAAAAATAGAGGGAAAAAGAGCTTGCACTTGCAATAAATTTTTCGTGTATTGTAAATACTATAAATAGTATAACTAGCATGATTGATTTTTTAATAAATATATATCCTGTTGTATGTCATGCTTCTCTGAAAACGTTACTGAAGTACATACAAGTTATTTCCTTGATTCTTCTTTAGAAGACCGGCTGGTGTCAAAAAAAGCATTACATGAAAGCGAGTTCTACGAGCAGAAACACCTTGTTACTGAAAGCGACCTGAGAAGTGGTTGAAGTTGAGAGGAAGGCTATGGCTGTTTGAATATTTACACTTTACTGTTGTCTTGAGCAGAAAAGCATCTCGCTGAACCCACATAGGGTTCTAGTTCAGACTTTCAGAAACTGGAGGACAAGATATGCGACTATCAGAGTTGTGTCTATCTGTCTTTAACTTTTAACTGTCCTAAGTACCTGTTAGGCTCCATTGTTTCCAAAAGGCATATATTTTTATTTTTTCTATGAATTGAATTTCCAAAAGTCAGTTCCTGTATTATGTATGGATGGAGAGATGAATGGATGGAAGAAAGGAAGAAACTTTAGCACTGAATAGTACAGGCAAATAGTAATGTGTATCTACATCAGTGCGAATATTGGCATTGTTCTACTTACAAGGTGTGGGTTAAATAAGATTAAAGAATTACGATAGATTAGATTAGATAAAAGATATACAGTAAAGAAGTGAATATTATATAACACTTCAATAAATATGTGCAGTAACTAGAGAATTGATAATGCCGCAAAATGGAAAACGTATATATAAAACGCCCATATAAATTGAGCAGGATATAGCTCTGAAAAAAAAGAGACCACTGCAAAAGAATCAGTTTCTTATGTTTTTTTTTTTTTCCTTACAGGTGCATGTATTGGTGAGATGAACAGTTTTGATATTTTTTTTGTGAACTGCTGACAATATTTCCCAAGATCATGCAGTATATCCCCAAATTGCCTGTAGTGTGTGTGTGTGTGTGTGTGTGTGTGTGTATGTGTGCCCTGCGATGGGTTGGCACCCCGTTCAGGGTGTACCCCACCTCGTGCCCTAAGTCTCCAGGCCCCCCGAGACCCTGTATACAGGATTAAGTATAGATGACGACAATGTAGTAAACTTGCTACTGTACATGCCATGGTAAACTGTAGTACAGTATTTACTATAGTAAAGAACTAAATGCAGTAATAGACTGTAGACTATTTGCACATTTGCACGCACACTTTATGTTGTCTCTTTTGTATAAAAATGTAGATAGTTCTCTGTTTAACTTAAAATTTCAATCTGTCCTGTCCCAGCTAGCCAGCTAATTAGGTCTCCAAGTTAGGTAGATTTTTTTTTTTGGTGTTAATTTATGTTGTTAATTTATGTTGTATTGTAGCACCTTGGCCCTGGAGGAACGGTGTTTCATTTCTCTGTGTACTAACTATTTATGGTAAAGTGACAATGAAGCCTACTTGACTTGACTTGACTAGTATCTACTACAGTACTGCACACTATAGTAAAATGTATTATTTTACTCGTGTAAATCTTACTCGTGTAACATTCCACAACACTGCAGAATTTTCTATATTTTCTACTGTAAGGTTATGTAATGGCTTCTTTTTTTTTTTAATAAACTGTGTAAATAAGTAAATGTATAAATCGTAATTTTGACAAATAAAATAGAAAATGTTCAGTTACTTAAGGGCTTTTCATCTTTCATACGTTTCATCTCTTTGTACAGATAAAGGTCACTATGTACCCATAGAAATCTGGAGAGAAGTGTGAAGTACCTTGTTTAAAAGAGTTATGGGCAGTTAGTCACATGAAAAAACATGTACAGAGATACATTTACTAGGATCTTCCTTGTCAAGCCTGTAAAGATCAATCAGTCATATTAGACAAATATTGGCTTCTCTATTCTTTGAGAAAACAACTATCTCCACATGGCTTCGACAGCCTGTCATGCAACCAAACTATGAATGACTTCACTGATTCTTTTCATTTGGCCAAAATGGTGAGAGAAAAAAAAGGCATTTTCAGAAGGAGACAAATGTTTGACATATTGTTGCTGTTGAAGTGGCACAACGCAAATGCATCAAGGCATGTGGCAGCAGATTCGAAGCAGAATGCCAGCAGCAGTGTCTGAGGCCTTCACTAAAGACGTTTGCATTCTGAGATATGTCCAAACTGGCGACGTCCAAACAGATGAGTGCTAAACTGTAATCCGCTGAGTGCAACTAATGCCAAACAATTCATCTTAAGCTTTAAACAAGGTCTTTTTTCCTTGATAATTTAAATCCACTCTGGAAAAAAAAAAAGACTTGGTGGTATTGATGAGGAATGTTGGAAAATACATAAAATTAAACAGTCACCATATGCTGGAAATAACAACAGATCAAGGGAACTCTATTGGGCATGGCAGGCTTCCTGCAGCATGCGAGGACCTTGGCAATGTTCCTGCATTCTTTAAAAAAAAAAAATACAGACATGCATGGAATTAATTAGGAGCTCAGTTGTAAATGAGAAACGATACAGAAACTCATCCTCTATAAAAATTGTGGAGCGCTTTGTAAGGCTATCTCAGAATAATGGTGGAACAATATAAGCAAATTTCTCATAACTATAAAATTAATGGCATCTTTGGTGGAAAAAGTTCAGGTGGAGAGTGAATGGAGTGGCATTGCATTGTGTTTTATACCTCACGCAGCTACAGTTGTATTTTGTTAAACCTTCATTTTACCCTAGAGGTTTGAGATTTAAAATTTACCTCTATAAAGGGGTCGGAAGTAAAAAAAATTATTTTGATAATTGAACAAATTTGT
The DNA here is from genome assembly GCA_028565275.1 of Leiocassis micropogon. NCBI lineage: Eukaryota > Metazoa > Chordata > Actinopteri > Siluriformes > Bagridae > Leiocassis > Leiocassis micropogon. The sequence goes on from JAOVVA010000031.1 coordinate 5,010,053, forward strand.
GATGAAAAAGAAGCTCCTTAGGAATATTTATATTTGTTTAAAAAAAGCACATTCCCAGAATTGAAGCTTGTTCTGCTTGAAATAATGAATAGCTATTGATGGATTCAAAAAACATAACATTGTTCTTTGAAACATAAAAACTGTTAGCATTGCGAAAATGCTTTAGTATGAGAACAATAAAACACTTCAGCATTGGGAGACTAATCAGCATAATTATGTTTTACTGCATATGCAGCTAGAGATGTAGGTTACAATTACTTATCATCAATTTTACCGTGACTTTATTGATCGACGAAAGATCAGACCTTGCAAGAATGAGTGTAAACGGGTAAAGTTAGTAAAGATCCGAAAGTAGGAAATTCTTTTGGTGATTGTGCTTAAAAAATAAGTTCTTTTAGAATTTTTTAGATTTGTTAACAAAGAAATGTGTCAAAGTTCAAACTTGTTTTTTCAAACAGAAAAAATTTAAAAGGCAGCAGGGTGGCATAGTGGTTTGGAATGTGACATCTCACCACCAGGGTTGAGGGTTTGATTCCTGCCTTGTGTCTGTGTGCATGGAGTTTGCATGTTCTCCCTGTGCTTGGTGGGTTTTCTCTGGGTACTCTGGTGTCCTCCCACATGTAGATTTCCTAGGATGATGTCATGTCAGTTGATGATCCAAATGTCATTGGTGTGTGTGTGTGTGTGTGCCCTGTGATGGACTGGCACCATGTCCAGGGTGTACCCTGCCGTGTGCCCAAAGTCTCCCGGGATAGGCTCCAGGCACCCCATATGACCCTGTACACAAGATAAGTGATATAGAAGATGAATTAATGAAATAATTTAGAACTTTTAATGGATTGGTCTTTAAAGGGCACCTATTATGCAAGTTCACTTTTTAGTAATTTTTAAAATTTAGATAAGTTTCCAATCAGTGTGAACACAAAAAAAAATGAGGAAAATACATTCCCTTTGTTTAGTATTCCTTTTGTTTATCCTTTTTTTTCATTTCTGTATTGGCCAGGGTTTAAACAAGCAAATAAAAATTTCCCCTATTGGTACCTCATACAAGAGACAAGAGACCATCCGCCAGCTCAATGCTCGGCTCGGCCCAGCCGTGCACAACTTCGCCCAGCCCCGTTGCACCGTTTGTGCGCTGCAGTAAAAAGACTAGGCTAGCAGGTAACATCTCTACTCCCTGCATCCTGATTGGCTATGAAAATGCACTTCCTCACTCAAAGGGGTGTTCAGTTATTTTGCAGTAAATATAAAGCTACAGTGTGTTTTGAAAAATGAGTGAAAGACAAGGAAATCAAGCGTGCCAGAATGCATGATCTGCCTCTCATTTGCCTCTAAGGCTTGAAGCAAACTTGTTTAAAAGGAGTATAACATGTGACCTTTAAAACATAAAATTTGTTAGCAGTCGCATGTTGCTGTGGTTAAGAGAAATACAATACTTAGGTGCTAGGCAACTAACCCGCTTTGATCCGCGTCATCATCCTTTTTCTCCCTTATGTATCTATAATTGTAGCTTCCCCAGATCGGAGGGAAATGCCAGAACAGGAAACATTTGCAAAAAGCACTTGAAAAACAGGTTACTTAAAAAAAATTGGTTAAAATGCAAATTCTAAAAATTCTAATCATCTTGAGCCTTAGAAAGTATTGTGGCTCCTAACATGCACAGAAACCTACTTAGCTCATCCTGAAATGATTCATGACTTTCATTTTTTTTTTTTTTTTTTGCCTCTATTTCATCATCCACATTTTTCAGTTCTCAATCAGCAGCTGGAAATGACAACACAGGACCTACCAAATGAGAATAGCCGTGATCTTACCCCCCCCCCCCACCCCCCCACCCCTTTCATTCTCAGTGCGTTTATTTTGGCGAAGGCAACGAGAGTGGGTTTTTTAGCCAGCACCGTGCCATTACGAAGTGCCTGTGAGTGGCTCTCGTGCCGTCCGAAGTGCTATAATTTTCCCATGCTGGATGATGGATGAGCCAGTGTCAGGCTCGGTTCATTATAATGCATGCCATCTATTCTTCTCCCAGACAGCCTCTTCTCCAGGAAATGCCATAGAGAAAAAAGAAAGAGAGGGAAGAGGAGAGAGAGAGAGCAGAATGTGATTATTTTGTGATTGTTCTTATGGACTGTGCTTATGAAAAGTAGATGCATTTTTCTTTCGAGATAACAAGTTTGTGTTATTCACTCCCTGGAGCAGTTTCAGGCCCAGCTGGTCATTTCATACTGGAATTTGCGTGAATGATTTGCACTGGTCTGAAAAAGTCAGCATAGTACAAGAGTTGTGAAAAAATAAATTTTTTGGAGAGAAATTTGTTGATATCAGAGTAATTATTTTAAGATGATATCGGAGCTGCTGTGTATTTCAAAGTTGCGTAACAGCCAATTACATCATATCTCATGCCAGTGCATTTCTACTTTCCCTAAGACACTTGAACTTCTTTGATAGATTGAGAGTTCAAGTCCCTGGGCTGCCAGACAGGCTCGCCTGAGCCCTTGATTAATCCATTTTAACACTCTATTGCTTACTTAAATGTTTGTATTCTGCTTGTTTTTGACATCCTTGCAATCTACTTTGGATACTTGTTAGAGTAATGTACCAGTTACTGTGATTATGCTGCCTGGTATCTACCTTTAATTAATCCTTTGGTTAACTTATCATGTTAACCAAACATATACTGTACATGATATGCTAGTACTGTAATGTTGCTGTATTCAGTCTGTGATCATGTTGGGCACTGTTGAACCCTTGATTTTGATTGGCCAGGAGGTAATGATTAAGTTGCTATTACACAGCTCTGTAAGGGGACATTTATATAAAATTCAGAAACATTCAGCATTTAATGCAGTCTCTAAATTTTTCATCAGGGACGAATCAAAACAATTGACTGAGGGATTTACAGTGTATTGATAACATCATCAACTGTGTTGTATCTTATGAACTCACTCACTCATCTATACCACTGCTGCATTTCTTTGGACTGTGGGAGGAAACCCACCAAG
>JAOVVA010000031.1:5032495-5043253 GCA_028565275.1 Leiocassis micropogon
TGTAGCTGTGGTGCTAACTGAGCCAGCTGAGGTAATGTAGCTGTGGTGCTAACTGAGCCAGCTGAGGTAATGTAGCTAAGGTGCTAACTGAGCTGATGGAATGTAACTGTGGTGCTAACTGAGCAAGCTGAGGTAATGTTTGAGGTAATGGCACAGTTAGCACCATAGCTACATTACCTCAGCTGGCTCCAGTTAGCACCACAGCTACATTACCTCAGCTGGCTCAATTAGCACCTTAGCTACATTACCTCAGCTGGCTCCAGTTAGCACCACAGCTACATTGCCTTAGAGCCAACTACCTGAGGTAGTAGCTGTGGTGGCAGCTGAGGTAATAGGCTGTGGTGCTGACTGAGCAAGCTAAGACCATGTAGCTATGGTGCTAACTAGAGCTGTGCGACAAACTGCTTCCATCTTTTGCAAATACTTGCAATGTTTTGCAAGATTATCACTTCTGAGCTGTTCTTGCACCAACAACACCTACTGGACTGGAGTGTGGCGCAGAAGATAAAAGATTATCGCTTTGAATGAGACATGACATTTAAACAATCGACAACACCAGTTATTCTTTTACAAGTAGTTCCAAACCAGTAAAAAACATAGGCGCTTGAGACAAATCAGACAGGCTATTAAACTGAATCTCACCGCCCAAAAATCACATAGAATCAAATGAACAGTCTACCTGATTCACAGCTCTAGCAGTAACCAAGCAAGCTAAGGTTATGTAGCTGCTGTGCTAACTGACCAAGCTGAGGTTACGTAGTTCTTGAGCTAACTCAGCCAGCTGAGGTGATGTAGCTGTGGTGCTAATCAAGCAAACTGAGCCAGTGTAGTTTTAGCACTGTTCGAGTGAGCGGAGGTAATGAGGCTAGGTAGTGAACATAATGACATAACTAATGAACTTGCAGTGGTTGTAGTTGTGGCTGTTGTTGTGGTATTTACTGATAGTTCATTGCAAACTGTTTCTGTTAATTCCATATAGATACAGAAATAATTACAGGTTTATAGACGTACATCTATCAGATTCCCATTGATGTACAAAACCACAGAAACCAATCTCCAAATTACCCTCGTTTTCTTTTCGTTTTCGTTTTTTTTTTTTAAGGTAAAGTTGTTGCATCACATTTTTTAAAGTATTAAATATCAAATGTAATATCTAGGTATATAGTTATGAGACAGACAAACTTATTATTTTTTGAATGGTTCATACTGTTAACAGCACATATGCCTAGGATAGTGAGACAAAAAAAACCCCACAAGTCCATGCACAAACCAGATGTAGTCGATTAGCTTAACCTGAATCCAATGACATAAATAGTTTTCTCAGTCCTTTTAAACCAAAGAGAGGTGACTGAAACAGCAGGAAGTCAGTCTTCTTCCTTCTTAAGAAAAGACAGTTAGCTTTTTTCTTGGATCAAGGATGAAATGAGGTTAGCCAGTTCCTCTTCTGCTTTTAGTTTGTTTTGAACAGAACAGAAAGAGTCAAAACAAGGTGATTTGTTTAAGCTCATAAAAATCCTGTTCTTTACTGTAAGCAATGGTATACACACAAAACAAAATATTGTTTGGACTACATACTGCTATTATGTCTGTTACATATTGCTATTATTTTACTAAAATAAATTACGCTTATAATGTCTTAATTCCCTTGAATTAGTTTAACAAATTTTCGTTCAATTTACACATTTTACTGGAGTGGAAATTTTATACTTGATTTAAATATGCTGATGCATTAATATTTTTTTCAGTGATGAATAAGAATAGGCTTTTTATATTTATTAAGTAGAAGTCGAACCTATTTTCTATCCACCGTGATCAGTGTGTATGTGTGTGATTATTCTGGACAAAGATGTTTTTTAAGACCTAAGCTTAAAAAAAAACACATTTATTAAATTTTCAGCAGTCTAAGGGGCATGTAAATAAAAGAAATAAAAAGAGGAAAAATTGGAAATATAAATAAATATTTTATTTAAAAAAATCAATTTATCAATTAATAAATTATTTATATAGATCAGGTTTTATGTAACAATGGTTCAATTGTGTTAATAACCAATTCTTAAGACGTTTTTAATTTACTTCTTATTCATAACGTGGGTCTAATGGCAGTTCCTATTAATAACAATTTTAAAATGTTTAATCTTATTAAATATTTATTACAGTATATTAAGGTTATACAGTTACAGTACTGTGTAAAAGTCTTGAGCCAGCCATCATTTCCTTATATTTATTTAAATTAAATGATGTAGATTAAACTAAAGAAATTGAAACAAATGTTTTACTTTGACAGGTTGCAAAGTGCCAAAAAATACAATAAAAAAATTGGTAATTTATGGAACAACCTCAGCAGCAACCTCATCTCCCCTCTCGTTTGTTCCAACCACTCCGCATTCAGCATAACCAGTATACTAATCATCGGCCTGATCATCTGTCATCTGCACCTGTTTCTTACTAGTTCATGCCTAAAATTAGATGTTTTTTCTTATGCTTGAATGCTTCATATGTCACTATGTGGCATTAACAAACCAAATACATTCCTTTGAAACTGGTCAGGTGCAGGGTCTGGCCTGAAAATTAGAGCCAAAAACTTGAGTTCTTGAGGAAGCCTGGAGAACTGTTCCTTAAGACTATATTAAAAACACAAAATAGTCTGGTTGTTTGGAAGCAGAATATAAAGAAATGAAGGGTGGATTAAGACTTTTGCACAGTGCTGTATCATCTTAGAACATGATAAAATGTTTGAAGCATATTTTTCGATTTCTGAAAGGTTTGGGGTATTTTTGCACCGTTAGACCTCGATCATTCCTCTTTAAAAAACCCAGTCCCACCTTTAAATGGAGAAATTTCCCAGATTTAAAGCCTCGTTTATAAAATAGCTTGAAGGACTCACAAGCACGTGAGAACAAAAAGTACATTTCACATAAACCTTTATTGACGGTTCAACATCTGCCTTTAGGCTTCCATTACGAGGGACTTTCTGTAAACAGGTTTTCAATTGTTTTTGTTAAGTTTTAGAAAAGATTTAGTGTCAGAATTGTTGTGGTTCATAAGTACACAAAAGCTACAGCTGCTGTAAATAGAGATTGCATTCAAAACACTGGAGTATTACCTGTTTAAACAAAGATGAACATTAATGTCGATGCAGTATTTGCAAATGATTTTGCTATGAAATGTAGAAAATCGATTGGATAAAAATATAAATTGATTAAATACTGTACATTGCCTACAGTATTTAAATGAAAAGAGTAAAGCTTTATTTAAATTTTTTTACATGTGCTTTGTTGTATATGGAAGTATAATTCACTGATTTGCTTTGTGACTCTATGACTCTCTCACACACGCACACACACACACACACACACGCACACATACACACACACACACACACACACACAGAAAAAAAAATCAGTGATCACTGATCAGCCTTTTAACTTCCACTAGTATTTGATCTTTTCTGACATACTGCCTGGGCGTCATGAATTTACAAACAGTGATGTGTTTCTCTCCAGTTATCTCACTTGTTTTCACTTGTTTCATGGCAGTATCTCGGGAGCTGTAATCAGAGGGAGGTACTGACACATAAATACACACTCGTCCTGTATTCCGGCTCCGTGCTGATCTCAAGAACCTGTTATTCCTGCTTTTATATCTTTTAATTTCTTTTCTTCTGTCTACTGTATAATTGGCTGACACCATTGTACGTGTATCACTTCGAAACCACTCCCTCGTACAACTGTAATTAGCGACGACACACAACACCTTGCCGGAGTGCAACGTAATAGCGTGAAGCTGTATAGAAATTTCACTGGGTGCAATTACAGTACGCATGCAGCGAGAGTAGGCGAATATACTGTAAGAAGAGCGTCGTTATAATCCGACTGTAAAATTCCGTTTGGATGGTATTATTCAGTATATCCCCAGCGTGATAAACGGCTTCTCTCAGCGGCGTAGTAGACTTCGTATATCTAATCATAAACTCACTGCTGTGACAGTTTACAGGCTCCCTCTGAAGCCAGCTCTTTGGAGAGCGCTCGTTGGCTTTTTTTTATTTTTATTTTTTATGAATGGGGACTTTTGTGTTTGCTTACCTGGTACGATAACAAAAGGGCCGCTCGACTGTTCAGTCAATGGAGCAGCAAAGCACTAGGTTAGAGAGTGCCAAAGCGTGCAATAGACTCACTGAAATCCCTTAGGTCTGATACATTGGTGAGGGCATAAAAAAAAGAAAAAAAAGAAAAGTAAGTTCTGTAAAAACTGGATTCCATCAATCCATCAAAAGATTGCAAGTCTGGTTCAGGAGAGTGCATCAACCTGCATGCATGTGATTGTGTCACATGTCTTGGAGAGTTGTGTAAGACCTGCATACTCCTCCAACCTCGTGGGATCGTTTTTAGCACTAGTGTTTGTCAAATGTATTGTAGGTCACAAAGAGGAGTAGACTCTGCAGAAACCTAACACTTCCTCCGTTTTCGTCTTTCAGTTTCGGTTTTGGGTGGAGAGATTTGCTGTATCAGTTGTTCTCGTGCACGATGTTTGCAAATCTAGATAAAGTCCCTATCTCTGGTGCATGTTTACTTTTCCCATCAAAATCAGAGTTTTTGTAGAGTAAATTTGCCTAAACGTGACACGCCTGCTCTGGCAAACATGCATTCGTCCTGGGCTTTGTGTACAATTGATCTCAAATCATTATACTAAGTGTTGACTTATATTATTCTTAAAGAGCATGGTAGAATTATAATTTTTTTTAAAATAGGAAATATTGTTTACACTCTCGCATTTCTTTTTTCAGCTCGACAACTGACCGCTTGAACTCTTTCCTTATTTGACACATTACACCAGAAGACTACTGTGAATGTTGCCTAGCAGGATTAGCCTCTTTCATCGTGCTCAGTCTTTGGCTTTTGGCCAAGACATTTGCATTTCCACTACGTGATTTTATTTCATTCCGAGGCTGATATTCGTCTCTGTGCTTGGTTTAGGGTCCGCTCTGTACATTTTCCTCCCACCACATAGCAAGCCTCGCCGTCCGCTTTAGTAGTACACCAGCACATTTCACGGTTATTCGATCAGCCGTTCATGTGTCAGCGGCAAAATGCGTGAAATCATGCAGATACAGCTGGTTGATGTTCACATCAAACACCAGAATGAAGAAAAATGTGACCTCTGTGACTTTAACAGTTGTGTGGTTTTAGGGGCTAGCTGGGTCAAGCTTAAGCTTTTCAGATGCTTTTTTGGGATTTTTATACACATCAGTCTTTAGAGTTTACATATAGTGGAGCAATTCTGTGGGTGGAAATACCTTGTTAATAAGAGGTTATAGGAAAATGCCCAAATTGGTTCAAGCTGCCAAGAAAGATATAGAAACTCAAATAATTACTCTTTACAGTCATGGTGAGCAGAAAAGCATCTCAGCAACTCATTCACATCAAACATCAAACAATATGGTGGATGGCTTAGAACAGCATAAATTGGAATCAGGTTCCTCTCCTATCAGCCACGAACAGGAATCTGAGATCATCATTTTCATGAAGGCTTCACCTGTCCAATGTCCAGACACATGACTTGCTGCATAAATGACCAGGTCTACAGGTGTTCCTATTAAAGTGGACAGTGTGTGTATGTTTAGATTTACAGTTCCTGTAATCTACGAACGTTTATTGGATCTGGGATTTTATTACAGTGGACCTGCCTCTCCCCATTGGCCAGAAGGGCTCATTCCTGTCCGATATAGAGGACACATTGACATATCAAAGCATTGCCTAGAGGGGTCTTTAGAATTGCGCTGCTGCTAAGGGAGGGGCCTTAAGCCCCACTGTAGTTTGCCCTTGGGGAAACTGTAGCTGTGGTAGATGTGCACTCCATTAAAAAGCGGTCTTTAGGTGTGTGTTCCTGTACAAGTGAGTGGCCTTTAGCACCGTGTGCTGCTTTGGTTAGGGACCTTTAGGGCTGTATTGTGGATAAGAGTGGCCTTTAGGATTGTGCTGCTAGATTAGAAAGGCTGTTTGGGGCTGCGCAATTCTATTCCCAAATGGGCTTTGTTACAGTGTAGTCTTTAGGGCAGCTGGCTGCTGCAAGGAGGGACCTTTGGGGCTGCTTGTGGCTGTAGATGGTGTCATGTTGGGTTTGCACTGCTAGTAAATTGGAGCTTTTAGTGCTGTGTACCTTTAATAAACAGGGGCATTTAAGACTGTGTATTTCTGTTAAAGATGGACATTTATGGCTTTGTGCTTCATGTAAAGTGGGGCCTTTTGGGCTTTATGCTTTCACTAAAGATGTACCTTCAGGGCTGGACAACTTTAATAAAATACAGAGTGCTTTTGAGGCTGACTATAAAGGAAAGTACAAATCAGTATTAGGATTGCCCAACTCTATTCAGGAGGGTCCTTTAGGGCTGTACATCTCTAGTAAACAGGGGACTTTATACTGTAGATGCACAGGTCTACTACAAAGTGGCTTTTAGGTTTCTTAGCTTAACTTACTAACTGGTGGTTAGGGGTGTTGGCTGCTATAGCAAAGGTCATTTAGGGCTCCTTGCTGCTATACTGAGGGACCTTTAGGGTTGTTTACATCCAGTGAAGATGTTAACTACAGAGTGGCATTTAGGGCTCTCTGGCTCTATTACAAAGCCTCTATTGCTCTGACTGCAGTAGAGTGAGACCTTTAAGGTTGTACAGTACAGTTGTAGTAAAGAGGGGACTTTAGGGAAGTGCACACATAGGACGAAGGGGACTTAAAGGCTGTACAGCTTTAATACAAAGTGGCCTTTAGGGCTCTGAAGCTCCATTATAAAATTCTCTATAGATTTTAGCTGATATAAGGACAGGGATCTTTACGGTTGCAAAGCTCAAGAAACAAAGGGCACAAGCAATGAGGGAATTCTAGCAAAGATGGACCTTTAGGGCTGTATAACTTACTACTGTGTGGCCTTGGAGGACTGGCAGCTCTATTACAAATTCCTCTACTGCTCTGGGTGCAGTGAAAAGGAATCTTTAAGGCTGTGCACATTTAATAAAGAGGGGCCCTCAGGGATGTGCACACCTAGGCACTTAGGTTAAAGGGGCCTTAAGGGCTGTATAGCTGCAACTCTAATGTAAAGGTCTTTATGGCTATTTGCTGCCTATTAAGGTTGTGCATTAAGGCTCTAGTAACTAAGGATGTTTAGGGTTGTACACATCTCACAAAGAGTGTCCTATAACTTTGTATAACTGTATAACTTTTCTGCTCAGTGGCCTTTAAGGCTCAGTTACAAAGGCTTCTAGGCCTACCGGCTGCTGTGCTAAATTTAAACAGCCTGCTGCCTCATTTTTATATTAACCTTGGAAATGTATGAAAGATAATGTTGAAGCAGCTTGTAGTATGTCATTATTAAGCCTGTTCACTTTATAGCAGTGTTGGCATAATACTGTATAAGGAAACCTTTCAAAGTCTCTTCTAACACTGATATATAGAACCAGCCTTATTCTTCAAGAATCACTGATTATAAGGATGTGGGGGGGAAAAAAACGAAATGTTGATGGAAAGCACAAGTTGGAAGAGGAGTGGGAGAGGCATTTTTTTTTTCTCAGCAGAGATAAGCCAGAGACTTCTTTAAAAACAAGCTCTGACAGCCATGTAGAGAAAATAATTTACTTACACGTTACATCACTATTATGGCACAAAGCTAAATGTTCTGTTTTTAAGATTAAAAGTTGAACGAATCGGCGTTTGGATAGATCACAGTGTATTTCGACCAGTAACAGGACAGAAACTCTCACTGTATAGAGAATTATTTTATTTCTGAAACAGTTATTCAAATTTTATGGCAATTGATAAAAGATTTTGAAAACCCTTAAAAAGGCTAATGTGGCCTGAGCTGAATTTGAGTTTGACATCTGGGGAACAACTGGAGTGGAGTAAAAATCAATTGGAGTCACGAATGGTGCTTTTGAGGGACAGCTATTTTCCCAAAAAACTATTGTTTTTTTTTTTTTTTTGTTGCCTTGGGTCAAGCTATCTCATCCAGACTTGCATTCCTCACTTCTAGTTTTAGTGCATTTCCTGGAAAACAACAGCAAAAAAATCTGAGCTCTAACTAGATAACATGCTGTAAGACATTTCTAGTCTGTCAGAGACATAAATGGGAGTAAAGAACTCCAACTGTGAAGATTTGATGGCCAAACTGTTGCATTGTCTACGCCGAAGTGTCACTGGTTGATATGTGATATTAACTATTGTTCGTTTTCAATTCTCCTCTGTATTATCAGTTCTGGATCTTTCCCTGTGGCATTATTCCCAAACTCGGAGCTGTTACTGGGTACTGACACAGCAGTGTTTATATCTTCGATTTACACTCTTGTGTGATTAAAGCTAGGATGTAGATTATGTGTGTGTGCATGTGTATATATAATTGACAGTCTCTCTTTTATTTTCTCCCTCATTTTCTCTTCATCTTGCACACACACACACACACACACACACACACACACAGACACACACACACACACACACACACACATATGCACACAAACTCACTGAAACTTAGCAGCTGCAAGATGTTACATCTCAGGCCTGGAGTTCTCGCTTACATGTTGGCAGATCCTGATAAGGAGGCTCTCACTTTCAAAAACAGGGCCCACATGTGCCTAGTATATACGCACACACAAATCATATGCGTAAACAAAGATTGTATGACACACACTGTGTGCAACACGTGTGGCCAGGTTGAGAAGATTCAGCAGAAGTGTTTTAAGTCCAAGTGCTGCATTTTCTTTAGTTATTTCAACAAATCAAGTAACGGAAGTAAAATTTTACAAATATTACAGAAATGAAACGTTGGTATATTCTACCATTTTCATTTGACGTATTTGAAATTCACCTTGATTTGAACGCTTGTGGATTGAGAATACAATACATTCTACCACTCGCTTATACCGATCAGCCACTCCACGAACAGCACTGCCAGGTGAATTGAATAACATTGATTATCAAGTATATGCCAGGATCATGGGCACTCATTTATGCCTGTAAGGTCCAAATGCAAACATGTGATGTCCAACCTCACAGAAAAGACAAAGCAGCACAAATTGTTGGAAAGTGTCAATCCTGGTCTCGATAGAAAGATATCAGAACACCCAGTACATCACAGCCTGCTGCGTATATTTGAGGTCCTGCTGCTAAATTCCCCAGATCTCCCCACGTCCATGGGACGTACTGGACAAACAATTTCTGATCCATGGAACCCCTCCCCCCCGAAAAAACTCACGGGACTTAAATGATCTGCCGCTAATGTCTCGGTGCCGGACACCACATCACACTCCGAGAGGTCATGCCCCGAGGGGTCAGAGCTACCCCGGTGGCACAAGAGGAATCTATACAATACTAGGTGTAATGCTTTGTATCGTAATAGAGTTACCGCTGATCAGTGTAATAAGAATATACAGGATGTCTGAATAAATAAAATAAAATAAAGCTCATGGAATAAAAACGAACCTGAAACTTTAACATTCAAATGTAAATTTCTATATTTTTATTGCATTCATTACAGTTTTCAAGGTCTGAATAAAAACATAATGTGATCTCATAAAGTATGCATCTACTAAATAAAAAGGAATCAAATGGCTGTATTTAATAGTGACATTTACAGCAAATCAAGTGTTTATACAGGTCTATTTGGATTTAAATGAACTCTGAACGTGTTAAATCAACACTGGGTTATTTCTTTGTCTAGCCATGTCACCTAGATAGCAAAGTGAGAATGCTAAACCCATTGCTAAAACTCTTTGTAGACAAAAGATAAACCTTTATTATGCCTTATCTTTATTTATTTGCAGTGAGTGGATATAAGAATTGCTCCTGCTGGTTGGGAAATCCATAGCGTGTGCCATGATCTGTTAGCTGATCACTTTCTAGCAAATCGAACGGATTCAAAAATGACTGCTTATCAGTATCGCAGCATTACTTGCTATGAAAACATTAGGGTTGTGCTGCCAGTGTTTCCGTGTCTGCAATCACAAATCCGAGTCCTGCTCTCTAAAAAAAACCCCATCTCAGCCAGGACGTTCCACTTCTGCCTTCGCTTCAGTTTTCCCGCAAAACACAGCGGTATCTGAGTTGGAACATCGTACGCGCGCTGCTCCTTTGACTGCTCATCAATAGGCCAAGTGTCAGCCCGTGTTTGACAGGGCCCGGCTGCGGCACGGGAGTTCCGTACGGCTTTCCATCAAGCCGCGCGATGGAGACGTCAAATAACGAGTGATTCACAATGACAGGATTTCTCTCACTCTGTCCTACCTCGTTTTTCCGTCTCGCTCTTCTCCTCCTCTCACTTTTTTTTTTTTTGGTGTCAGTCTTCTTACTCCTCGCTTTTTAAAATGGTCTGTTCCAGATTTCAAGTCGTTCTAGCTGAGAGTCTCTTCATCCTTCATGCTCCTTTCACTACTTTTGCATGTCAGTCTAAGAGAAGCTGTTGTTTCCGCCACATATGCAAACTGTTATAGCGTTTATACGGCAGCAGAAATTTTCAGGAAACCCAGGAAACGAGGGTCATCGACACACCATTAATAGATATTTGTGCATTAGCTCGAGAATCTTTTCCAAGAAGTACTTCGTTGTTTCTCTTATCTGCCACTGAAAATTTAGTCTTCAAGAATATTTAAACAAGCAGAAGTGCGTAAAGGCGTGAAATGGCCAAAAAACCCTAATTAAAGTGAAGTACTGGTATTAAAAACTCCCTAATAAAAGTAAAAGTAGTCATCCAAACACTGTTTGAGTAAAAGTAAGGACGTG
>JAOVVA010000031.1:5056994-5071829 GCA_028565275.1 Leiocassis micropogon
TTAATTATCTAGAGGTCAACAGAGTTACTACTTTATGAGGTAAAAATAGCTGAACTAACTGCTTATTAGCTAGAGGTGAAAGTAACTCCTATTTGGGGGGAAAAAGGCAAACTAAAAAATTAATTAGTTAGAGATTAATTAGGTCCTACTGTTTTGAGGTAAAATTAGCTAAACTATCTGCTTATTAGCTAGAGGTAAAATTAACTGCTGTTTGGGGTAAAATTAGGTAAACTAGATAATTAATTAGCTAGAGGTTACTTTTTCAGGTAGAATTAGCTAAACTATCTGCTTAATAAGCTAGAGGACAACATAGCTACTACTGTTGGAGGTCAAATTAGGTAAACTAAATCATTAATGAGCTAGAGGTAAAATGGCTACCAGTGTATGTGTGAAAGTAAGCTAAACTAACTGCTTAATTAGCTACGGGTCAACAGATTTACTAATGTTTGAGGTAAAATTAGCTGAACTATCTACTTTATTTCCCAGAGGTCCTATTGTTTGAGGTAGAATTAGTTCAACTACTATTTACTGCTTAATTAGCTAGAGGTCAAAGTTACTACTATTTAAGGTACAAGTACGTAAACTGGATAATCACACAGTAGTCCGAGGTAAATTTAGCTAAACTATCTGCTAAATAAGCTAGAGGACAACATAGCAACTACTGTTTGAGGTAAAATTAGGTAAACTAGATAATTAATTAGCTAGAGGTTTAAGAGTTCCTACTGTTTGAGGTAGAATTAGCTAAACTATCTGCTGAGTAAGCTAGAAGATAACATAGCCACTACTGTTTGAGGTACAATTAGGTAAATTGGATACTTAAATCGCTAGAGGTCAAATACTCTAGCTACCACTGTGTGACGTAACATGCGTTAAACTACTTAGCCAAATACATGTAGCGCAATGCTGTGTATATGTAATGTAGCTAATGGTAATGAGATTTGCATTAAGTCCAAATGAGATGGCATTAGGTGCTTTTTTGCACTTTTTCAATAAAAATGCACGGAATGTATAACACATTTTGCCAATCATTGGAGAATGATTTAGGGTAATCTTCAAATGATTTTTTTTTCTAAATCTCTAATGACAGAAAGCCATTCCTCTAATGTGATACACAACCTGCATAGAAAACTCAGAGAGAGAGAGAGAGAGAGAGAGAGAAGGAATGTTCTTGGAAAAGTGAACAGTTTGGTTTAGTGTGTAAAAATGACTCAGAGGGAGAAAATGGAGTCTGAGGACGAATGAACACACTGTGTACATGTTTGATTTCACTTTGATTTTTCTGTCTAACCTGTTGCAGGGCTTCTGTGTGGTATAAGCACCTGAGCTTGCTTCAAGGATCCAAAGATGATTTTTTATTTTTTTTTACTGAGACAGAGAGCTTAAGACTCGCAGTTCCCTGTGCACACTTTCACTTTATAAAGAAAAGCCACCAACTGAAAGAATGAACGCTTTGTGTGTTAATATCTCCATGCCAAAGAGGGAGGAGATTGGAGGAGGAGCGCATATTGACTGGGGGGGAGGCAGGAATACTTAAGAGAGAGAGAGAGAGACATATCTGCGGTTGCATAGTGTTTACAGTACTTGTTGTACTTTTGTTCTTGGATCTGTGTCATAGTCTCATGAGAGGAACGTAGCTCATAGTCTCTTTGTTCTCTGTTGCAAGACAGTCAGCTTTATACTGCATCAAAATAGGAGAAATTAAAAAATAATCAGCAGATGTCAAAATGAAAATGTCATTGTTCTTGGTAGTTAATTGCACAGCCCTGTTGTCTTCTCGAATCTGATTGGTCAAAAGGTGTTAGCTGGGCAGGCTGTAATTTAGGCACACCACACTTTATGGGGGCATGGTGGCCTAGGTTCTGGGTTTGATTCCCACCTCGGTTCTGCGTGCACAAGGTTTGCATGTTCTTCCTGTGTTTGGTGCGTTTCTTCCGGGTGCTCCGGTTTCCTCCCACAGGCCAAAGACATGCAGTTCAGGCTAATTGGTGTTCCCAAATTAGTGTGAATGAGCGTCTTGAGTGTGTGTATGTTTATGTGTGTGCCCTGCAATAGACCGGCACCCCGTCCAGGGTGTACCCTGCCTTGTGCTCCTGGGATAGGCTCCAGGCCCCATGTGAACCTGCGAATGAGTGAAAAATGTGCTGTTTAACAAATAACGGAATGCTTCGTTAATAATGAGCCATTTATTAATATTATTATTATTATTAATAATAATAATAATAATAATAATAATAATCTAAAAAACAGTAATCGTTGGCATATTGTTGTATATGTGGAATAATATACCATTTATAAACATTTGCATGCTAACAGTAGCTCTGCTTTGTGCTGCATATCCACCACGCTGTTGTTGATTATTTTCTTGTAACAGCACACTTTTATTCCTTACATGTTTGTTCGTGAAAACATGCTCGCAGTATTACTAGTCATTGTGTTGTGTTCTTTCGGCTGCTACTTTTAAGGGGTTACTATAACAGATCATCCGCTTATAGGTTTTATGCTAGATGCCCTCTCCTGATTCAGCACTCTCATTTGGGTTTGGGCAGGAATCGAACCCAGGCATTCCACACAGCAGACAAGACACCTACTGCTGAGCTACCAATGCCTCTGCTAGCATCACCAGCTGGCTCACAACAAAAAAAAAGCTAAACAAGAAAAAACAAAAAAACAACAGAGCTCTTAAGTAAAAAAAATGTGCTTAAAAAGTAGGGTAAAAAAATTACACCACTATTGTTCTCGCTCCAACCGCTCGTCTTCTTGTCAGATGTCTTCTCCTTCACATAGTTTTCAAGGTGAAACTCACCCAAGAGTCGTTCGATGTTAGGGACTATTTAAAGAAATCTGATAATGCAAGATTTTGCATTTAAAAGACGTTCGTTCAGTTTAAGTGTTTAATTGTAGAGATTTTGCCTTGTTCTGTGTGTGTGTGTGTGTGTGTGTGTGTGTGTGTGTGTGTGTGTGTGTGGGCTGTCAAGGTATGCTGGATTGTGTGTGTGTATCCTGTGTGGTTGGCCCTTGGCCTCAAAGGGTTATGTGTTACAGTAGTCCATGCCCAGAGTTTCTATGTGTCTGGCCACCTCTCCTTTCTATGTAAAAAAAATTCTCTCTCTCTCTCTCTCTCTCTCTCTCTCTCTCTGGGGCAGCCAGTAAATCCCCAAACTGCTTATTACCCCCTTTCCTGAAGCCAGTCCCAGAGCCACACTTCTATTAACAAAAGGCTAGGTTTTTTTTTTTGTAATCTCTTTACAGTAACAAATTTGTTATCCCCACATTCCCTTTCTATAAACTACTGAATTCCTGATTTATTCTGAATCACCACTCGTGTTGGACAGACATTAAAAACATAGCTCACAAAGCTACAACTTATTCGAATGTATCATTAAAATGCCTTCAGGTAAATGTAGCTTCACACTACATACTTTACAACAGAAGAAGCTTAACTACATTAAATCCTCGATTATGCTTATCTCTTCTGCTAATTACAAATAATAACCCAAAGACGCTGCCTAAAGAACTTTCTGTTCCTTAATTTGTAGACTAATAAAACCGCCTTAATGTCAGTCATTTAACAAGTCAACCTTTATTTTAGTCTTTTATATTTTTTAATGTTCATATTTTACATATATGTAGCATTTTTCTTTTGCTGGAATTGAGTTTTAATATTGTTAAAATTTGAGTTTCACAAAGGAAAGGGTATATCCAGCAGCACATTCAGGTGTGCATTCAAATACACATGCTAACTAGAAAACCTGTATTGGCAATTGCATTTCCCTTAGGAGACATAATTCAAATAAATTTGCAAAACTTGTATTTGCATTAGCATTTATGAACACAGCGATGTACAAATGGATGCCAAAGATCAAATGCAAATGTTTGAAGTCCTTTTCATTGTGTCTAAACTCGTCTGATGCTGCCGTATTGAAAAAAAACTTAACAATGATTGTTTATTTTGTGCACTTTGTTGTCTGAAAATTAAACGGCTTTTTAATCAAGATTGCGTTTTCACTGTTAGTATGATAGACTTGTCAGATAAACCTTGTGGGCGGGAGTTTGCATGTTTCGAAGGAAGTGATATCGGAAGTGACATCGGACAGTCCTGAGTTTTTTCCCAGTGTTGTCTGGTCTCTGGTTTTCCCCATGGACAATAAGTACTTTTGCCATACTCTATTTGTGTCGACCCTTAATAAAGAATTTAAGCGCAATCAACTAGTAAACTCAAAAAAAATTTTCCTTCATAATTCTTATTCTGGTTTATGGCAGAACATTTAGAAGCTTTGCGTTATCTTTACAATGTGGCTGCATGCTTGGAAGTGTTTTATTCTTCCTATACCTCAGCAATATCTCAGCAATAACAGTGATTTATTTCTTAAAGTACAAAACATTGTACGTTTTATTTGTCTGTAGTTATGTTGTGGAAAGTCCACAAAACAGTTTATCACTTATAACAAATTCTGACAACACTTCTCAATCATCCTCAGTTCCTTGTAAGATAAAAACATTATTACCATTTGTGATTATAGGGGAGTCTTGGTACTACACAGTGCTGGCACTGGAGACTCCTTCCAAAAATTCTTATTGTGATTATTTCGACACATCCTACTATTGTGATTTAAACTCAGTCACTCATCGTCTACACCGCTTTATCTTGTATACAGGGTCGCGGGGGCCTAGAGCCTATCCCAGAAGACTTAGGGCATGAGGTGGGGTACACCGTTGACAAATTGCCAATCCATCACAGGGCACACACACTCACGACTGGCGATATAAGAACGCCAGTTAACCTAATCCGCATGTCTTTGGACTATGGGAGGAAACCCACCAAGCACAGGGAGAACATGCAAACTCCATGCACACAGACCCGAGGCGGGAATCGAACCCAGACCCTTGCAAGAGGTGCAAGGCTACAGTGGTAACCACTAAGCCACCTGCGATATGTAATCATTTAATAAACCAATTTGTATTTAGGGGTATTTATCTAGGCTAAGAGCGAATAATGGCTATATTAAGAGGACGTTTGCTAATAATTATTTATCACCTTAAAAAATAAACAAAAACTTTTTTTTTTAATATAATTAATTTTTAATTATTGACAAACTCTACATAAAACCAGACGATGCGTATTAATAAATTGCAGCCTTTTGTGGTTAAATTATTTCATAGTTCCATATTCTGATTTAGATTTTTATACGATTAATTATATAGCATTAGTGACTGGAATCGCCTGTTTTTTTAGCTTGAATTAATTTTATTTTTTGTTCAAAATATATACACACTACGGGCAATTTGGGAACGCCAGTTAACCTCACCTACATGTGTTTGGACTGTGGGAGGAAGCCGGAATACCCGGAGGAAACCCACCAAGCACGGGGAGAACATGCAAACTCCATGCACATAGAGGCGGGACTCGAACCTGGACCCTGGAGGTGGAAGACAACAGTGCTAACCACTAAGCAACCGTGCCACCTACCTTGTTATAATTGTGCTTAATTACTGCGCACCACTAATAGTTTTTAAAAATGAATGATTAAACGATAACCTATAAAGTGGGTCGAATGTTTTTCCCCTTTTGTCTCCGGCGGATTTACACAACTTTATTCATGTCTTTTATGTAACTGGAACTGCAAGCAGATACAAGCCGTTGTTACCCGCAGGCTCACCGCAGCTCTGTAGTACGGCTGTAGTAACTGTAGAATCAGGTTCGCACTTGTCTCAGCTTTGGAAATGGCTAGCAATAAACATCTGTGGAATATTGTGAATCTGGGAGGTTAAATAGCAGGTGTGTGTGTGTGTGTGTGTATGTGTGTGTGTGTGTGTGAGTTTCCGATCTCGAAGAAATAAAGCAGTCTAGACTTCCATCCAGAGGCATGGCTGAACTGTGTGGATGGTGGTATAGCGCACGAAAACAACATGAGTTAGAGTGTGCCACGGGCCTGGAGGGTAATTCCGGCGCCTGCTTTATAGTCATTCTTGGCTGCCGGTGAGGTTTAATTTGGCTAATTAATCTTGTGTTGGACTCACTTTGAAACGATGGCACTGGGGCGCTGGTTATTGGGATATTGGGCGCATAGTGAGAAAAAAAAAGTCTCTTTTAAATATTTTAAGACTGTTTTGTGTGTTTGATTTTAAAAGCATTAAAAAAAGGTCCCAGCTTTTAAATATAAGAGTGTTTGGGATTTACAGCGGGTGCCCACGTTTAAGTGTGGTTTTTATTGACTGATTTCTTTTGGTTTATAGAAAACGGATTAAAGATTCGAAATGTTATGCTTATGTCATCCCTGAGCACAAAGCAATCATAGAAATGGGTCATTGTGTGTGCATATATATATATATGTGTGTGTGTGTGTGTGTGTGTGTATGTATGTGTATACACTCATGCTGGCTGAGCTAGAGCAGACAAGATAAGTGACTGTCAAATGATGTAATCGTGGTGGATCACTCTGCTGGCCTTTCTCTCTTTTCTGTCCTCTCACGATTGTTGGAGCTGGCAGAGTTACAGGCTTTCTTTTCCATCTCTGTCTTCCTCTCTGGAGCAACATTAAACAGATACAAGCTCATGGAAATAATTTGAAATCTTCAAATAAAACTAGCTAGCAAACAGCGGAGAAAATCCCCCAAAATAAAGCTAAGCAGAGAAAAATCCTCAAGCACACCTACAGTAGCCATCTAGCACCAGAGATAATCCAGAGAGCTAACAGTAGAAGAATATCTCAAAGATCTTTAGCTTCCATTATATACAGTAATATCCTTAAAGAAAAGTGACTAGATTACACTGGAGTGAATCTCCAAACAAAGCTAGCTAGATGTCATTAAGGAATATATACATTTGTTTAAGGTTAGTTTTATATGAGTTTTGAAACCAAATGTAAATTTGATACGGTTTTGGTACAAGCAGAAGTAGAAATGAGTTTGTAGAAAGAGTTAAAAGGTTCAAGCTAACAATAAGCTAATCAGCTTTGATTTCAGGTTGAAGGTTCATGTCTGCCTGTCTTTCTGTACGGCAGAACTCTCTGCGTAGCTTATTAATACGAAGAAAGCAAATTTTGTAAGGTTGTGTGTCTTATGCCCTGTTTACGCTGAGTCGTACTTTTTCCGTCGTCAGCCAAATACACTCCCTGTTCAGTAAACGGAGAGTGAATCACAGATGAGAGATCGAAAAAGTAGATCTGATAAAGATGAAGTTTTGTCTTAAAACGACTATTAAAATTCACTTATATTGCTGTTATTTCAGCGGTGAAAATATCAAGTAATCCCAGTAAAAAATTATTCAGTTTTTCTAATTAATATCTATTGGTGCGGGTGTTTGTTTACATTGAGCAAGTAGCTTATTAGTATCTTATCTTAAAGTAGATTATTAAATTGGGCACTCAACTGTTCATAACATTGGTTTTATTAACATTTTCACTTATGATGCAGGCTAAACTTCAGGCAGATCTAGAAGTATTGCAAAAGTTTCAATACATTTTTTCCAGCGCTTGATTTAAGACTCTTTCGCAGAACGCTCTTAAAAAACCTCTGGTTTGTACACTGGCACATAACTTCACTTCTCCTTCAGTCAAATACCAAAGTACTGCCAAAGTTTCATTAAGTTCTGTCCAGCCAGTTTTGCGTGATGCTGTGACATAATCTGGCTGGGCAGACATACAGACAGACTGACAGACAGACTGGTTTTGGGTCCTCCGATGTATGAAGCTTAAAGACATCATCGAAAGAGCAAGCTCTGACCAATGTACAGACCTTTTATTTAATTTATATAGACACTCTAAGAACCCAAGTAGTGCCCTCCAAGTCCACTAGACTCATGCACACTCTACATGGTTTGGAACACTGCCATTAGCCTAAAGAATTATTTCCAAGTTGCATCTGCTCTTTGCTTTGAGTCGTGTCAGGCAGACAGCATGTACTCGGTTGTAAACACAGTGGCATTATCTCTCTGAACAAGAGGGTACACTTGGGGTTAGGCACTGAGTGCAGGAAGAAGCCCATGGGCAGATTTAGGACATGGGAGGTGAAATTGGAAGCTTTGCTTGCATTACGTAGAGCGAATATATTAGTGTTGCCATTATATAAATGCGTGACCGCAAAATGTTTCATTCACTATGTTAATGCCAGTTGATGTTGCCATATGCATATTTTCTCCTCTTGATTATACAGTATACAGTACATAGGGTGTATAGTGGTGTAGTGAAATTGGTAAGCCCTAGAGTAAGCTTAATAATGCCAAGAATAAATGTTTATGTAATTGCTTGCGAACTACCGATACACCGACTTTACTAAAAGTAAACGCCAAGTGTTTGCTTTGTGTCAGTGAATTTGTAAATGCATGGCAAGCGCGATGATACTGGAGGTAATATGTACGAGTGCCATTCCATTTATTCCGCTTTAGAATATCACCTAGGTTTTGGCGTTGAATCCCAAATAGCGTCAAATGGACAGCTAGTGTGCTAGGGTGTACACAGACGGTCCAGAGGCTATTCAGGACAGCTTAGAAGCACTTACTAAGGAGACAGAATGTTGTTTAAGATTTCATAATGTTATCAGATGTGTTTTCTTGCTGAAAGTGCTTCCGTGACTGGTTTTGAATGTGGGTTTTGGCAGGCTCTTTCCAGTAATGCGGAGGTAAACCGACCTACATTCACCCAAGCTGTGACCAACAGATGTACAGTATAGTTAAACGTCCTGTGATGTACTGCATAGTTAAACGTCCCAGTGCTGTTATGCAGGTTACTCGGTCGGATGTATACAGACTATACAGACTATACATACTGTATGTCTATGACACTGGTAAATTTTTATTTTAAATAAAAACATTTTTTTGATTGATTTGCTTGTTAATTTGCGTAGACGATGTGAATCGTCTGCAACACAAGGCCTTGTGGATTAACTGTTACTATAGAAACAATGACATATTAGAATGTGCTGGGATTTGAATTACAGCTGTCAGAGAAAATGAATCAATACCCTCAGACCAATCAGATTTTATTATAGTAATACGTGATGGGTTGAGAGCTGCTCATGAAAACAGCGCGGATTAAAAGCGCTCCTGTTTTGAAATGATTGGGATGACGAACTTGTAAATATTACAATATATTTCCCAATGATTGAACGGCCAAGAATTTCGCTGAGGGTTTTCAGACATGTTTTGACTGGTCATTGGGCTGTTTTTTTTTGCTGTTAGTCAGAATGACCTAAGTATACAACAACGCTAGTTTCATTTTTAATTGTATCTATATAAGTTTCAAATATCGACTCGAACAGAATTTAACAGCCGAACAGATCTAACCTCAGCGCTTAAGGATGCATTTAAAGCTCAAGCTGCGCTTGTGTCTGAAAGAACAGGCTCCTGTAACGTGACACCAAAGAGTGAGAGAGAGAATCTCAGGAGCTTTGTCTGAGTCACTCCAAAAAAACTATGTAACAGCCCTGACTCTCTGTAATTGACTCCAGATTTGTCTTTCTCTCCTCTTTCTACCCCTGCTTTCTCTCTTTCTCTCTCTCCTAACCTCCTTTTCTTTTCTCCAGTCCTTCTGTGAGCGAGGACACCGTACGTCCATGTCCCGGAGAACAAAATTAGTTTTCATTTTATTTCACTCACCCGAAAAAAGAAGCTTTTTCGCGACTAAACTGCAGCCCGCGTGTCTCATAAATGCCTTCGTTCACAAAGCAAGCGTTTCAAACGGCTATTTCCGTTGCTGTTATTTTGTTGTAATAGCGTACGCTGTCCGTCTATGGTTTTATAAAGTTTATTAAAAATAATGCACTGGAAAATATTTAAATATGCACTATAAAAAAAAAACATTTCGAAACGAACAAAAGGGAAGAACTTTTTATGCTGAATGTGATTAGGGATTGCAATGAATGCGCCTCTCATATTACATACTCTCTCTCTCTCTCGCTCGGTGTTTTTCCCTCACAGACACACACATAACTATTTAAAGCTGACACGAATATTACAGAATTCTGTGTCTATGTACGACCGTATAGTAAGTCAATTGCGAAAGTTTTCCCACCCTTGAACCCACGAGAGAATTATTATGCATGATAGTAAGACCTTTTGTGTGTTAGATATCCAAAATTGATGAAAGTCTTGGATCTTTTCTGCTGCAATATTCCCACACCACCTTTTTCAGATCATGAGTGCGAAAGGGTCATGGCCAGAATGTGTTTTGTTTTCGGCTTGATTATTCCCTTATGTTTCACATTGTTGCCTTGTTATAGCGTAAGATACAGCCCCATTTTCTTCGCAACACTTTGCAATTCTGTGTGAGTGTTTATACAGTAGATGACGTGTAATTCAGTGTTTTGTTTTTCTTTTCGTTAAATAAAAAGTCAAGGGGGCACAAATTTTTAAACTCACCCATATGTACACTACCGCTCAAAATTGCTAATTTCTTTGGTTTTTTTCTTTTCTACATTCAACAACAATAACACATATGGAATTAGGTAATTATGTAACAACATCAACAACAACAACAGTCGGTTATACAGTAATTTTAAGACATGAAGGTCAGCCTTTGTGGAATAGTTCCTGCAAGAACAGTATTGTGTCAAGTGCATTTGCAAAACCCATCAAGCACCATGATGAACTCTGGCTCTAATGAAGACCATCCCGGGAAAGCAAGACCAAAACTTACCTCTGCTGCAGAGGAGAAGTTAATTTAGAGTCACCAGCCTCAGAAACCACCAGTTAACAAACAGCACCTCCGATTAGAGCCGCTATGAAGGGTTTACACAGCATAAGTAGCAGAAACAGTACATCTCAACATTGGAACGACCATGGAGTTTTCTGAGCGGTAATATAGATGCTCTTCTTCCGCTTGGAGCGTTCGACATTTATATTTGCACGACCTACTGTAAGACCGATTAGTCTCCATCAGGATAATGTAGATCAGGGGTGTAACGGTTTGAAAAAATCACGGATCAGTACGTG
Source organism: Leiocassis micropogon (assembly GCA_028565275.1). Lineage (NCBI taxonomy): Eukaryota > Metazoa > Chordata > Actinopteri > Siluriformes > Bagridae > Leiocassis > Leiocassis micropogon. The sequence goes on from JAOVVA010000031.1 coordinate 5,067,922, forward strand.
GTTCAAGTCATGGTTTGGAACGTTTTTGGTTTACTGAAGAAAAAAAAAGACCAAATTTCTATTTAAATTGTAAACATATAAACTGGCCAATAATTTCCTGAACACATAAAAATGAACAAAAAAGGCACATACTGTACTGCTCTTTCTAACTTTTCTAATTTGCTATTGGAACTGTTAGTATTTTTGTACAACTCAGCGAACCGTTCTTTCACGTCAGAGTGAATGGGGAGCATATCTGTCATGACATAAAATGCCACCACAACAGAAGTCAACTCTGGGTTTTTACTCGTGACGTCAAATCACAGCATCAGAAATAAAGAAGGAAAAATTCTTCCCTTTAAACTTGTAATACTTTATGTCTGACCCGTCACATCAAATCAGGTATTGAGTCGTATTTTGGGAGATTTGGATTATGCATATTTTCAGATTCCTGGTTTATTATTGTATCATGACCGATTGCTGAGATGTGACCAGTGTGGGTTTGTTTACGAGGAGATCCTTGGAAACCTCCATCAAAAGCCACTTTTTTAGGGCCACTATTGGGCATGGTGCAAAACTAACCTTTAAAACCTGACTTGATACGACGGGTCACATGTACAGTACAATTATTAGTTTTAGATGAGTCAACATACAGATGTATTCGTTTGTTAAAACTAAAACCCTGACTATACTGCACAGCTTGCAGTTTAAGAAAGAAAATATACAAGTTGCTAAAAACCACAAACAAGGAGGTGTCCGGTTTCTTAGTTCCTCTGTCAAACACGGCCGTAGTTGGAAATGACATGACAAATTAGAGCTTGGGAAGAATACAGAATTATATTTTAAATCAACTTGTTAATCTTACTTTTTAAAACCTTTGCCTGTAATTGCATAAAGATCGAAATCACAATATGGACCAGTCCATCGCAAGTGTATTACAGGTAATACACGCATAGTCAAGAAACAAGCGTCCAGCGTTAGCTCGGTGGTTAACGCATTGGTCTACTGATCGCAAGATCCCAAGGTCAAACCCGACCATCACCATTTCGCCACGGTTGGGCCCTTGAGCAAGGCCCTTAACCTTCAACTGCTCAAATGTATAATGAGATAAAAATGTCAGTCGCTCTGGAGGAGGGCGTCTGCCAAATGCTGTATATGTAAATTAGCAAACATCATCTTAACGGTATCATTTGTGCCATTACTGTTAGCTTTAATAAATATAATTGAATCCTAAATGGTACATTTAATAGAGCTTAAATTGCAATTGCGACGCGTGTCAAAATGATCGCAACATGATAGTTCTTCTAGAATGACTAGTTCTTCTAATTCTTCTGTGTGCTATAACGATTTATTATCTCAATATCCGTCACTCTAAAGACGTCGGGTTCCCATTTGAGTCTGGTTCCTCTCAGGGAAGAAGCACTATTCAAAAAGCAGCAACAAAATAGGTAGTGCAAAAAAAAAAAAAAACCCTGTCTACTACAGGTGAAAACTTAACCCACATGTGACCTCAGGCTTCCTCCAGAGTGCTTTCAGTAGGAGGTACCTAACGATCTCGTCCTGGGTATTAGGATCTCTTGGCTTCAGGCACTCGGTATAACTCAAATGTAAACTCTCGCCCTCTCGGCTCTACTTGCACCGGGATCAGGTCATGAGCTCAATGGCTTGTCTGCCCTTGAGGGCACTTCACAGTAGCCATGTCCAATCCACTCATTTTTTAAGGGGGTGGAGCTGTTCTTGTGCTGCCCTTTTGCAGCAATAGTGAGTAATTATTCATTATTACAAATATGGACATTTTTTTTCTCTACCCACTGTGTCAGGATACCAGGAATGGCGCTTTATAGAGCTGGCTTGTTGCGAAACGGCTGAGTCAGAGATTTCAGGTGACTGAGTGGCGTGCAGAAGGTTGCGGAGGACGAACGGGGGCTAGAGCGAACAGATGCTCGTGGGAGTGGCAGCTTGCCGGGTTCTTTGCAGCGAGAAAGAGAAGAAGAGAAGGGAGGAGGGAAAGGGGACAAATAGATTGCACCGGGGAAGGGCTGAAGCGGGGAAAGCGAGCGAGGGGGGTGGGGGGACGGCACACGGAGCGGTTCGGCACTTGCTTATTTGAAGGGGGTAAGATGAGAGGTGGAACTCTAGAGTGACCTTTCACCTCGACAGCCCTACCCCCTTCTTGAAACATGTTTAGAGCATAGTCAGAACAGCCACACCATCTGGAAGCGAGTAATGCAGCATCGTTCATCGTCATGAACATAATGCAACGGTGCAACATATCTACGGGCTATATTCAGAACCGGAGACTTAAATCCAAAAGTTACATAAGTGCTTATTTTGGGAAGTCTGTGTGTGTGTGTGTGTGTGTGTGTTTAGACTTCATCTGTGCAGCTGCTTGAATCGATTTTTTTTTTCAGTGCTTCCCATTCAGATTATGCAAATTACCAGTGTGTAAGTCACAATTCTGAGGTTGCCAGATTGTTCTTAAGTAGAAAACCAGTTGTAAATGCAAAAACTAGTCTTTAAACCTGTAAAAAAAAAATTATAAAATAGGGATAGAAAATGCAAACTGAAAAAGAAATGCGGTTTATGACTTCAATCAGGAATGTAACAGCAAAACATCGACAACCTTTTATTTCTTTGGTAATTTTTATATATGGTATATGTATTTATATCAAAAAGTAGTTGAGCCACAAGATGCTAAGTCAAGGTAATGAAATAAATTTGTGTCCTGGCATATGATTTTATCATCATAATTTCATTTGTTGAATGAACAAAATAAATCCAAAGGTTTTTTTGGGGTTTTTTTTGTGAAGAAAATGTGCCAACATTTTAAAAGATGAAATGACAAAGCTCTTATTTGCTATCTGAAATTTTTATATGAATGTATCTGTTAAAATAACTTAAAGACACTTCAAATTGTCTCATTATCAAAGTAGATAAAATGTCTGTCAATGGCGGTACTATATCTCACATGTATATGTAATGGGTTACTTGTACAAACACTTACACCTTATAACCAAAAATGGCACTTCTGCTTATAGCTTGTTTATTATAATGCCAACGGTGCTATTTTATACTCTGTGTCTGCAGGAGATCTCGGAAAATGAGCGTCATCAAAAATAACCATTCATCAAATATGTACAGTAACAGCGCTTGCACAGCTCCTTTTAGTAAGCAGGGAAAAAAAATCGTCAGACTCTATGCTCCATCATACGTAAGCAACTAAGATGATATGAAAATACCTATTAAAGGTCACTCACTCATCGTCTATACCGCTTTTATCTTGTATACAGGGTCGCAGGGGGGCCTGGAGCCAAACTGGTGCTAACCACTAAGCCACTGTGCCGCCCCATTAAAGGTCCCATATTTTTATTTTGGTAACGAATTGGTAACCCCCAAAGTGTGTGTAAACACACCAGCTGAAATCCCGATGAGATAATGCATTTTTTAATATCTCACTCCTCCTCCAAAAATGTCTATGTAAATGAGCTACTGCTGAGCCACACCCGTCAAGAGAACAGCAGAGCTGAGTAACATCCCTGCAGAGGGGATCCTTCTTATATGAAGTCACAATAAGAGGAAAATCGAATTGGCTTGTTTAAACAAATGAGCGACGAAAAGCAAAGGGAAAAGTGTTTTTTTCTTAAATTTGTATATTTGTACACAAAACAAATGTCTAAACATGACTAAAAAAGAATTTTGCATAATAGGTGACCTTTAAGTGGTTACCGCACACAATAATAGCTAAATCACTTCTACTTAGTCTACTTAGTCTAGGTAGTAAGTTTAGCTAATTGTACCTCCACAGTAGTAGCTATCTGCAGGCAGCACGGTGGCCTACTGGATAACACTGTGGTCTCGCAACACCAGAGTCGAGGGGTTCAACTCCTACCTCGGGTCTGCGTGCGTTGAGTTTACTTGTTCTTCTCGTG
>JAOVVA010000031.1:5081385-5105437 GCA_028565275.1 Leiocassis micropogon
TAAAAAAAATACAGAAACTTAGGTTTACAGCATCATCAACCTCCTCGTCCACCACCAGTTTAAGTTATGGTTCATAATTCTAACTCTCTATTATACTGTAGTATAGGTATGACACCATCTGACCAACAGCTTCCCACACACAGCATGTGCATCTCACTTCTCTTATACGCAAATCACTTGTGCATATTTTAAGCTTTGTAAGGTTCTGCTTACACTGCAGCATCCTACATAGTTTTGCTAAATATATGGCATATAGCATATACAAGGTATAAAGCATGAAACACTCAGGATGTGAGCGAAGTCAAGATGTTAAATCAAGGAGATTGACAAAATGATGATATTATCCATTCAGGAATTGAGGAATTAAGGAATTCCTTAATGGTAAAGGTCAGACTTTTGTCAAAGCCCTTGAATTCAAGCTAAAAATCTTGACTTGAGAGTTTCATTTCAAGTTTCAAAAGCCAAAAAAACAACAACATCTGTGTTCCAAAATTTATGAACCTGACTGTATGTGCATCCGGATCCAGCAAGTTCTGAAAAATAAAGGACTTCATATTAAATATTGATTGGTGTATAGCAATTTCTTAGTAAAAAAAATCACATCTTATTCTTGCTATCTTAATCGTTATTAAAAAATGAAAATGTCATTAAAGCATTGAAGTTCCCTTTTTTTCGCTACAGTGCTAGAGCAAAGACAATCGCTTGGGGCCCCCAAGTTTTTGAAGAGGAAGGCTGAGTCTTAAGTCCATGTAAAAAGTCAAACCTTAACGTGCACAACTCCGCCAAATCCTCTCATGGCTAATGTACAGTACAATGCAATACCAGAAACCCCGTCTAAAGAGCGCTGTGTTTTTTGTCTCACTAACAAGAACCTACATGTCTAGAGGGGAGAAAAGAAACAGAAAACAAGAATAGAAGAGCTTTCATAAGTGGTGGAGGTAATTAAAAAGAAACAAACCAAAAAAATGTAGGTTAAGCCGTAAAGTAACATCACGCTAGTTAGTTTGACGCTATTTTGGCAGGTGAGCAATAAAGAAAAATTAAGATAAAGAGAAAAAAAAGGTCCAGTTGCTTTTTCCTGCCTGGGACTCTTCATAGCTTCTTTATACATGAGCTCAAAGAGGAACATGATTGGCTAGTGAAGCTGTGATTGACAGGAGAGACAGAAAGCATGCAATCCTTCCATCCATCAGGTTGGCTCCTTTATCACCTGGCACATGATTCAAGAACGATTATACTAGTAGTAAGAGGAATGCTAAGCATCATGCATCAGTTTCTTGTTTTATTGTTTTTTCTCGACTGGAGAATCTGAATTATGTCCATTATGTTGTTTTGACCCATTTATTGATTACAGAGCTTCAGGAGGGGGTGGGGGGGGGGGGGGGGTTTGTGGCTTCTTAGGAATTCAGAACTGACAAAATATTTACATTTGCCACTACGGCGCGGTTGCTTTTTCTGCGAGCTAGTGGTGTATTTATATCATAAGTAGGAGCGTGAGGCGTTCTGTTGCTAAGCAGTTTTGCCCAGCGAAGTTTGATCCCATATGCTCGCTTAGCTCCATTAAGCTACTAGGTTTGTGATTGTAGCTTAATGCGTTGTGTTGAATGTTAATTCAGGGCCGGTTCGGGATGGAGCGAGATGACGACTTGGCATTAGGGGAAGGAGAAACAGGGAATAATAGACAGAGAGAGAGAGAGAGAGATCATGATGAAAATCTACTGTGGAGGGAAAAAGAGAAGTGTGTGTGTGTGAGGGAGGGATGAAGACAGAGGCAGCAGGAGTGCTGGAAGCAGCGGAGGAAGGAGGGAGGGGCAGCGCCAAAAAAACGAACGTTGAGGATCTGTGTGTTCTGGCTGGCCGTGTTTCCATGGTTACAGGGGAATTCTGGCGAGTAAGGAAATTTCATTCACTCTGGCGTGGAGAGGGAAAAAAAATGGAGGGAAATATCAACAAAGCGCAAAGAACGTGACAACCCTTGAGCAACCTTCAGAGATATGCGTGTGCAGCAACCCTTTCCTGGCCCCTCCTGCCCACCCGCTGTGTGTGTGTGTGTGTGTGTCTGAGTGTGAGTGTTCATGCATATGCTTTTATGCATATTCACCTAGATGAGGTATTTGTCCAAATGTATGCTAATCTCTGTATATTTATGCAGACCTCGGCGTTTGGTGCTGCGTGTGTTTATAGTTTTGTGTGTATCTTTGTCAGGCTTTATGTGCCTGCCACCACCCTTTAAGCAAACACACACACACACACACACACACACACACGTACTCAGCAAATGCCCTCCAGGTATAGGCTGGACAAAAAGGTCTAACCAACACACACACACACACACACACACATTGCAATTGTCCATCAGCATCAGTTCCGTTCTAAAGATTTCAGCTTTACAGATTTTTTTTCAAAGAATGAACAGTGGGCGGAGCTAGCATTAGAGGCGGTGCTAGCTGTTAATTCTTTAAACACGTGTCGCATTACAACATGCAAAACCAGACTATTATTAGTGCTGTCAATCGAATAAAAATTTAATCTAGTTAATCACAGTCATAGTCTGTGATTAATCACGATTAATCAATTTTAAAATAATCAGATTTATTTGTATTATAAATGTGCAATATTGGAATAAAGAAATGCATGACAAACTTAACCAAAATTAACCTAACCTATTCCATCCATCTAGAAGCCTTTTATAATGAAACCTGCCGTTCAGCACATCTGGTGATGTTTCCTCAATCATCATAATATTCTGTGTTAAACGTGCCATTATCACACCAAGCCAGGTGACCGCACTGTGATTATGGGAAGCCATTAGGGTCAAAATTGGTCATGTGATTAATTAGAGTTAAACAAATAGTGACGTGTTAAACATTCTAAATTGTTAACATACCTTCACGTGTTAATATTGACAGCCCTAATTGTTATTATTATTATTATTATTTTCTGTTGAAGCAGCACAGAGTGACTTACTGGTCACTTTATTAGGAACACCTGTTTATTCATGCACTTATATAATTAGACAGCGATTGCAGTACATGAAATCGTTCCGATTCAGTTGTTGGTACCAGACGGGATGTGATCTTTTGGGATTGTCAAATGCCGCAGTCTTTAGATCATACGCAGACATGGTGCAAAAAAATATAAATAAATAAATAAACATCCAGTAGGGTTGAGCTAAGTGACAGAATTACCTTGAGGTCAAAGGACAAAGGTGAATGAAGAGACTAGTTTGAGCTGACATCAAGGCTAACGCAAATCTTCAACTGTGGTGAGCTGAAAAGTATCACAGAAAGCACACCCCATGGGTCCGGGGGAAATGAATGTTCCTAATTGTGTGTGTCTGTGTTTGCAGTGGTGGAAGAAGGACTGTGGGAATGTGGGCTTTCCTATGAGTGCAGGACACTCCTCTTCAAGGCTGTTCACAACCTACTGGAACGGTAAAGTTGAAATGTGCACACACACACACACACACAACCAAGCACAAATATACGCTTTCCATCATTCCTCTGTAACCCAGAGGAGTTCATATTTATGACACGTTTCTTGTAAATTGCTCTGTAATTCAGCAGAGCAGAATTTCTGGCCCTAGTGGCTTTAAACTTCCCACACCCTGTGACTCACTAGTAACAACACCCTTTGAAGTAATTTATCGCTCTTCTGTGTTGTTTCCAGGTGCCTCATGGACAAGGACTTCGTGCGCATCGGCAAGTGGTTTGTCAAGCCCTACGAGCTTGAAGAGAAGCACCTGGGCGCCAGGTGAGTCCTCGCCTAAATTGGCAAGAAGACATCCAGTACCTTGGAACATGAGCTAAACAATAGAACAGTCAAAAATATTACAATAAGAAAGAGGTATCACATGACAGACCTTGTGGTTGTACAGAAACCATCCATGCGAGGGAGTTCACTCATTATAACCACATATTGATTTAATAAGGAAATCTTGATATGTATAGTGATTCGTCTCCTTGCACCAGAAGCTTTCAATTATTTGCAGTTTAGATAACAGAATTTAGCTGCTGTTGGAAATATGTGCACAACACGCAGGTGCGAAAACCATAAACATAAGGCTAATATACATATAAGGCGTTATATTTCACTCTGTTATGAGTCACAAAAGGTATGCTCTTAATATAGCTCTCTTAGCATGTCTCGCAAAACCTAACATGTGACAAAACCAGCTAATCAGAAACTGGAGGAAGTTCATTCTGATTGGATGTTTCAGACGCAGAGACAGACGCATGCGATCAGCTCTATACTACACTCAGGCGGTGTTTCGTCACTTTTAATTAAGTAACACATGATATATAACCTTCTTTTAGAAGCTTAAATCTTCTAAGGCTTCAGCAAAGTATGGCACGTAGCCAATTGCAGCACTTCTTTCTGTCGTGTGGTCAGTAAAGCGAAGATACTTCACTGGTTCCTTGAGTGACTTAAATGTGCTCAAAGGGTTTTTGGAAAATGTTGAAGCCCAGAAAAGGACATTTACTCTATCGTTGAAGTCACTCCAGCCGTAATAAATGACAGATATGCGTCGCTTAAGGGCTGTGTTACATCCTGTGAAATAAGACATTATGTGATTTGAATCAGTGTGATGCTTTAGTGGAAGAGTGGTGAAGCAGAGAAATAACTTTTACACAACTTGCATAATATGCATAAGAGATTTGTGCATAGGAAACATGAAATGCATAAATGGTGCATACCTGTACTACGGTAACAAGCTGTCATCATGTATGGCAGTGAAATTGAAACCGGTAGAAGATGAGGATGACGATGCTGTACACTATAAACACAAAGATTTTTTTTTTGTAAATTTTTAAATTTTTCATCTTCAACAATCTTTGTAACTAACAAGGTTGTGTGCAACAAAACTCAAAACCTTTTGTATCTAATTTCCTACGTTCTGTTCGACTCACTAGAAAAATCACAATCTAAGCATGAGTTTGCTATATTTTTATTAAAACTTAAAAAAAACATACTTAAATAATCACAAACACAACTTGCAGGCTGATTTATCCATTGTGACAAAACCATGGGAGGTGGAGTTACAGCTTTTTACTGAAAAAACAATCACAAAATTCACACTGATATAACCATCAGAACCAAAAATATACAGTTTTGATGTCATATTTTGCCATTTGTACAACGTGCACAAAATATTTGATATCAGTTTACAATACATCTTGCTTCGTTTAAAAACTCAAAACTGTAAAAATGGATTTATCTCAGTTTGCTGTCAAAGTACTATATCTTATACTTGGCTCAAAATTGTTTAAAAATAATAATAATAATAATGTGTAATAATCATAATCATTTAACTTTGATCATTTCTATAATACAGTAAATTTATATTAAGCCTATAGAGTTTATTACAGCTACTACAGACTTGAAATCCCCGGATATATATTTTAAATATATATTTTTAAACTAATAGTAAACAAATACGGGCCATACAATGCATTTTGTAAAGATAAACATTATAAAATGACGTGACATAATGTCAGTGCTATTGCTATTCTTAGCATTTTGTCTCAAATGCACAGAAATTTCACTCGACATTAATTCAGTTTAAAAAGAAAATGCAGTTTTTGTTACTTGGTATATAATTATGGTTACATTCCTCTGCTATGTTTCGCACCTTTTTCGCTCGAACATTGTCGAGATCAACGAGAGCTCATCCCTGGAGATGAAACGCTCGAGGTGTCGTCTTTGGAGTGAGAGCGTTCCCACCTCTCGCCGCTCCTCAATGACAGTCCTCGGCAGCATAGTGTCAGAGCAGTTCGCACCATGTGGCAGAGGAGTTTGCGAGCGTTTAGTCGTTCCCCAGAGGCACCGGTGGCAACAAGTTCGCAGGTGGGGTGCCACTCGTGGCAGAGTGTGTGACGAGAATGACACTGCTGCGAGGGGATGGGGAGGGGGGGTGCCAGACGGGTCCAAGTGTGTGAGAGTGGAAGGTGTGTGTGCTGCAAAAGAGATAATGGAGTCAGATTAGTAGCCTGTCAGAGCAGCTCATTTGAGTGATTGTGACTTGTTTGAGTTGACCCCTTATTATTAAACCTCATGACTGGGTTTTTTTGTGCTTGTTTTTTCTTATTTTTTGTTTTGTAGCGCTGAAATGTGTTGCAAACATTTTTGTGGACTTAGATTTCTTCTCTGGAACTGGCCTGGATTTTTTCCAGCATAAGACTTGGGGGAAAAAAACACACATACACACAGAGGAATACAGAATACAGGGAAAAAAAAATGTTCATACCTGAATTAAAAAATTGAAACTTTCATATATTCTATAATCATTATCGGTAAAGTTAGAATTTTTTTCCCGCATATCCCAGTTAGGAAGCTGGGTTCAGAGCTCAGGATACAGCGCCCTTAGAGCTGATAGGGTTAAAGGCCTTGCACAAGGACTTAACAGTGGCAGATTGGAAGTGCTGGGGCTCGAACCCCCGACCTTCTGATCAATAACGTTTGAACCAAAGTGAAATATTACAAGCCTTTTTTTTTCAATTATTACGGCTTTCAGCTCACGACAGTAAAAAAAAAAAAAAATCTGAAAATATCCGAATATTTCATTTTAGGTTCGAGTTCATTATGGTCCTATTCGTACAGTATAAATACCATGTATTTCTCAGTCCAGTTCAGTAAACGCAGTAAATGAGGAGGACTGCTGACTTGACAGATGTCTAGAAGACAATCTTCGACACGAGGAGAGTAAACCACAGAAGGTCATCGCTCAAAGGGCTCGCTGTTCGCAGAGCGCTGTATCAGAGCATGTTCATGGAAAGTCGACTGGAAGGGGAAAGTGTGGTAGGAAACGATGCACGAGCAACCGGAATGACTTAACCTTAACAATACGTTGTTATATATAACAACGGAAAATACGTGCTTGTTGTAGAGATGTTTATTTAACCTTTACAGATGAAAGGAGTCTCCAGTGTCAGTGGACGTTTCCTTTGACAATCCAAAGGTTGACTGGCGTATCCAGATTGTCAAGAGTATGCGTGTAGTGTACTGTACGTGGGTGTGTGTGTGTGTGTGTGCTTGTGTGATGATTTGGCACCCATACAGGTTGTTCCCCACTTTATTGCCTGTGTTTTATTTCTATTAGTATCTGATTATTTATAGATAATAATACAAGACCATATTAGGGGCTCGATTAAATGGCTATTTACAGAAATATTAAGTTTCGTCCTGATGCAAGTTTCTAAACTTATTTTCATGATGCTATTGCTATAAATGACACGAGCATTAGAAGTATGCCTTTTCCTCAGGAGATCCTAATGATTTCCTGAGAGATTTTGTTTGTCCTCGTGTAATAAATAGCACAAACACATGATTGCGGTTATCTTCCCACACTTGTTTACTGATAAGACTGAATCATTCATTGTATCGTTCTCTCTCTCTCTACACACACAGCAATAAAAACATTTGAGTCTGTCGCATGTTTTTACTGTATAAGCACTACTGCTTCTGTCCGATTTTGCCCTCTTCCAGCCTATTGATGACTGTTACATTTGATAACAGTATAAAATAAATATCAGTTATCAGTTAAGCAAATTAAGTATATCGTATCTAAAACTGCATGGAGATCATGTTTTTTTTTTTCTTTTTTCTCAGACATTTACAGTAACAAAACATTTTCTAAGAGAGGAAGGGCTAAGGAACATGAAAGCAATTTTTTTTAAGCGAGCTGGACTGGCGTAATGGTTAACGGCTGAGCAGATGTTGTAGAGCACAGAGGAAATGGTATTGCAGTTTTTTGTTTTTTTTCTAGACTCATTCTGTCTTTAGAAAGACAAAAACATTTCCAAAGAAAGAACAGAGAACACAAAGGCATTTTAGTGATAGCCATTCACACAACTAATAACATTAAGGGTAGTGAAAAGAAATCCGCGAGTGATTCAAACCATCACTAAGCACTGGCACTGAATTAGAGTTCCCTTCATGCCCATGTGTTAGGAACACCAAACATTGACTGGAATGCAAGAATCACATGTTTTTTCGGTTAGACCATAACACTAACCCTAGGCAGGGTTATCTCAGTGGTTAAGGCGTTGGACTGCTGACCGGAAGATCAAACCCCACAAACCCCACAACCACCAGGTTACTACTATTGGGCCCTTAAACAAGGCCCTTAACCCTCAACTGCTCAGATGTATAATGAGATAAAAAAATAATAAAAACGTAAGTCGCTTTGGATAAGGGTGTCTGCCAATTGCTGTAAATCCTGTAAATCTTTACAGCAGCTTATATAACTGAATATGAAAAGGGACTGTATGAACACATATGGTGCAATTCCTGGCCAAAACTGGACCACTGGGATTGCTGGGTAGTGCTGGTTCCAGGATTAAAAAATAATGGGAGGTTTGCACCAAGAATGGAATCGAGTGTCTAACCTCAAAGGAAGAAAGAAGAAAAGCAGCGACAAAAACAACAATCTAAAGACATACATATAATAGAAGGTTTATAGGGCATGTCAAAATAAATAAGAAAGTTTGATTTAATACAAAAATCTGTGTCCGTTAGCACCAGAAATTCAAAACTGGAATGACATTGGCAATGACGTAGAGTCAGCATCGTCCCACGATATGGCCGCCTTCCACATCCTAAAAGTTCAGCTGCGGTCTTGTCTTGGTGTTATCACTCTCGGGTCTTTTAAATTTAGGGCGATCAGCAGTGGAACCAGAAATGGTGTTCTTGGCAACTCCAAGTTGCGCCAAGTTGAAGCATTCCGATGGCCCTCTCTCTGGTAGCGTCGTCTAAATGGGACACGATAGAGTGAAGGCAAAATGCACAATCAGATCGATTGAAATGCTTCCTCACTTTTGATACCAAGGCATGCCAGCTGGACATAATCACATGGGAAATTTTGTGCATGTCACGATGCCCCTTGAAGATTATTTTCATATCTATAGGTTATCTAAGTTAGGTTATCCGCGATAGGAGAAACTGTCTATTGATCGTGACGCGTGTTCGTAATTTAACAAGGCAAATAAAATTGTACATTAGATTTCGGGTTTTTGTAACAATACAATTTATTTTTGATCATATTACATTTGTTTTGTCCATGAGTATGGATGCACGAGCAGGCAGGCAGATTATATTTTTGGAAATACAACAACGTAAAACTCTCTAGTTGCGACAAGTTGATGTATCTTATGACAAACTACGATTTCTGTCTGAATATAGCTAAACACACTGGCATTGCAATCCAACTTTCTTGTTGAAAGAAAAGGGCAAAAATTCTAAATACCTCTTCAAAAATTACGTGATAAATACTATTAGTCACATCAACATTCAGTTTAATTTGAATTTTTTTTATATATATATATCAAACCAATAAAATAAGAGTTTGTGTAAATGCAGTCTGAGAAGGCGATTATTTAGAAATCAAGGTTGCCAGACTCAGTTGATTTTTTTTTTCATTCTTTCAATCAGGTTTAAATCCTTCCCAGTGAACCACAAATGATCTCAGGCTGGATTTAACATATCAGGATAATTATTTGTTTCTGAGCCTGGGAGAAGCAATCTGGCAACCCTAATAGAAAAAACATTACACTGTGATTGTATACAGTAAATAAATGATGGAGTGACTGGAGCGTGAAATGAAACGTGAATGAAATATAAGTGCGAGGATAAGAATGGAGGATAAGAGGACTATCCTTAGTTTTGTCTCAACAACACAGCAGGAGATCAGAACATGTCTTTTTTTCTCTCATTGTTTCTCTCTCTCTTTCTCGTCTCTGTGCATTTGACTCTCTTTGAACAATAAGGACTGATGTTTATCCCTTACGGGAGAGGTGCGTATGCTGGCAAGTGAAATGAAGACGCGTTTTGGCGAGGGGGGTGATGGCACTGTCGGAATGTTTATGTGCGTGGAGAGTGTGTGTGAGCATATATGCAGGAGTTTTCTTTGTGTGCACGTTGTCTGATTGGGGAGGGATTGTGTGAATATCAGAACAGCAGTGGCGGGAAGCTGAGATTTGCTGCGCTTCCCCGCTGAGCCGCTCGAATGGGGAGAGCTCTGTCATTAGGGTATGTAGAGGAGGGGGATGTTAAACCCACCTGATTCTTCTCTGCTTTGACAGCTTTGTCTGTGCCACACTATCAGCTGCTGCGCCTCCTGCAGGGTCCAACACAGAGCCAAGCAGTGAATTATTGAGCAGCCTGAGAGAGAGAGAGAGAGAGAGACACACACATGCCATTCCTTAACACTGAGAAATCTGAATGTGCCAAAAATATGCACACGCCACACTCACTATCTGCCTGTTTTCTCTTCTCTATTTATGATCCTTTTTTTTTTACACCAGAAAAACCTTTATAATTCTTTCTTTATTAATTATAGATTTCTTTGTTAATTAAACATAATCGTCTGCAATAATTCTATCATGTATAGTGTACAACTTAATTTATAGAACGCTTTTGTTAGCTCTAAGTGATGTACAACATACGAGTAAACATTTAATTGACAATGAAAAACAACAATTAATTGCACAATAGGTTATGAAATAATTAAGGAAATAGATCAAATAATAATAATAATAATAATAACAATAATAAACATGAAAAATGAGAATCATTCCTAAATATATATAATAATATAGAGATAAATAGACTAAAATAAAACAGACCTGAATGTGATTAAAAAATAATGAAATATCTATTAAAAAAATAATCAAATATATAAACCGAAAATTCATGTTAAAAAATATTAATACATATTTCTTGAGACTTATTTAAAAAAAAAATTTAACCTGATTAGGATCCAAAAGATTATTAAAATAGTATACTGAAATTTGAACCTATTTTTGAATGAGTAATTTTTTTCTGTTGTTTCCCACTAAACATGCAAGTTTTGTTAATTTTTAAAAATTCTTTTTTGTTTTACTTTCCTTTTTTTTTTACTCATTTGTAGACATGTCTTTTTTTTCTTTCATGTTTTTTTTGTAAAAAGATTTGTACCAATTTATTTGAACAAGCAGATATTAATTGAGGTCTTTTTTTTTTTCAGTACACCCCAAATGAAAGAAAAAATTAAAAATGGTTCATAATATTCAGAAACACTAGTATGGGTTCATAATTGGTGATCTAGTTTATTAGTGAAAAAATGCCTGAATTGGTTAGAAAGTTTAATTGGTAAATTGGTTAGGTGAATTATACTTTCAATATCCCGTGCATGATTTAACTACCTGAGTTGATATCCTATTAGCGTATAATTAGCAGTACATAATACCTGTATGTGCTCTAAGTACATCCTATATCCTACTATTTTAACATAGCAATTCTTTAAAGTGAAAATTAAATGATGCTTAGTTAATACTATGTAGTGATATTTCTCATCAAAGACAAGACAGTTGAGCCAAAAGTATCATGACCATGACCGTCACACCCCCATGAGGTTCTCCCTCAAATTGATTGATGCACATCATTGTATAGAATGTATTTGAATGCCAGTGTTGTTACGGGTTCTCCTTTCTGGAATTAAAGAGCACAAACCTGTTCCAGCATGACAAGTGGAGGAACTCAAGTGTCCTACACAGAGTCCTGCATTCAATCCCACTGAACACCTTGGGGATGAATTGGATCGCTGACTGCACCCCAGGCCTCGTCACCAACACCTGTGCCTGAACTCACTAATGCGGAATGAACGAACATCCCCACAGCCACACTACAAACTCTAATGGAAAACCTTTCCAGAAGAGTTATTTTTATTATAAAGGCAAAAAAGGGACTGACATGCATAACACACGTATAAATTATGGTGTAGCGGTTAGCATCATGGCCGCGCACCTCCAGGGTCGAGGGCTCGATTACCACTTTGAGTCTGTGTATGTACATGTTCTCCCCGAACTTGGTGGGTTTTCTCCCGAGTACTTTGGTTTCCTCCCACAGTCCAAAGACATGCAAGTTAGGTTAATTGGCTGTCCCAAATTGCCTGTACCTGTCCAGTGTGTACCTTATCTTGTGCCCAGAGTCTCCTGTACAGTATAAGCGGTATAGAATATATATATATATATATATATATATATAGTAAGGTGTCCACAAACTGGCCAAAGAGTGTTTTCTTTTAATAACAAATACTGACTTCTGGCATTCTTCATGTTTAAGCATAAAATTCATAATATAAGGAAACATGCTTTCCTTTTGTATATTACGCATCTCTGATATGCCTTACATAAGTCTGCTTCGTCCAGTAAATCCCACAAACACAGCCTACATTTGTAGCAATACCAGTAATGACTTACATAAATATTTCTCCATAATCCCACCCTGTGAGTCACATTACTAACCCACAAACTCAATTACCCAGCGTCCATTTCATCGCGAGGCTCGCGGCTCAGAAGCAGGAGGCGCTGTAACCTCTGTAACGCTTAGTTAACTTTCATTCTCCCCCCATCGCCCAGAGCGTGAGGACTACCAGCACATCTCTGAAGAGATACCGCTTTCCCCACTCCTCCTCCTTTCTTACCTCGCTCCCTCCCTCGCTCCCTCCCTCTTCCCTCCAGACCTTCCTCTCCTCTGACTCTCTCCCTCCCTCTTTCCCCTCCTTTCTTTGTGTCTGGCAGTGCGCACTGCACTGTACGTTGGTAACAGATTGCATCAGACTCCCAGAGAGAGGGAGAGTGAGAGAGAGAGAGAGAAAGAAGTAGAAAGAAGACAAGAAAATAGCCTTATAAATGGATTGTGCTGATCAGGATAAACATGTTTTTAAATATGAACACAGGACGTAGAGAAGCATATGTGCACAGAGTTAGCAGTACACTAATGTGTTAGTGGTGGTGTAAAAAAAAAACATGTAGAAAATTAAAATTTAAAAAATTAAAAATACTGTACAATACTACTAATAGTTAAATGTATTATGCTGAAGTGCTGTTAATTCTAAGAAACAACAACAACTATAATAATAATAATAATAATAATAATAATAATAATAATAATACAATTTAATATTGTATTATTAAATTGTAGTATTATATAAATTGTATTATTATGTATTATTATATTGTATTATTATTACTATTATTATTATTATTAATACTATATTGTGTGCAACAATAACAGTAATAATATTAATAATAATATTAATAATAATAATAATAATAATAATAATAATAATAATAGTTTAATTTATTTTGCTGCTGGTGCTGTTAATTAAGAACAACAACAACATCAACACTACTACTACTACTACTACTATTACTACTACTACTATTACTACTAGTAGTAATAATACTAATAATAATAGTTTATTTCATTAAGCTGGAAGTCCTGTTATTTGTAAGCAACAACAGCAATAATAATAATAATAATAATAGTTTTGTTTATTATTCTGGTAGTGCTGTTAATTGTAAGCAACAATAACAGTAATATTAATAATAATAATAATAATAATAATAATAATAATAGTTCTGTTTATTATGCTGGTGGTGCTGGTAATTGTAAACATCATCAACAACAACAACAACAGCAATAATAATAATAATAATAAGAAAAAGAATAGTAATAGTTTAATTTATTATGCTGGTAATATGCTGTGCTGATAATTGTCAACTTTAACAACAACAACAACAATCCAATTTGTTTATCTATCTATCTATCTATCTATCTATCTATCTAT
Source organism: Leiocassis micropogon (assembly GCA_028565275.1). NCBI lineage: Eukaryota > Metazoa > Chordata > Actinopteri > Siluriformes > Bagridae > Leiocassis > Leiocassis micropogon. The sequence continues at coordinate 5,094,995 of JAOVVA010000031.1, forward strand.
CTATCTATCTATCTATCTATCTATCTATTAAAATAACTTATCTGTTTTACCAATGTTATTAAAAAAGAAACAAAAACCTTATTTTTGTAACAATTTGTAATGGCCAGCATGGTGATAGTCATGAATTAATAAATAATGTCCTAGACCTAGAGATATCCTTATCATTTAGGCATTTTCACTTCTAAACAGAATTTATTATTTTTTGTACGTACTCTTTCATGTTTGAAACAGTGCTAACCCACAGAGCATGTCTTTACTACACATGCTTTTGATGTGTGTGTGTGTGTGTGTGTGTCTGTGTCTGTGTGTGTGGACAGTTTTCCTAGCCTGCTTTGGCTGGGGGGAAAGGAATGACATTGAGACATTAGCCATCTCCTTGGCAACAGACATCGGGTGTCAGGCTACATCACAGGGTCACTCGGACGCCGAGCTGCTTAGCTGGCTCAGGGAAAAAAAATGCATTAGCCATGTGTTTACTCATCTGAGCACAGTTTATTTCACCTTTTATCTGCATGATTTTGTACATCATAATGCATATACACAGTACACCTAGACACTCTTGTAGTTATTTGTTTAGGAAGCATTCTGCATTATTAACTGCCTCGTGGTTTAATCTAAACAGGCTGCTAATTGTCCTGAGAGACACCGTAAGGAGATTTATTTCTGCTTTATTGACTAGCAAACACACACAGGCATCATCTCTAATCACTCGTATATTATAAATATCATCATCATCTCATACTTATCTCTTATCTATTTTACTTGTGCTGGATTGATTGGGATGATAGGGGAGTTAATCACCTCAGAAAAACTGTTTTATTATTATATTCATCGCTGCAATTTGGGAACTCGTTGTGGGTAAACTTTCAATCAGCATGCTTTTGAGGAAGGAATTACAATTATCTGTCTGCTATGTAAGTGTGCTCTACTTTATTTGTGGTATAAATAGATATAATTATTCACAACCTGTCTATCATGAGGGAAGTGGGCAGTATGAGAGAAATATCATATCAATATTTGAAGACTTTCCTACGATCCCTACACAGTAGGTATCATGGAAAGATCAAATAAATCATGTGAAGATATTATTATAACCATGATATCTCTAAAACAAATTATGATGACATAATTTATCACAATATGTTATATACTGCCTGGCCAAAAAAATAATAATAATAAAAATAAATCACCATTTCAGAAGGGTTATATTATTGGGCTGAATCAAGCAAAGAAAACAACTAAGGAAATGAATGGAACTGAGTTAAGAACACATTCGACACATTATCAAAACCTGAACTGTCAACTTTGTGGAAGAAATCATGAATGGAGATCACTCAAACAGTTGCATAGTATGAAGTTGCATATTTAAAAAAAATTAACAATAAAACCAGAGCTATGTTTAATAGTGAAAGTAAAATCATTTCCATACGCACACAATGTGATGAGAACTCCAGCTGTGTGTCCATAAGAAAACCACTTATTAGTGAGTCTAATCAGAAAAAAAGGCTTCAATTTGCTAGGGAGCATAAAGATGGAAAGCAATTGTAGCAATGAAAAAAAGTCATGTGGCCTGAGACTGAACCTATTCTAGAGCGATGGATGCAATGTTATGATCTGAGGTTGCTTCAGTTGGTCAGGTCCAGGCTCGGCAATGTTACGTTGCAATAAAATGAAGTCAGTTGACGGCCTGAACGTCGTGAATGAGGTTATCAGATTATCACATCTGTTGAGTTTTTCTGTGCTGTAATCAAAGCTAAAGATGATTGAATGAAATCTTGGAGTGTGTGACATTTTTTTGGCCAGGTAGTGTATTTACCAGCCATAAAAGTGAGCTTAAAATGGTTTGATAACACTGGCAGTTTAATCTGAGGTTAAGATGTCAACAAAAAAAAGATATGATTGGCTGGCAGAAAAAGCACAATAGTTGTTGTATGATTGGTGAGAAGTGGATAGTGAGTGGGAATTGGCCGAACCTAAATTGGGGAGAAAACGAGACAAACAAATAAACAAATAAACAATTTGCAAATGATTTTACAGTATGCAAAGTACCTAATAATTAATAATTATGAGTACCAAAAGTACCTAAATTAATTACTGTAATTATGCCCAGATTATTTTCAGAATGATCTTTCAGGGTTCTATCTTTGCTGTTAGTTACTGTAGTTGTATATCTATAGTACTTTGACTGCAAAAGAAGGACATTCTTTTTTCTCCCATTTATATCTGGGAGCAATCTGCCAGAAGTATATCCATTTTTATAAATTCTCCATTTAGAAACATGCTAAACACATCTCCAGCCTAGAAATGGTAGTTTCCCTCAAAACAACTGTACTGTACATACCTGAAGCTAAATCTTCAAATGCATTAAAAATTACTTAATGATCAAAACTTCCAATCTGAGATCCAATCAAGACAATGTAGACTTTATTACGGATGATGAATTAGAGTTGTGTCAATTTTGTGTACAACGCTACACCCACGAGTTTAGGCAGGAGAGCTGAGACAGACTCATAAAGATTATTACAGCTTTGGACAGCTTGCTGCCTCGAACACTTTCTTTCTCTTTAATGCTATAACTATAAAAGCACACAGTAGATAAGATTATATTTCTGACACATTATATGGCGGGTAATAGACTACGTCTTGGATATGATCCCTACTGCTGTTTAATCCCAGTAGGCGACTTAGTCCGCTTCAAGTTGAAGTGTATTGATTAGTGTCAGAATTTGGAAACAAAAGCCTTACACAGCTTACGCAGGATAACCTCTGAGTTTAGATGATGTCTACATCAAATCCAACCCATTTAACTGATTGATCAGCTGACTTTAATGAATTATGAGTATCTATCCATCCAGTTAGCATATTTGTAGGGTTAGGGGAGCTTATTTCAGGGATCTCAGGGCAAAAGGCGGCGCACACCCTGGTGGGATGGAGTACTGGGAGGAAACCCACCAAGAACCAATTCAAACGTTTAACCCTGCCAGCGACATGTTTGCCAGAGTTTTTCTCTTGCTTCCTAGTGTGAATTTATAGTCATACTCAAACACAAGAATAAGCCTGTTTATACCTGGTGATATTTGTGTATCAGCGTTATAATAAAAAAAAGTTCACAGTGCTTTTTACCTGGTTCTGTCTGTAAAAAGCACAGAAATGTGAACTGTAAATCTGGTTTTAACTGGTCCAAACTGGAGATTTGCTGTGATTTAAAAACAATGTAGGTTCAGAAATGCAACTTTCAGGACTGGAATTGGAAAATTGTGTTACTGTATGTGCTGGGTTTCTTATGAGGTACTGTGTACTGTGTGACATGTTTATTGCATTCAATAATAGTCTGTAAATGTTTTATTCTGGTCATGGTCCTTGTGGTTAGAATTGTGGTTTGATGTATTTTAAGAACAACAACCAATTTAGCACATTATAAAATATTGTGGGCTGATGTAAACAAAGTGTTCACTGTTCAAACCTGCTGGAGTAGGGTGGGATTGGTCAAGTATCTGGAGGAGTGTGCAGCATAAGTCAAAAGGGTTTGCGTCACAGGCCGGATTGGTCAAGAGTGTCTATGGCAATGGGCAGTTCTGGTTGAGAATGCCTGTAGGAACAGGTGGGGTTCTTTAGGATTTCCTGTAGGAGTTTGTGGGACTGGCTTAGATTACTTGCACAAGCAGCTAGGATTGGTTAGGATTCTTTGTAGGAGTGTGTGGGATTGGTAGGACTAGATGCAGAAGCAGGTGGGGTTGGTTAAAAATTCCTGTGGGAGTATGTGGGATTGATTAGGCAAGGCTACCTGCAGGAGCACATGGGATTGTTTAAGATGGCCTGCATGTGATAGAGGGTGGGACTCTCTGATAGAGAGTGTATGCAGGGAACAGGTGGGCCTGATTGAGATTGCAAGGGGGAAGCTGGTGGAGTTGGTCAATAGGGTCTGTAGGAGTAGGTGGAATTGAGAGGCAGTTAAGACTGCCTGTGGGAGCGGGTGAGGTTGGGTGAAAAGGCCTGTGAGAGTAGGCAGGATTAGTCGAGTAAGAGTAACCGCGGGAAAGAGTAGCATTCGTCAAGAGAGCCTTGAGCAGAAAGGATTAGTCAGGAGTATCTGGGAGAGGGCAGAATTGGACAAACGTGCCTGTGGGACTAGTGGGATTGGATAGAAGGGTCTGCAGGAACAGGTGGAATTGAGCAAGAGTGGCTGCAGGAGCATGTGGGGTTGGTCAAGACTAGACTTGGTCAATACAGCTTGTGGGACTGGGTCTGATTGGATAACACTGTCTGCTAGAGCAAATGGGGTTGGTCAAGAGTGTAGGAGCAGGTGGGAGTGGGCAAGAGTGCCTGTGGGACTGGATGGGATTGGATAAGAGTCTGTGCAGGAGCAGAACAGGTGCAAGAACAAGTGTGTGCAAGAACAGGTGGGACTGGTTGCAGATTGCAGGATGGAAGTGGGTGAAGTTGGTCGATAGTCAAGATACTCGTTTGAACTGGTCAAGATTGCCTGTGATTGCGAGTTATGTCTAGAAAGCAGTCAGGTTTATTCAAGTGTAGAGAGTATAGAATTCAAGCATGTACACCTCGAGATGGCAGAGTGGTGTGATGCTGTTATTAACTCTTTCAAAAGTTGAATATTTTCAATAACATCAAAGTGATTTGATTTTCCTACATCAATTCACTGTCATAGCTTTTAGCGGTTTATAGTTATATTTAATGTTGGAAGATTTGTAAAACAAGCTCCTCTTTATCACTTTTATCACACTATAAAAAGTTGCTTCCTCAACAGTTTTTTCTTTATTCTCTTGGAGCTAATAAGATGAAAAACAGCAGCTTGTCATGTTACTTGTCAAGAAATAAAAAAGTCCATATTGTCAAAGCTGTGGAGTAAAAAAATAAAACTAGCAATTAACTTCTGACCAGATCCAAAAATATAACAGTGCTTTCACTAATATTACCATCACTTGCAGTCTAACAGTTTTTATTGTGCATGTGATGCTACCTAAAACGACGAGAGCGCTGTTATTATCACTGAGAACTTGTCTTATATCCTTGATATAAACCTGAGATTTGAGCAATGTTGTCTTTCGGGCCAGGTACACAGTGTACAGTACATGTATATAATTGATAGACCTACAGGAATTAGAGCTCTTTCACTTTTATTCTGGCAGGATGTGACAAACCTGATTTACTGTTTCTTTAACAAGTCTTCATCTACAGTACTTGCCATCATAATTTCCCTTTGAGGGGAATCTCCGTCTCCTCATGAAGGAAGGCATTTTGGTTTATCAGACATGAGAGATTGATAAAAGATAAAGAGTAGAGCGTAAGAGCAGAGCATAGTCAGAAGCGTTGTAATCCTGTTCAAATATGGCAAAAATGTCAAAAAAAAGCTGGTTACGGGCACGCGATAAAGCCTTTGACATTCAGTAACAGACCACAGTGACAAACCTCAGCACACATTCTCATGAAGAACAGGCTAAAATGTGATCAAGATGGGGTATAGCTGGGCCTGTTAATAGGATAAAGAGGAAAGACATGCGTTATATCAGGAAAGGAACACTTGTCGGGTCCTGTATGCAATTACATGTGCTTGTATGACATGTTTCTAAGTTCTCACATCGTTCTAAAGACATATAGTACATGGCATCGATGATTGGGATTCACCTGACATAATATTAAAATATAATGATGATGATGATGATTGTTGTTCTTTTTTTTTTTTTAATTAGACTATCTTGACGGTGACTCTGTGGTGTAGTGGTTAACACTGTCTCGCCTTGCACCTGTAAGGTCCGGGTTCGATTCCCATTTCTGTGTGCATGGAGTTTGCATGTTCTCCCCCGTACTTGGTGGGTTTCCTCCCACGGTCCAACCACATGTAGGTTAGGTTAACTGGTGTTCCCTGTCCACGGTGTACCCCACCTCGTGGATAGGCTCCAGGCCCCTTGCGACCCTGAATACGGGATTAAGCAGTATAGACTATGAGTGATTGAGACTATCTTGACACTTTGTTGGCATCTTGCTTGCTCATGAGGAATAAATGTAAAAATTTAAGATTAATATCCAGAATTTGCAGATTTCTGTAAAGCTACATTCTGACACTGTCCATTATTAACAGCACAATTTTTAAAAAAATAATCTTACCAATTGTACTACCACTTGTTTACCTACAAGTTCCTTAATTATTATTATTATTATTATTGATAATAATAATAATATAAAATTACTGGTTAAAGTTTTTAAGTTGCTTCGAGTGATGTTATTCATGAATAACATTTTGTCAGAAAATTTGTCAGAGCAGTTTATTCTTATTAATTACGTAAAAAAAAATAATAATACAGTGCACTCTATGACTACATATTAACACATACAGTAACTATGGCACATTTCTGTAATGAGGAACCCACGGATGTTTTGATCCCAGTTAGAGTATGGACATAATGCGTTCTGCGTGTCAGCTTTGTTTAGTGCTCTAACAGGAGGTTTTCTCATTGGCGCTCGGCATATCCATAAATAGATCCTCATATGGTACTAAGCACAGAGTTGGACTGTTATATGGGAAAAAAGGATGAGCGCAGAATCTCCTTTTATTGTTACATTATGGCTCAGTATTAATCTAAATGAAATTTAAATATAGGAGGAACACTTATACAAACAGTAGGTGTGTGTGTTGTGTGTGTGAGAGAGAGAGATATTACGGGTGTGTGCTGAATCAGCCTGCTGTTATGCTATGTCTCCAATCTTCTGTTGTTCTTGGTAGGCTTGAAAAACGCTCAAGTGCCACACAGATTACACACAGTTGACTTTGTGCTTATCGCCCTCTTCTGGACATACGAGTACATCGGTACATGAAATGACATCGTACTGTGTTTTTTTCTCTCTCTCTCTCTCGCTCTCCCTCTGTGTCTCTCCAGCAGCAGCGAGCACCTCTCGTGCTCCTTCTCCTTCTTCCTGCATGGTGAGAGTAACGTGTGCACCAGCGTGGAGATCTCACAGCACCAGCCTGTCTACCACATCACTGAGGAGCATGTGCGCCTGGCCCAGACCTCTAGCAGTCCCATACAGGGTGAGACGGCATCACGTTGCACTTTTTCTGCTTTCCCAAAACTATGAGCAGCGTTCGAGTCAAACTGGGAATTTCTCGCATGTAAAGGCATAAACCGGTGCTTAAAACTTTTTAAAGAAGGCTGTATGTCTATGAATGATGATAGCGTAGGTACGCATGTGGGTTTAAGATCTGGTAGTGTCTCAAGTTACACATGATTCAAGCGATGAACCACAATACACCACTTTGAAGTTTGGGTTTTGCTTATAAATACACTCAAAAAGAGCCACCCTGCTTTTCTTTATATTTTGCTTTCATAGAGCCAGACTTTGTTGTATTTTTAATGTAGTCTTGAGGAATTGTTCTCCAGGCTTCCTGACTTTTTTGGCTCTCGTTTTTGGCAAGTTTTTAGCTCTCATTTTCAGTCCATTCCCTGGACCTGACCAGTTTCAGAGGAAAGTTTTTTTGTTTGTAAAGAAACTCAGTGACCTTTGAATCATTCAAGCATAGAAAAACATCTAATTAAAGGCAAGAACCAGTGAGAAACAGGTGCAGATGATGAAAGATGATCACATCAGTGATTAGTATACTGGTGATGCTGAATGCTGAGTGGTTGGAACAGATGAGAGGGGGAATGAGGTTGCTGCTGTGGTTGTTCCATAAACAAGCAATTTTTATATTGTATCTTTAGGTGCTTTTTTACAGCCTGTCACAGTAAAACATTTGTTTCTGTTTCTTTCATTTCATCTAACCACATCATTTATTAAATTTTATAGAAAGAAAATAGGGGTGGCTCAAGACTACATATCTTAAGGGCTTTTTTTAAAAAATAGATCACATTGAAAAGAAACACTTAAAGAGAGCTGTAAGATAATAGACAAGTGTCAGCTTATCCTTTAAACTAAGAGTACAAAAGCATACTTCATTTACCCAAAACATTGCATTATTTTATTCCACCCATCCATCTACTGTAGGAACCTCTATAGCCCAATTAGGGACCATAGAGGCCCATGGTGATTACCGTTAATTACTCGAACGCCAATTAGCCTGATCTGCATGTCTGTTGGAGGAAACCTGTGTACCTGGAGGAAACCCACCGAGCATGGGACAAACATGCAAACTCCATGCACACAGACCCCGAGGTGGAAATCGAACCCAGACCTTGGAGGAGCAAGACGACAGTGCTAACCACTAAGCCACCGTGTCGCCTGTTATTTTATTTGGCTTGCAAAAAAATCAAAACAGCAGATTTAACATATAAAATAGCCTACATCCTGTGAACAAGTTATGATTTTACAAGCTAAATGTTGTGCTACGTCTGTGATGCATAAAATGTATCTGCCCTTCACATTACATTACATTAACAAACATGTTTTATTTTTGAGCAAACCGTCCTAGAATTTTAACGTGTTATTTCACCTTGTTTCTTTTTCTCGGTCTCTGACGTGCAGTGATCCTGAGTCCGTACGGATTGGGCGGCACTTTGACAGGCCAGGTATTTAAGATGAGCGACCCGGCGGTACGGAAGCTGATAGAAGAGTGGAGCTACTTCTACCCAATGGTGCTAAAACACAGCAGCGGCGAGCAAGACAGCGACCTCAGCTACGACCCCCACAGCCATGTGGCTCTGGAGGTCATTGTTGGTGAGTGGCTCCACCTAGACAAATTAAACACTCGGTCCAAGCAAAGTCATGTAATCAGAAACCTCAGAAACCTGCTGGCTGATTGATTAGAAGGAAAAGATCTTAGGCACAGAGAGACTGAGTTCTAGCTGCATAATTAGTGGTACCTTCGGTATTAATGTGGGCGGGACTAGCAATGCTGTTCTTTTATGATTGGTTATGGATATCACTCAATAAGCAACAGTAATTGCTTGAACTGAACTGTGATAATAATCATCAAGTATTATTAATATTCCTGTACCAGTGATTAAGCAATCATGGTTTAAACAATGATTATTTTGCTCAAGCTTTAATTTTGACCAAATTATAACATTTCTCATTGTAATCGCTGCACTAATACATCTGTATAGACAGTACACTGTGTTTTTCACCTTTCTGTAGGATGATCCCAAATTCAACTAAACAGCCAAGACATGCTACACTGGCTGATTGAAAAAACTCCAAACACTTGAATATTAGTTTGAATTTTGTTTGCAGAAATTCACAGTGGCACTCTTTTCACGACATTATGCAATGCCACATTTATTTCCATCCAGCGTTGAATTACATTTTTGAATAAGATCATGTGTTGATGACACAGACAGTCGAGCTGCTCTGTAAAGTCTTTTCCAGCACATCTCAAAAATTTCAATGGAGTGAAAATGATTCCGCATGCTCCCAGAACCACTTTTTCACAATTGGTGTCCTGGAGCATGCCTGAACTATCACGGAAGAAAAACTCCATAGTTGTGATAACCTGGTCATTCAGTACAATCATTGAGGCCATCAGTTGACTTCATTTTATTGCCACATAACGTTGCTGAGTCTAGACCTGACCAACTGAAGCAACCCCAGATCATAACACTGCCTCTTTCTGTGCCATCGCTCTAGTATTGGCTCAGTCTGAACTTGATCAGATCACATGACCCTTTTTTTCAAGTCCAATCTTTATGGTCACTGGCAAACTAGCATTTTTTTCCGATTAGTCTCACTAACAAGTGTTTTTCTCATGGCCACATAGCTGTTGTTGCCAATCCTTCTATAACTATATTATTTTATATTCAATATAAATATATATAGATTTTTTAGGATGCAACTTCACCAAGCATTTATGCCATCTCTGATCTCATGCATTCATTTTTCCAATCACATTTCTTTCATAAAGTTGCCGATTCAGCACTACTATCTTGCCAGGTTTTTAATAATGCATCACACAGTTCTTTTCCCAATTCCAGTAATTTCAGCAATAATTACAGCAAGAATTTGACCTTTCTGAAACACACTAACATATTTTTCATGACTACGGAATACACCTTCCCACAGACTTGTTTAAGAAATGAGAAGGTACTCACTACATCAGTTAAGATTAAAAGAATTGTTGCCAGATGAAACATATTAATCAATTCAATAATTATTAAATTAAAGGCTCTTAAATATTGCTCATTTAAAGCCAAGTGGGGACTATTTTTTGGCCAGGCAGTGTATTTTGCTCATGTGGAAAAAGTGTAGATCCCGTTATTAAATTGGCTTGGATTGTTATTTGTGCAGGTTTTCAAGCTTTTATGGAAACCTGTAATAAAGCAGAACCTAAGTGTTTTTGAATTGCTCATTTTAAGCAAGAAGCTGTTGCTGTATATATTAAAGGTCATTTTGAAAGTCTAGTGTGGGAGCAGGTTTGTTTAACCTTTTCGGCGAGATAACGGATGTCTCCTCCCCCTCCTCTTGCCTTATACTAAAACTATTATTAAGAAGTTAAAT
>JAOVVA010000031.1:5111097-5145834 GCA_028565275.1 Leiocassis micropogon
ACAGCATCACCCGGGGTTCGAACCAGCGATCTCCGGATGATAGGGCGAGCGCTTTACCACTGCGCCACTCGGAGGCTATGGAGGCCATTGTTAAGCTGAACAATAAAATACCTATCAGAGAGAGAGCAGAAACAGTAGAAACAGAGAACAGGAGTAGTCAACAATTTGGCACGTTCATAAAAGGAATAGATAGCTTATACCAGGATGATTGGAGAGAAGATAATGGAAAAGGAAAAGAAGAGCTCATGTTCCAAAGCATACCATATCATCTGTCATGTATAAAGGAGGCATAGGAGGTGTTATAGCATGGGCATGTGTGGCTGCTAGTGGAACTGGGTCACTGGTGTTTATTGATGACCTGACTGCTGGTAGAAGTAGCAGGATAAATTCCGCTAAATAAATTCTCATAAAAATTGCAAAGAGCTGGAAATTGAATATTCTTAAAGGATTGAGTCAGTCACCTGCTTATGCTTTTCACTGACATACAAAAACTGTAGGCAGAATCCCCAACAAACAAGCAACAACTAAAATCAGCAGCAGTAAAGCCCTGGTAAAGCAACGAGTGACCTCTTGACAGCCTCATTTCAAAACTATTGTGGTGGTGCACATGCATTTTTCTGTCGACTAGTGTCATTATCTTGCACAAAATCTATAGCCAAGTTTTAACCTATCCATGTCTTGAGCTATAATTATTGTCATTAGTCATTAATCTTCACAAGAATCCAGGACATCAGGCTACAAAACGGTCCCAACGGATTAGTGATTCATTACATTTTGCACTGATTTTTGGGACAAATTTTTACCAAAATAAAATATATAAGCTATACAGAAAGTTCAACATATGGGCCTGGGGTTGAGTGGCTTTATGGATTTAATACAATATGTCACTGTTTGCTCAACCTCTTCTCTGTTTCTTCTTGAAGGTTGAGGCAGCAGTCGAAGCAGCAGCAAGCAAATGGCTTCTCTGCCAATTCCCAACCAAGTACAAACACCTCTTCCTCTTCCAGCTCTTCCTCTTTATCCTCCTCTTTACCCCTACCTTCGACACCGAAAAGCAAGACTACCGACAAAGCAGACAAGTCTGATAAAGTTCCCAAACGGGCAGCCATAACTCCCTTCCACCACCGCCTCTCTGTAGACCAGCAGTCATGCCCGGAGCAGGATGCACCGCCCGGACCTCAACTGGTTCTCACAGCCTTGGACACTTCTTTGGATACATTACCTGGCTGCAAATACTCTAAGCCATTGTTTAGTGGCAGGAAAGGGCCTGAGTCTCTCCTCCATTCACCAGTATCTCCACTACCACCTACACTAAGCCCACATCCTAGGGTGCAGGACCCCGAGGTTCTGGAGGCACCCATGGATGTTTCCCAATGCCTAGAGGGCACTTCTTTGCCTACAGTCTCGGAAATTAGTGACACTGCTCTATATACAGCCTCCCTAGTGCCCAGAGAAGCCAGTAGGGGCTGGTGGAGGAGTTATCGGATTCCCAAGATAGACAAATTTGACTTTAAGCCATCAGAATTGCCCTATGATATGGTGGAAATCAGAGCTGAGGGTGAAGGAACTGCCTTGAAGAGGTATATATGTGCACACACACACGATTTAGTGTTTAATGCTTAGATCTACTGCAGGTATAATTTACCTTGTTTTTGTGGGCAGTTTTTTTGCACAGACGCACAAGAGGTTTAAGATTTCAGAAGAGCGGCTCCAGGAGCACATAAGTACTCTGGGATTCTTGCAGCAGACGGGGGTTGAAGTACTTGGGGAATCTGGCGAGGATCCCTATGACTTCAAGGAAGGGGACATTGAGTACAGCTTTCCCACTTCCAAAAGACTGAAGAGTCGAGATCCCAGTCGGAAATCAAAGGTCAGGAGGGTGTCTTTTTTGCACAATAAATATTTCCATGCAAGAAGGTTCAATATTAAAACTTGTTATTTATGTTGACTATGGTAAGTATTATATTTGATGAGAAGATATGCGGACAAAATTGTTTACGTTGTAACCCAAGTGCAACTTTGTTTCATCCACTAGGAAGTTACAATATCAAGTACTAAAATGTTCTCAGCAACTATTCACATTTGTTAGTTTTTGCTTTAACATTTCTTCTATGGCCATGATTGTTTCATGGAGATATTATGATGCTATACTGAAAAGTTTTTTTTTCATTTACTACTTGAGAAGACCTTAATGTTTAGTATGTAGGAAAAAAAATTGTTTAGTTTGTAGCCTGCATTTTTTATTGATGAGATATGATAGTATGATTTTATATATACACTCTAATATTTTGTTGGAAAGCCTTTTGCTTGGATAAAGGCATGCAATGGTATGGCATTGTTTTCATATACGTATGCAACATCACATTTATTGCCATAATCTTTCTCCAAGATCTTGTATTGATAATGGGAGAGTTGGACCACTGCATAAAACCTTCTCCAACACATCCCAAAGATTCACAATAGGGTTAAGGTCTGGACTCTGTGGTGGCTGGTGATGTCTCATGGTCCCTAAACCACCATTTCACAATATGAGCCTGATGAATCCTGACTTCGTCATCTTAGAATATGCCCGTGGAAGAAAAAAAAATCTGTTGATGGAAAATCAGGTAGTCAGCTAACCGCATTTTTATGGGAACATAACATTGCTGAGCCTAGACCTGACCAAATGAAGCAACCCAAGATCATAACACTGCCCCTGCGGGCTTGTACGTAGGCATTATGCATGATGGGTGCATTCTTTCATTCGCTCGAGTTCCTACCCTGATATATCCATCGCTTTGGAACAGGGTAAATCTGGACTCATCAGAACACATGACCAATGCTCCACACTTTATTATTTATCCTTCCTAGCAAACTGAAGCCATTTCTCCAATAAGTCTCACTAATAAGTGGTTTTCCTAAGGCTACACAGCTGTTTAGTCCTAATCCCTTGAGTCCCCTTTCGTTATGCATATGGAAATGCTCTTACTTTGACTATTAAACACAGCTGTCAGTTCTGCTTTTTTTTAAAAAAAACAAAAAAAACAATCTCCAAAACATCTAACATGGGTTGTCCCTCTATCGATCCTTGTCACCCCCAAAGAGAACCTCAACATCTTCGTCTCTGCTACCTCCAGGTCTGCCTCCTGTCTTTTCTTCAGTGCCACTGTCTCTAAGCTATAGAGCATCACTGGTCTCACCACTGTCTTGTACACCTTTCCGACCACATTTCTTCTTCGAGGATAATCGTTTACCACTATACTTCCATGTGAGAAACTACTCACGGCATCACTGAGAGTTAAATAACTTGTTGCCAGATGAACCATATTAATCACTGCAGTAATTATCCTATGGACAGCTCTTACCTATTTGCTTTCTTACATCCAGGTGGTGACTTTTTTTTTTTTTTTTGGCCCCGGGCAGTGTGTTATGTACATCTAGAAAGTACTGTATGAGGGTGTATCATTTTCTTTTCTCATTGAGTTATACTGGAATAGGGAAGCAGCAATAAGAACAAAACACTGACACATGAGGGACTGTTAAGTGTTGTTATCTCATAACACTTTAACACAGACTTTATTGTAAGATGTTATGTGGGATGTAAGGATATAATAGTACAGTACATAATTTTACTTTAATAATAGATATTAAGATGAAAAATACTAAAGAAAAAATGAAGGTCATAATGAAAGTGTACATTGTAGCACATATAGTCCATGCATTTTTTTCCAAAATACATTTATAATACATTTACACAGGTCTGCATTTTGTTTTTTAATTTTTCAAAGTTTGGATAGGTTAAATATGTATATGTTTTTAAGGGAGAGGAGGTCAATGGCAACAGCGCGGTCCCTGAAGGTAAAGACGCCATGTCCATTTTCAGCTCTGCTCCTAAATTCGGTGAGTCTGCAGTCTGCGAATCATCCATGCATAATTCAGGAGCTGCAGACGCTCACATTGAATGCTGTCTTGTTCCAGGAGAGGAATTGGCTCAGGACGAGACTGGGGGAAAAGCCAACCCGCCTCTGACGAGAGAAAAAGATCTGATAGTGCTCATATCTGACTTGGAAAACATCTTTGGGGAGGAGGAAGATGATCTGGGAGTGAGTGACTGTTTAGGACATCAATATTATACCCCCTAAAATAGATAGCCACAGAACAATTCAGCGATCAATTAGATTCTGTGATAGTTTAACTATGCCAAGTGTTTAGAAAATGTAGTGGCAGATTAGGGGCTTAATTACTTTCATGACAGAGTGCAAGGTTTAGGAGCTTGGCTGTGAAGTCATGTGATCATGAGTGGAATATCTTGAGTGGAGATACAGGGCATGACAATTACTTATGTAGTTTTTTGTGTTGTCACGGTTACCAGTTGCATTCTTTAAATATTTTAATGCAGTATGATTTATGATATTATTTCTTTTAACGAATAGCTGTTTAGGAGTTTCGGACGAAATTCTTACGAATATTTAACGGTCCAATAATAAGTTCCGAATGCGATTTACAGAATAGCTAGAAGATTGTTCAATTTGTTCTTTTCAGACCACTTTTCCTAATCATCAGCAGCCATCAAAGACTATGGTGCCAGGAGCTGAAGAGCGCCCCCTGGGGATTGATGGGAGAGTAGCAGTGCCATATCCCTCAAGTATGCCATGTATAAAGATGTTGTTGTTGCTATATTCTATATGCACTTATACTAAAATCACAATGTGAGATTCGGATACAGGCTTTATGAGACTGTATTGACATGAGACAGTATTGGCATTACATTTTAAATTGTAATACATTTATTTGGTAATGACAACAAATCCAGGTGGTTCAACATCAATACAACAGGTGACAAACTCAAACACCAATAAGCCATCGGCTCTGAAATTAGATTAGGATGCTGGATTTATGAATTTTTTTATAAATACATTCCATTGTTTAATCACAGTATTATTGAATTTGAGCCACTTTGGTATATCTTTCTTTCCATGACAGCCCTAATTTGGAAACTACACAACATAATTTTTAACACCCATTTTATAAATCTGCTCTAAATTTCCTGAATAAGCCTGATAACATTTTTCTAACCTTGCTTTCTTTTGCCTGGATTATACCCTCTTACGCTCGCTCTGTCTTACTCATCTCAGCAGTAGCAGAGCTTCAGCGGATGTTTCCCACTCCTCCGTCTCTGGAGCAGCACCCAGCATTCTCCCCAATCACAACCTACCGAGACACACCCAGCCAAGAAACCCCTGCACCCTTAGCAGGACACGAGCATACCCTCAACACACACACCAACAGCCATCTTAGTGACTTCAGGTCAGAGATGGATGAGAGTGTGACAAGCCCTAAAGCAGAGGACATACGGGTGTGTATAAGACCTTGAGGTTTTTTTTTTAAACACACACACTTACACACACACACAGACACACACACACACACACACATCTAAAACACCTTTATAGTCTCTTAATCAAGAATGATCATAAGAATTGCATGTAAGGAATAAAAATGATGGGACTTAATGAGTCGATTATTTTTCATAATGGTCTATTCCATTAATATCACAGCACTTTGCCTCTATTTATAGACAGAGGTGGGAGCTAACCGAGTACATTTACTTCGTTATCGTACTTAAGTACATATTTCATGTATTTGTACTTGAGTATTTTTATTAGAGGTTACTTTTGTCTTTCAGGCCACAAAATTGTACGGCAAATATCTGTACCTAGAGTTTTTAATACAAAAAAGGCTATTGATTTTGATACTTAAGTAAATTTGAAAGTGGGATGACTTTTGCCCTTATTAAGCACTATTTGCCTTAGAGAATCTCAACTTTTACTCTAGTTTAGGATATATGTGCTTTCCCCACTACTGCATATAGAAAACTTAAAAATATCAAAGATTACACTTAACCAAACATTTGTTACATTGTTACTGTAAAATCACGTTTTATTATTAGCCTTTGATTGACATACCAGTCCCTATGAATAAGTTTGAGAAATGCCAACTTTAACTCTACTTTAGAAATATTAACATATTACAAAAAGCACATTTACATAAACTTGTGATTTGCCTTGCAGCTTAATAACCATTAGAGCTGATATTATTAAAAATTAAGGAACAGCTTTTGACCAATCATAATTGGAAATCCATCATCCAAGTCACAAAAACCCCTATAATTAAAGAAAAAAAAAAAGTTTCTGTCACAATCAAGACCTCTATTTACATGACTTAGTTGTAAAATTTCTGTACCATGTTCTCAATCTGTTCAGCCACAGATGGGTTGTTCCATGTTTGCCCCCCTTCGGACATTACCCAGCCAATGTCTTGCCCCTCTGAAGATCCCTGAGCAGTGCTACTATAGACCGTCATGGTCCATGCTTCCGAAGATGGAGCCCTACTGCCTTCCGAACCAGACTTCTTTCGTACGAGATGGATATGTGTAAGTTTGATGACTGCATACATTTTTGCAAAACATAGATCGTCCTTTGTATTAGATCTGTAATAGCATCACTCTTACCTCTCTCTACAGTAATGTTCCCAGCATTGGTGCTCTGCAGGACCAAGACTACGCCCAAATGAGCACTGGTACCGCTTCTGTTGGCACAGCGGGTGGAGTCTTGCCTTCACCAGCGACACCACGTTTCTCTGTCCCCACTCCACGCACCCCGCGCACCCCACGTGGTGTAGGCACTGCCAGTGGGCAGGGCTCGATAAAGCAGGATGGTACAGAGTTGAGCTCGCCCATTTCCACTCCATCCACTGGTCTACCCCTGAGCTCGGTGGAGCCTCTGGCATCGGGGCCGGTTTTGCCAGAGGCGCACAGCCTCTACGTCATCCTCCTCCTCTCTGATTCTGTCCTGGATGTGTTTAAGGATCGAAGCTTTGACAGCTGCTGCATCTGTGCTTGCAATATGAACGTGAAGGGTGCTGATGTGGGTATTTATATCCCTGACTCCACCCGTGAGGATCAGTATCGCTGTATGTGTGGCTTCAGCGCCATCGCTAACCGACGTCTGGCGCATGGTGCTGGACTCTTCCTGGAGGATGAGTTGGACATCTTTGGACGTGGCTCGGAGGCCGGACGGGCAGCTGAGAGAAGGCTGGCACTGGGCAGAAGGGACACGCCTACTGGTGGGAAGCGGGCTCAAGAGCAGACACCAATGGAGGTCTTAGAATTGATTCAGGAGCAGTGTTCGCAGCCTATTTTATCTGTGGCATCACTGCATAGTCCTGCTGCTTGTTCTTGCCGTAGCAGGCAGAGGGCACTGTTGCAGAGCTGGGTGGCTGATCGGCTGTGGGCAGACAGTAGTGATGCATGTGTGGAGTGTTACAACGCTCTTGTGCAGGGGTTGCAGTATGTCGACAATGCAGCTGGTGGGAAAGTGGAGCAAGCGTTAGTGAGGAGCAGCGCCCTTCATTCCTGGCCTCACACTAATGGTAAATACTCAGTCACACCAATCAGCTTGACAATATAGAGAGAAAAATAGCAGTTTCATTCCAACAAAATGGAACAATGTTCCGTCTCACACCACAGAAGTGTTCCCGGGATTGCTTCTTCGCCAGATCAAAATTAAAACTAGTTACTGGCCTGTTCATAGCATTATCAGTTCTGCACTATGCATGTGTATTGCATAAAGTAAAGAAGATTTGGCTTTATTTATTTATTAGCTTCATTTAAATTTTTTTGTAATATGCAGGTCTTCAGGCACTAATAATTCAACTTGTTTGGCGGAATACCAAATAACCTCTTGATCATTATGTATAAAATGAGGATGAGTGAAAAATTATGCCCACTCTGGCTGTAGAATTCATTTTTATGAAACACAAATACATATTTTTCGCGACATAATCTCTATGCTTTCAAATAGGCTTTGTCCATCTGTCAACAAGCTTTCATATTTCCTCATTAAAAAAAATGTTTAAGGCTGAGCTGTGAGCCACGAATTCACTGCTGTCTTCACTTAATCTTCAGAAGTGAATCTTTGTCCTCGTAGGGCTGCTTTCAGGGGACCAAACAGGTGAAGGTCTGATGGAGCAAGTTTAGGACTATAGCGGGGATGCTTTAACACCTCAAAACAAAGACTATTTTGTCCGGAGTGTGGGCAGATATGCAAGTGTGCAGATATGCATTGTCTTGCAAGTTCATGACACCCTTGGATTTCAGACATCTGCATTTAATCCGAAGTTTAGGCCTCAGCTCTTCAATAAGCATCTCACTGTAACAAGCACTGTTGATTGTTTAACCTTTTTCCCAATGATGTTCCAATACTGACCTTGGAGAATCCCAGGAAACTGTAGGCATCACTTTTCCTGCTGATGACTGACTTTTTAACTTTTTCTTGGTCTGCGATTGAGAATGTTTCCGTTCCATACTCTGCCGTTTACTCTCAGGCTCGTAGTGATGAATCTAGTAATTATTCTCTTTAAGAAACGTTCAGCGTCCTTAGAGTATCGGTACAAATTTGTTTAATTGCAGATATCCAAACACTTCTGGTTATGCTCTTCTGTTAGTTTTTTTCGGCACCAGGTACACCCTCAGACCACAAAACGATCTTCTTTTGTACAAATCACAGTGCGGCCAAAAGAAGTTTTAATATACCCAGAGTGCGGATAATTTTTGACTCACCTTCGCACATTGTCATTGCAATGCTGTGATGCAGTTTTTTGCACTTGATTAAATTATCATATAATGTGTGTGCTTCCACAGTGTTGGATATCAGCATGCTGTCCTCTCAGGATGTAGTACGCATGCTGCTGTCCCTGCAACCCTTCTTGCAAGATGCCATTCAGAAGAAGCGAACTGGCCGGACCTGGGAGAACATCCAGCACGTTCAGGGCCCACTCACGTGGCAGCAGTTCCATAAAATGGCTGGACGAGGTTCTTACGGTGAGTCTGACATGTTCATCTGTATACAGTATGCAAAAGGTATATCTGTTGTTTCAAAGTGACTTTTATCTTTTCTTCTGTGATCTTGGATAAAATTCATAATTTTTTTGTAAATATGTGCTTGGACCCCTAGGTTCTGAGGAATCACCAGAGCCGCTCCCCATTCCCACACTGCTGTTGGGGTATGACCGAGACTTCCTGGCCCTGTCCCCTCTGGCTCTGCCCTTTTGGGAGAAATTACTTCTGGAGCCCTATGGGGGTCAGAGAGATGTTGCTTTCCTAGTTCTCTGCCCTGATAATGACATCCTGCTTGCTGGAGCCAGAACCTTTTTTCAGGAGCTTAGTGCTGTGTATGAGGTATTAGAGTCATCTTTACGTATTTCTCAGACAAGTCATTTCATATGGTGTCTTGTGGTAACACACTTTGCCAACTTTTCCAATTTTAGTCGTGTCGGTTGGGGAAGCACCATCCACTGGCCCGGGTGTCCAGAGATGGTGTAGTACCAGTGGGACAGATGGAATCTGAGAAGTTGGAGGAGAATGGAGGAGAAGTGGATGAATGGATGACTGGCCCATGGGCCGGTCAATATCGAGAGGATCAACTAAACAAACTCAAGCTCTATGCCCAAACGTGCAAGCAGAAATTAGGTAAATCTACCTCAGCAACTTGTTTTTTAATTGCTACATCAGAAATGAAGCCATGGGGTAGAAAAGTGGAAGAGAAGTGATGCCTTCATTTGTCATATATAAAATTTTTTCATATTTTATTAATATTCCGGGTTATTTGAAAGTTTAAGCCAAAGCATACTTTGTTATAGTAACCCTAGGTTAAGGTGATTGTTCAAGAGTGGCAGCTTGGCAGAATCCCCCACCTACTGATCAGTAACTCACAGCCTTAACCATCATGCCACCACTACCCTGCATTTTTGATTTTCAGTTGTAATGCCTGATAATATCAAGTGGCCTGGGGACTTGATTTGCTACTACAAGATATCTAAAAAATTAAGGATGCCATGAAAAAGGAAAGCATTCACCCTATCATTGTAAAATTGGCTGTTTTAAAAGAAGTACCTCTTAACCTTTACCCTCTCCATTTGGTAGATGTTAAATGATAGCGGAGAGTGGGTGGGAGTTGGAAAGTGACCAAGTTATAATATCCTTAAAAAGCTGTTGATCTTTAGCTTATTTAAAAAGCCAGGTATGGTGGTTAATCCAACACATCTTTTCATTTTCCAGCCCCACAGCTCTCTGCTCTGTCATTAGACAGCAGTCTTCTTCAGCCCCCAAAGCCTCAGCCTAGCCTTGCTCCTGCTCCTTCCGCCCAGCCAAACCCTGGCTCTGGGGCCCCTGAAGGAGAAACATCAACATCAGCAGCAGCAGCAACAACAGCAGCAGCAGGAGTCCCTGGATCAGGAAACACTCCCACGCCAACGGGTACCAGCACAGGCCAGGCCAGCACTGAAGGTGCAGATACACAAAGCGTCCCTAACACAACGCCAAACCAGCAGAGCCATCCGACAGAGAGTGCTGAGAGGTGAGGGTTTATACTGTATATCTCCATTGCAATTAATTATTCAAACAAATGAAACTAACCTATCATATTTACAAGGTGACCTCTGCTCTTCTTATTATGTATATCCAAGGTGTATATTATAAGATTAATTATGCATGAACTAATGTATAAATAATGTATCTATGTATAAACAGAGGCATTTGAATTTTTCCCTAACAGCTTGGCAGAGCGAGAGCGAATCGGAATTCCGACGGCAGCACAGTCTGCGGATAGCCACGCCTACCCCCCATCCGTAGTGCTGTACCTGGTTGACCCCTTTTTGTGCTCAGGCTCAGGGGTGGGGTCAGGGGAGGAAGAGGAGGCCGAAGAGGTGGAGTCACGGAGCATGTGGTTGCTGGCACTTCTGCGTTGCTACACAGATATGCTAAGCACACTGCCAGAGAACATACAGCCAGCGCTGGTGCTACAGGTCAGGAAACCGGAAAGCATCCATATACAGTATTCAGTTTAGAAATATGCCAATTATTGGTTACGTGATATGTCTTGATATTCTGCACACTTCTTTGTTATCATGGGCTGTCACAGTATTAAGCTACAGTATACTGTATGTTGCTATCTACAGTAGATACATTTATAATGCTGAGAATCTTTTGAATAATTACGTGACACATGATAGTGCTCAACTAAGTCCCAATTTTCTTTTTAAAAAAATTTCTTTCATTTTTGTGAAGCTGCTTTGAGACAATGACCATTGTTAAAAGCGCTATATAAATAAAATTGAATTGAATTGAATTGAATTGAATGTCGTACTATTTAATGTTAGCATGTACTACTGTCACGGTCTGGCTAAAATTGCATTAAGTATAATAATAAGCTGGTAATGATCAGTTATTGACTGAGAGTTAGTGTAAAGTTAGGAGTGAAAGTAGCTACATTCTTACTGGTACTATGTAGCCAAAATGTCAGGAAAATAAACCATGTAGGTGGTGGACAGACCTGAGAAACTTTACTTTATATTTCCACTTTTAGATTATCATCTAACTTCTGGATTCCAGGGTTCAATCCCAAATAGCGTTAAATGAAAAGCTAGATCTCTAAGTAAGGTATACTGTAAGTTACTCTCTTGTTCGACACAAAAGTAGTGCCCTTGACCAGAGGTTGGAAAGGGATTTGGGATTCAGACCTGGTGTTGGAAGCTAGTTAGCTTTGTAGCCCATGGCAGACATCTGCTAACTCCTCTTTCGAGTACTGTAGATGGTACAGACCTACTTTCATTCTGCAACAGTTAGTGTAATTACCAATTGTTAGTAACACCACAGACAGGGAGTGATGCATATAGTTAAACATCCTAGTGCTGTTATGCTCAATATCACCACTCGTGGAATGCCTCTCATCCAATCAGATTACTTGGTTGGAACGAACAGTTGTAAAATGGTCTTTAATGGTTCTCAACTAAAACAAAGGTTAAGGTTTTTTTTTTTTAATCGTCAAATTTTCTGCATTTTAGGTGGTGCCATGTCAGTACCTATTACAGCCAGCCAGTGGTGAGAGTCCTCTGTACCTGCAGCACCTACGGTCTCTGGCTTTCTCTGCCCACTCGCAGTGCAGACGCCGGCTACCTACGCAGACGCACATCAAATCCCTTACAGGCTTTGGTCCAGCTGCGACCATCGGCTCTTTATTTAAGAGTGTGACGGTATGGCGCAGACTGATGAATATAAAAACACTTTCATTAATCCTTTTTTGTTCATTGAAGCCTTTAGAATCCTGCTTTAAGCGTATTCCTACTAAAAATGTTACTCGTTCTTTTAAACAAAATTGTGGTGGCCCTTGGTTTGGCCGAGCGTTACCTATCTTTTCATCTCCTCCTGCTGAAGTAACTAAACTTAATTATCTGTCTCCTTTGCAGAACCCCAGCTCTATGCAAGTGTACTCTCCTCCATTTGTCCTGGCCCCCCTGCGCACTAAGCAACCAGAAGTAGGTGAGGAAGCTACCGCCCGCTACAATGTGCTCTTTGTTGGGTATTGCCTGTCCCATGACCAGCGCTGGATCCTTGTTTCTTGCACCGATCAGCAAGGGGAGCTCCTAGAGACCTGCATTATCAACATTGATGTCCCTAACAGGTCAGACCTTCTGCAAAGCACATTAGTTTATGATGATCATTGTAGATCATGAGAAGTAACACAAAGTTTTTGACATGTAGGTCTCGTCGCCCCAAGTTTTCCCCACGCAAAATAGGCCTACAGAAACTGTGGGAGTGGTGCATTGGTATCATCCAAATGACAGCAATTCCTTGGAGGATTGTGATCGGACGCTTGGGGCGGTTAGGTCACGGCGAGCTGAAAGGTTTGTTCTTAGATTCAGCCAGTGTTTGTGTCTTCTACATTATATAACCTACTTTTGGTTAAAGTTGTGGTATTCCTCAAGTACTGGCTATTGGTCCCAATATTTTTATTCTGGCTCAGTTACATTAGTCCCGTAGTTCAAGCTTCAGTAATATCATGATTTTGTCTCTCACTAGTAATGGTTCTTTAAAATAGACTCACCGTTACAGTATTTTGGTCTCCATGTTCTGAAAGTCCATTTCATACTAGTTCTAAGTAGTATCAAAGTCAAATGACAATATTAACATCTAGCTAATACTTCACAGTAGACTGTTAGTGATTAACCTTGAGCTCTGTCTCTCACGCCAGACTGGAGTGTGTTGCTGGGTGAACACTCTCTGCACTCGATTAGCAGACAGCTGCGTGATGCATGCCGCATGTGTGGCATTTCAGCTGCCGATTCGCCATCTATCCTCAGTGCCTGCCTGGTTTCCATGGAGCCCCAAGGGTCATTTGTGGTCATGCCAGGTAAAAACTGTTACATTTGAAGACCACATGATGAACAGCCCGACTATTAAATGCACATTTTCTTCAATACATATCTGGCAGTAAAGAAAGTTTATTCTTGTGTGTTTACAGATGCTGTGACCATGGGTTCGGTGTTTGGCCGCAGCACAGCTCTCAACTTGCAGACGTCTCAGCTCAACACCCCACAGGATGCTTCCTGTACCCACATCTTGGTCTTTCCAACTTCCTCCACCACGCAAGTGGCCCCAAGTTCCTATCCTACTGAGGACAACCCAGGTACACAAAACCTGTATTTTAATTTCATTACAAACAGTAACTAGCCACAATGCTATTTTCTTCACTCTGTAATGCTAGCAGCAGAAGAAGCTGTGCACCTACAGACTGACTCACAATTCTTTTTTTAAATTTTTTTTGTCCTAACCTCTCTAGATGATATATTTGGCCTGCCGTTCACGGACGACCTGGAGAAAGATATTGAGCATGATATGATGCTGATCACCGGAAACCTTCACGCTTCCCCTAACACCTCGCCTGTGCCTTCCCCTGGCTCCCCCTCTGGTCTGGGGGTGGGCTCCCACTTCCCTCACACTCGGGTTAGCATCTGTTTCTACACGACACGTTAACACTTCACACCTGAGTTAAACCATAGTGCTGTCGAAACCTTGTGGGAGGTGTGGATTAGTTTTCTAATTCAAATCATAGTTTTGCATTAACACACTCATTTTACTACATTATTATTACCAGGGAGACATATTATTTAACAGTCATAGAAAAAGTCTCCAGGTAACATCCGGGTAACAGTCCGACTTGTGGGAATCTTGAAGCACTAGTGATGGCACATGATGAGGCACAGGAAGCAATCCAACAAGCCAATGTAACTACACTTAATACACTTAAAATATGCTATCCCCCCACTTAGCTCGCAACAGCCATGATCGGCAAGGCAATGGGTTATTTTAATTCCTATTCTCCCAGCCATCGGGATTCAACTTTGCGATTTTCAGATGGTGGAGCAAATGCTAAACACACAAACAGTAAGTTTTTGCCATTCCGTAGACACAATTACTATGTTTTTTGAAGCTCCAGATTCCCCCTTAGTGGACAAAAAGTGACATGCCTTTAAACCGTAGCAGGATCCTCGTGATTTTGCCCAACCATTTCTATGAACTTACTGTTTGTGTGTTTAGTTAGGCAAATAGTGTGACCGTGTAATGTTTTGTGTACAGAGTCAGGGTGAGCGGTTGCTGTCCCGCGAGGCTCCTGAAGAGCTGAAGCAGCAGCCTCTGGCTTTAGGCTATTATGTCTCCACCGCTCAGGCAGAAGGACTGCCTCACTGGTTCTGGGCTTCATGTCCTCAAGCGCAGAATCAATGTCCGCTCTTTCTCAAGGTAGGAATCAAGTTAACATCATCGAAATGTCCTTAATAATCTGTATAGGGAAGAAGTTCAGTATGATGGAACACAAAAACAGATGTAAAAGATTCAAGAGCCTACACACACAAGTCAAATTTGGGTGTTTTTTATGTGGATTAAAATAAAAATGATCAGAATGTCATTATTTTGTGTTTATTTTAAAGGCCTCACTACACCACCACATCTCCATAGCTCAGACAGACGAGCTTGTCTCCAGCAAGACGTCCCAGAGGAGCCCGCATCCACTGGACTCCAAAACCACTTCAGATGTGCTCAGGTCAGCATGAAATTGAACCACAGTCTCTCATGTGCCTGATTAACTTTCGTTCTGTTCATTAGTTAATAATGGTTGTCCCATTAACCTGTCAACTCATTAATCAGAGCATCTAATGATACAGCAGATGTATGTGCAAGTTAAAGAGAGGGAACAAGATCAGATTTTTATTAAACACCACAATGTGTTATGTTTACATCTTGTCTAGGAATTAAAAAGAAATTGTTAACAGGTTAAGCCCATTAAATTTATGTTAGTATTCATGTAGGTAAAAGTTAATGTATTGAGAGTTACGCACATTCTAAAGTTGAATTTCTGGACTCTTACTTCTGATTATGCAATTCACATGAGTGTAGTTCAAGTCTTCAAGGTCTTTCTTGAATAGAAACATCTGGTCTGTAGACCACTGTGTTTAAACACAAGCACTTACCTTTAAGCTAAATATTATTTTGAGAAACATACAACGCAACTACAGAAAGAAATATTTTTCCCCCTTGCTGATGTACCGATCAGCTATAACATTAACACCACAAATCATTAACACATTAACATTGATTACCAATTATACACCAGTAAACTTGTGACAGGAACTTGTGATGGGCTGGTGGCAAAAAATGTCAATGCTGGCCACGACAGAAAGGCACCAGAACACAGACAAAGATGGACACGACAGAAAGGCACCAGAACACAGACAAAGATCCCAAGCCCGCAGATCCAAGTCCAATCCACCGATGCCCCAAAAGGCAACACATAGCACCCTAAGGATCTGCTGTCAACATCCTGAGCTCTGCCCAGAGGGGCCAAAGCCACCGCAATGGGACGCAGGGAACCGACACAATACTGTGCATATTGTTTTTTGTTTTATTGCTATGGCTGATCAGTATAAATTAAATGGTGACCATGACTGAAACTTTGAATATACAGTATACTACAATGTCATACTGGCCGGAACCCAATTTCTTTGAACAGATCATTGTAATTGTATAATTATTTTTCATATTCATCCAAAACTGATTCTTCAATGTGATTAAAAGTCATTTTTAAGTTGTAAAAGCACCTGGATTAATGTATACCTGTTTTATAGGTTTGTGCTGGAGCAGTACAACGCCCTCTCCTGGTTAACCTGCAGCCCGGCCACCCAAGACCGCCGCTCCTGCCTCCCTGTGCACTTAGTCATCCTCACACAGATGTATAACGCCATCCTCAACATCTTATAGGACTAAATGAGTGAGGCGGGCATTTTGGAAGCAGCCGCACGCCTCAGAAACGGGTGATTGGGACCATTTGTTCTGAAATGTAGCCACCATTTGGGGTTGAGGTTGAACGGGAAACTCTTTGCTCTAGCACTGCCTTTCTTTACGGGCCGGATTTCTGGATTTCTGGGCTTTTGACTTTGAACCAACGAAGGCAGCTTGTGCTCTATCCATAGAGGCCAGTCAACTTTTTTTTGGGTGAAAGCATGCAACCATCTAAGAAATAAGCATAGTACAATCACTACCCTTTAACTCTCAGCCGCGGATGGGACAATATGGTCCCGTCTGGAGGAAAGGGTTTTGAATCTTGCACTTTTTGAATAGAAAATTGAGCTTCAAATGGCAGCCATACTTTTTAAATGTCTTTTTTTTTTCCACTGCAGCTTTCTTCCATGTAAGACCCAAGCAAAGTTGGCTGGATTAATTATTGAGTAATAACACTAGGATGGAAGCTAAGAACATCAGAGAACTTCTGGTTGCCATCATCTGTCTTATAATTTGCCCACATTGCTACGAAATGTGTGGATCGACTGGTAGACCTGATTTAAACGCTATGTTCACATTGCACAGTTTAGATTTTTTTGGTTGGATCTGTCTTGCTTAAAGGTTCATATTTGTAATTGCAATTTGCCCATATCTTCAGTTGGAAAAAAAATTCTGAATCTGACCACTCTCAATCATGTCAAATGGCCAATTATAAGATACATATCCAATCTACAGTAGAAACACATATGAAAATATGACATCGCTAATTTGAAAAAGATTGGCTCACTGTATTCACACAAATTCAGCCCCATTGAGGGAAAAAAAAGAAAAAAAATTTGTGTCAGTTTTTGTCAATGTGAACGTAGCCTAAATTTCAGCCTCAGCCATATCACCACAAGCCCTGAAGATTCACGGAACATCAAACACTCATTTCCTCTACGGCCGAAACCAATATGCAAGATACTCTTCAACGCACTCCAAACAGCCCAGTGTAATCAGCCCGGAGACTAATGGACCAGCAAGAGAAGCCCAGCTAAACCTTTTTTTTTTTTTTTTTTTTAAAGAAAAAAACATCTTTGTAATCTATTGTATAAAGCTCTTCTTAATCTCTCTCTCAATTTCTACTTAAAACTGAACCTATGAGAGAGAGAGAGAGAGAGAGAGAGAGAGAACGCAACAAACTTCGTTAATTAATAACGGCACTTTCTTCCTTGCAACCCTCTTGTAGATAAACTCGCCAGCTAATATTTGACAATGAAATCTAAACTCTTGTTTATAGTGTAGACTTTGCAGAGAATTATTTTTATTATTGCAAGCAAAAAAAAAAGATAATTTCTTTTTTTTTCCAAATTCAAATCGAGAGCATTGAGATGGTAATTTTAAAGACGATTGTACAACAAAATGTTAAAATGCCATATTTATATATTATATATCCCATTGTATACATTACATTTATATCAAATCTCTTTCTAGCTACCACAAAAGGGTAATATTGTGTAGGGATATACATTTTAAAAGAAAAAAAAGGTCTTTCATGAGACAAAACAGTATAAAGCGTTTATGAAATGAATGCATTAAGTTGCCTATTTTTTAATTTACACTCGTCTTTTTTGCTTTTTAATTTAACGCGTTAAGTTAATAGCTAAACAATGCAGAAATGATATATTTATGAAGTGTTTTCTATCACTGCAAAATGAACTTGAACTAGGCAATAGATTGAATTCAGTGTATATGAACATGAAACATATTGTACATTTGAACTAATATGCATTATTTGTAAGGCAGTCTTTAAAGATGTCAAATTCAGCCGTCAGAAAAAGGCCTGTTTCTTATTCATGGTCAAAAATGTTGCCCTGTAATTTGTATACTTCCTTGCATGTTTGTATATACACTTTTCAGCAGTGTTTTTTTTTTTCATATTTTTTGAAGCTGTACATTTCATGGCATTATTGAATTATTTTATTCATGACTCCTATGAAGTTTTTTTTGTTTTGTTTTGATTTGATTTATTTTTTTTAAAGATATAATTAAACAGTATACCCACCTCATTCAAATACAGCCAAGGGTGCATTGCCAAGACTTATGTATACTAAGGACAAATACTTTGGGGGCAGGTTTGTTACACCTACCATCATTTTGAATATTCAGCAGATCTGTCTCTGGGATAAAAAAAGGATCTGTAACTTTTACACTTTTTTTAAAGTAAATTATTCAAATCCTAAAGGCTTATGTTTTTTTTCTGTTGTCATGAAAGTTAACACACACCTTATTTTTGCATGTGAATTAAACATGTTCAAGTTTGAGTCTGAACACATCCAAATCCTGGATAAATTATGCAACTGAAGATTGAAACGATGTAAAAAATATTGCATGGTAAACATGCAGCCTGATCTCAGCTTCCTGTATATCACAATGTGTGCCTATGACTTTAGATTGTCAAATAGACCAGAAATACATGACTTAATACTCACAATACAATATTCTGATACAACATGGAAGCAGGGTTAGTGGTTAGCAGCGTGGACTTTTTCATGTTCTCCCTGTGCTTGGTGAGTTTCCTCTGGGTACTCCCACAGACCAAAGACATGCAGATTAGACTAATGGGTGTTCCCAATTTGCCTGAAATGTGAATGAGTGCGTGTCAGTGTATGTTTGTGTTCCCTGTGCTGGATCTAGTCTTCTGTCCTAAGTCTCCTGGGATAGTGTCCAGGCAACCTGGGACCCTGTATACAGAATATAAAGTGATATAGATGTTGAGTGAGTGAGTGATCCAACATAAATGTTAAGATAGATATTTTTAAAGAAAACTTTAAGTTGAGCTGTTAGTTAAATATAAAATGTGGATTTTTCTTATGACATAAACGTAAATTCATTGAAAATTTAAATTTTTTGTCTGGTATCTTATTAATAACCTACCAGTAAACCTCTTCATCACTCCCAGTCTAGACATTATTTGATTATTTTAAATGAACAGAAAAGGTCAGGTCCTACACCAATCCTAGCTAGCCGTTTACCTGAAAATATTCCCAGGTAAAGGTGAAGTAGCATTCTAGGTAATGTTAGTCCAGTGTTTCTCAATTGATGTCATATCCTATAAAATGTAATACCATGATATAGGTGCAATTGTATGCGGTGCCATAGTATTTTTGACAGTATCATAGGACTTATTTGCTGATATTGGCGTCGAGCTGGCAACCAGTACCCTCAAGTAACTGCCATGGAAATGACGGAAATATCTCCAGGGTGGGAAATATCTGGACCCAATGTAACAGAAGGCACATGAATGGACCAAAAAAACTTCAGGTATAGTACATGTACCACACTGTGGTATGTTCTTCTACCATTTACATTGTTTGTTAAAACGGTACATGCTTCCACGATATGGTTTATGTACCATGATGATAATATTTATATACTGTAATATGGTACAATTGTACTGTTTGTGTTATGGAATGACAGACTCAAAAGAGTGATTGTGAGAAAACCTGAAGAGGCATTTTATTAACAGTGTGTGAGAAATGGAAAACACTGAATGAAGAAACCGGATTGTCTTAACTGTGAGGATGATGGAGCTGGCGGACGAGTGGAGACAAACAGTTGAAACTAAAACACTGAGTAAACACCGACCAGGAGATGAGACGTTGGACCAGGAGACGAGACTCGACGAAACGAGGAACGATGCTTGGCCAGGTACGCAGCGGAGTCTGTTTCCATGGATAAGGTCGACGCTGAGTGAGGGGAAGTGAGGTGTATATGAGATGTGGTGATTCAGGTGCATGCTCAGAATCCGGGTGATTGGGAACGGAGACTGAGGGTGAAGCTTAGTGTTTCCGTGACAGAACTCCCCTCCACGGACCGCTCCTGAGGGCCACTGGACCCCCTGCCGGGGTGCACGACCTCTTCCTCTGGGAGCAGGCATTTGTGGGTGTTGTTGATGGAATTCCCTGAGGAGGTTTGGGTCGAGGATGTCTTCTCGTAGTGCCCAACTCCTCTCCTCAGGGCCATACCCTTCCCAGTCTACGAGATATTCGAGCCGGCCACCTCGACGTCGGGACCTCAAGATCTTTCGTACAGCGTAGATTGTTCCGTCTTCCAGATCCAGCGCTGGGGGGGGGGGCTCCCTGCGCGCTCCTCGCAGTTGTTTCAGGGCCTTGACGAGAGGGAGTGGGTAGCTGAATTTCACCTTGATCTTGTTCAGGGCGTGGTAGTCAATACAGGGGTGGAGGCCCCCGTCATTCTTAGCCATGAAGAAGAAACTCGAAGCAGCAGGGGAGGTGAAGGATCTAGATCTATCCTTGTCGGAGAGCCTCTTCAATGTACTTTTTCATGGCTTTCTGTTCAGGAATGGAGAAAGAGTAGATTTTTCCTTTGGGCACTGGTTCACCTGGAAGGAGGTCGATGGCGCAGTCCCATGACCGATGACGTGGCAGCTGTGTGGTTTGCCGAGGACAAAACACGTCTCTGAAGTGGGAGTAGATCTCACGGATAATTACACGGAGTTGGTCAGTGGGGCACTCCACGAACGTGGTGTTGATGGAGAGGATTGGTTTTGCCTGCAGACATTGATCCAAACAGTCAGACCCCCACTTCAGGATCTCTCCACTATCCCAAGAGATGATGGGTTGGTGCTCAGCGAGCCACGGACGTCTGAGAATGATATCGGAAGTGGATCGTTCCAAAACCAGAAATTTAATGCGTTCAGTGTGAAGCCAACCCACTTGCATGTGTAGAAGAGGGGTAGCATGACGAACCCATCCCCCCCCTGAGGGGGGACGTCTGTGACACAGCGTATCTTGAACTGGGTCGGGTGGAGTATCAGGGGGATCCCGAGTTGTTGACATAAGGCGGCGGAGATGAAGTTGCCGGCTGACCCCGAATCCAGGAGAGCCTTTACTGTAACAGACAAAGAGGCAGGATCAATAGCTACATTGGTAGTTAAAGGACCCAGAGGTTTACAGAGGTAAGAGATCTTGCTCACCATAGGACGAGGAGGTCGTCGAGGACATGTCAGATGGACATGTCCTTTGTCTGCACGGTAAAAGCAGAGTCCTTGGGTCAGCCGGCGTTGTCTCTCGGTAGGTGTGAGTCTGGAGAGTGATTGTGGATTCACTTGCATGGGTTCTGGAACGGCTTTCACTCCTGGTGGGCGGAGAACTGCAGATGGTTCTCGGAGCATGGAGGTTTCGGTGGCGCACTCCTGTAGGCGGTTGGCGACTTGGATGGAAGTTCGAATGAACTGCTCCAGCCCCACTGAGTTGTCCTGTGCCGCGAGCTGCAGCCTCAGGTGTGGATCCAGTCCTTGTCTGAACTTGCAAAGTGTGGCTTCGTTCTACCCACTGGAGACGGCCAAGGTTCTGAAAGTCAAAACATAATCATTAATAGAGCTGTCACCTTGGCTAAGTTTGAACCGTTTTTCGCCAGTGGTGGACGAATCAGCCGATTGAGTGAACACCTCCCAGTAGGTTATGAATTCTTGATAATCAGGAACGACACTGCCACCCTGTTGCCAAATGGCCTCGGCTCACTGGAGTGCTTTGTCGGTAAGAAGTGAAATTTCAAAAGCTATTTTCGCTCGGTCGGACGGAAACCTGAGAGGCTGCATTTCGAAAGTGAGAGCGCACTGGAGAAGAAACCCATTGCAGTTCAGGTTCAATTGCACGGGTGGTGTCGGCGAAGGAATGGTTGTTGCCAGAAGTGGTGCGGTGGAGGTGAAGACTTGGCGTAGTCGTTCCACCAGCTCGGGTCCCGGCCCGTCGGGTTCATTGTTGGGGTCTGACCTTCTGTTACGGAATGGCAGTCTCAACAGACAGTGATCGTGAGAAAACCCGAACAGGCATTTTATTAACAGTGTGTGAGAAATGAAAAACACTGAATGAAGAAACCAGATTGTCTTAACTGTGAGGATGATGGAGCTGGCGGACGAGTGGAGATGAACAGGTGAAACGTAGAACACTGAGTAAACACCGACCAGAAGACGAGACGTGGGACCAGGAGACGAGACTAGACAAAACGAGGAACGACGCTTGGCCAGGTACGTGGTGGAGTCTGTTTCAATGGATGAGGTCAGACGCTGAGTGAGGGGAAGTGAGGTGTATATGAGATGTGGTGATAATGTGATTCAGGTGCGTGCTCAGAATTCGGGTGATTGGGAACGAAGGCTGAGGGTGGAACCTAGTGTTTCTGTGACAGTTTGTGTGTAAGATTTAATATTATTTAATACCATAGTGTATGGTAAAATTTTAAATATTACATATAATAATATGGTACTGCATGTACTATACCACACCAGTAATATGTACTAACATATCTTTCATGGTACAGTATGTGCAAATATATGGCGGCACAGTGGCTTAGTGGTTAGCATGTTGTCGTGCAGTTCCAGGTCCTGGGTTCGATTCCCGCCTCTGGTTGTGTGAGTTTGCATGTTCTCCCCATGCTTGGTGGGTTTCCTCCAGGTACCCCGGTTGTCTCCCACAGTCCAAAGACATGCAGATTAGGCTAATTGGCGTAACCACGGATGTACAAAATGGGAATAAATACAACTAGCCTCCACAGTCCCTGATTGGACTTCAGAGGTTCCTAGATAGATGGATGAATGGATGTACTGATATACCATATTAGATACGTGTTAAACTTGGTATCTAAGGTATGTACCAAAATATTATGTTACACACCGTAATACTACAACTGTGCCCACGAAAGTGCCGTAGAAACTACCATGGAAACCTATGTCCCATGGTGCTTAGTAAATTTAAAGTTCCAAAATTAACACTATAGTATTATTATTATATATGTATTATGGTATGTACTGTATTTTACCATAGTAAACTATAATACATCCCATAGAAATATTTCTTATGGGTTAGCCACACTAAATTTAATTTAACAAAAAGGGTTGTTTTAGGGAGCTCATACTGTATGTATAAGCTACATCAATAATAATTACAAAAATGTATTCCCTATACAGTGCTTCTAGTGTCTGACCTGCCTCATAACTACAGACCATGCGTCTCTTGAGCCCAGCAGATTCTCTGTCTAAACTTGTCTTCGCCAGCCTCATGCCACATTAAAACAACAGACTTTTTTTTTTTCAGCTAGACTACCCAGAAGTGCTGTTTTTATTTAACACACTCAGTGGCACACAGGAACCTCACTGGATGACTCATATTGAGGAGCAAAACAAGCAGAGAAGGTCCATTTTGAAGATCAGGGTCAAGTGAAAAGGGGACCCACTTAAGTACAACCCTGGCAATTCAATAACGCTGGGCCTTGGTGCTAGCACTTGAGGACAAATTAATCAACAGATGGAACATAACAATAAGAACGGCTTGCCGAGCGCCCGGTGCAGTGGTCATTGAAGAGAGGGCTCTAAAGAGTCACTCTTGGGTTCAGGCTCCGGTCTAATGGCAGTCCATGGAGTGGTAGTAAGGGCTAATTGTGTCGTACATTACTCACAGATGGCCTATTAAGCCTTTCTGGCCCACTTTATCTACCAAATGGCCTCAAAATGGACAAAGGAATTCAAAGTGCACCTTGTCAATGAATCTATATAACCTTTTAAATGCCATTCCAAATGCATATCAGCTTATATGTAAAGTCCAGGCTTGACCAAAGTATAGTATCATTACCATAGTGCTATTTGGTGTGTCGGAAATAGTCATTTAATTTTGAATTCTGGTTCTTTCCACTAACCGTGTGTCATTTATTAAATATTCTAAGGAGTGAATATTGTAGTAAATAAAAACATTGCATCAGTAATGCGGACGCATAAGGAAATGACAAAACTGCTGCTACTCTTCAATTCCCAACAAGTCGTTAAATATGGACATTTTAATAATCAGTATCAACGATGTGCAATTTGATGATACGGAAATATTGCACAAAAAGTAACTTTTTTGTCATATCATGAATATCAGGCCGTTTTATATTTCTTTTAAATAACTGAAATCCAGAAAAAAGCAGCTGATTTCATTCAAATTAATGATGTTTACATTTATTTGTAAAACACAGATTCTTCAAAGCTTTTTGTCCTTTCAGTGTAATGTATTTTATTTGTAAAATATTTTTAAATTTTAAAAAGTATGAATACATTTGCAAGGATTTGAAATCTCTGATAGTGGGACACAAATAATGATAAAAAAAAACCCTAATATTTATGGGCTCCTGAAAATGGCTCCTTGTAAGAAACACTTGTAAGAAGATTCCTTTTATGGAGACACCTAAATGTAATGAATTCTTACAGTAAATAAGTGTTAAAGTTCCTAAACTTGTTTCTTTGCCGAAAAAGTACCTATTATAATAGAACCACAGGACGGAAGCAGCATTTTCGTATGGTGGCAGTCATGGCTGTCCTGCATGGTGGGTGGTAAGTGTGCTCAAGTGTGTGTGGGGGTGTGTGTGAGTGTAGCTATAGCTTTGTCGGGGTCAAGCAGTGCGGTAGGTCAGCTTTATTTCTAGTTGAACTGTTCTGGGTTTATTAGGTGATAAGTGCAAACACAGGCCTACAGGCTTTACACACTCGCATGCAAACACCATAGAAAGTGATCGGCTCGAACCGTCACTAGTGCTGGGTTAATTAATAACGTGCTGGATGAAGTGAACAGGTACAATCTTAGAACAAAAGGTCAGTGTGGTACAACCGATTTTATTTGCTGAATTCCTAACAGGTGTCAGAAAACCCATTTAGAACAATTAACCCACTGAAGGAACTCTTGAGAGACCATTTTTCATGCAAATACAGAGCACCACTTGTGTCAACATTTAAAGTTTTATTATTATTATTATTTTTTTTTTTTTTAAGGCATACGATAGAAAACCGGTAAACATTTCTTTTAGCATATGCATATGTCATGTTTCACATGCTCAAGAGATTTCATATGTTCAAGGTCACACCACGGAATCAATCAGTTATGTCACTCTTTATCATCCAGGAAAACAAACTTCAAGTCGAACCAGGACTCTTAGCCGCGGTAAAACATTTTAATGTTGCAAACGTTTTACGATCCTGGCCGAGGTGACTCGGAGCCCACTGCAGTCGTTCCTGTGAACATTCGGAATGTGTAACGTCTGATCCTTGAAAATCAACAGATAACTTGACGGCAACTTGCAGAAGAGACTCTGTAGTCCAACGGTGACCAGTGTATATAATCCCATTTGTATGACTATGTCAGGACCTCCAGTCAACAATCACACACTACGGGCAACTTGGAAATTCCAGTTAACCTAATCTGCATGTCTTTGCATTGTAGGTAGAAACCCACCAAGCATGGGGAAAATATGCAAACTCTATGCAAACTGACCCAGCAGGGGAATCGAACACGAGACCTGAAGGTGCAAGGGTGACAGTGCTTACCACTAAGACACAATGCTGCAAGAAAACAGAAATAAAAGGGACAAATGTCCCAACTGAGCCCACTCTTCCCTATCAAAGCAATTTAGAAAACTCAAGCTTGGTTCATTTTTTATGTTTATTTATTTATTGGTTTGTGTTGAAAATGGTTTCCTAGAGGAACTTGCTGTTCTATTGTTCTACATAGACTTTATAAGAACTTTAAATAAATTATTATTATTATTGCTATTATTATTATTATTATTATTATTATTATTATTAATATTATTATAGTGTGTATGCTCAATACGACCAAAAACAAGAATACATTCTAAATTTAAATCTAATATTAGTCTAATATAAAAATCTAATAGGCATTTAAAACTGGTTTCTTGAAGGCTCTAAGATTCTAAAACAGGAAGAATATAATATCTTGCATATTGCATGAAACAAAACGGACACAAAACTAATTAATACATCCTCAAATATTAAGAGACCTTATGTTGGCTGGCCATTTTACAGTATAACGAATGCCCAATCCCTAATGTTTGTATAACGGTGTATTCTTGGGATATATGAGGATGTTTTAGTGGGACTGTACAGTTGGCTGTGTGTCGAGGTCATGGAGTAAGCAATCCTTCGAAACCATGGTATCGCATTTCCTTCTGCATGATCATATTGGAAATGTACCGTATGTGTGGAGGGTGGAGTGATGCGGTCATGTTTTTGCACCTGGATTAGGATTCTCGCCGCTCTGTGTTGACGTCTTGAGGGTGTTCTCTCTTTGAGGGTTTCGTCTGGGTTCTCTGGTTTCTTCCCACCTCCCAAAAACATTCAGAGCGTATACTGTATGCGCCGGATTCAATGAGTCTCCTGACTGGAATATCGAAACTATGAATTCAAAATGATAACACAAGTCTTACCAAGAAATGTTAATGAACAATGAGGAAAAACAGATTGCAAAGAAGAAAAAAAAAAACAGGTGCTGGAGGATCGTTCAATCTGCACAGATTAAAGTCCATGATGTTTTTCCAGCTGCACATCTGTACATATAAAACTGTGAGCTAGGACAAACAGGACACACGAAAGTTTTATACAGTAGCACACTCTTAAATATCCTCATCTTCTTCTTCACTCTTAGAAATAAAGCAGTTTTTGATTAAGGATGAAGGATCCTCACATACAACTGTTTCGTCCCCAAGTATTCCTGGATCTCTCCACAAGGGTGAGGTGTTGCTCCATATATCGAGCCTTTAACATCATTCAGTCCAAAACCGAAGAAAATTTGCAAAAACCAGCAATTTGTTCAGTGTATAGAGAACTCTTTAATCACAAGTCATCTCCAGCATGCTGTTGTACTGTGAGGTGTAAAGTGCCTTTGATTAGAACTTCACGTTCTGTTTGTTTTTGTTCTGTGTTTTTCACACAGCCACACCCACCAACATTTTAGATTGCCTTCTTCTCTCAGTATCAACAGCTTGTACCTTCCACACTCACAATTATGTATGTCTGCTGCATGTTCTGTACTCCTTGTTCTGTAAAACACACACACACACACACACACACATACACGCACACACACACGCACACACACGCACACACAGCAGTCACATTCTCTGCCAGAACAGAGCGTTCATATGTAATGAAAGCCAGTTTATCCACTTACAAGGGAAAAAAAAGGTTAGTGGAGTGAGCTGAATGTGCAACTGAGTTAAAAATAAACACATTACAGCTAAATTACATTCCTTTACCCTTTTACCGTGTTTTTGGAAAAATGTTGAACTTCTTTTTCTCACCTGCTTATAATAATAATAATAATAATAGTAATACTACTACTACTACTACTAATAATAATAATAGTAATAAGTGAGATTTCACGGATATTCCAAAACATTGCCACATCTAATCATTTGATCCAAAAGTCATTTGCACATGTTTTTTTTTTTATGCCGGAAGTCATTCCGGCAACAATCCACCCTTATCTCCGGACTAGGCACTGGCATTGAGGTGCCCTGCGTCTCCACTGGCTGGGTATTTCATATGGGTATAGGGTTAAGGGCCTCGCCCAATAGCTCACCAGGGGTGACTCAGCCACAACGGGGTTTACCTCCCAACATTCTGATCAGCAACTCTGAATCTCATGTGCCTGAGCAACCACTGCTCCTACAAATAAATGGTAACAAAAATATTTGGATTCAAACTGCTTAAAGAATGGAAAGGGCAAGAGGTGTACTTAAGAACATTCCATACACCTATTAGACTGACACTGCACAGACAGGGGTTATAATCTTCATGCACGGTTTTTGAGATCTGAAAATCAATCAATCAATCAATCAATCAATCAATCAATCAATCAATCTATCTATCTATCTATCTATCTGTACACATACAATTTAAGTTTAAAGTTTGGACCCTCCTCCTTATTATAAGGTCGTTCCTGATTTTTATTTTCTTCTACATTGTAAAACAAAAGACATACTGTATTTTTTGTTGTTTTTGTTGTTGTTACATAATATCTAATACCATATGATTTTTTAATTAAGAAAAAAAAATCACATATACATATATACTGTACATATGTACATACATATATAAAACTAAATAAGGACTAAATATGCTATCTGTAATGATATTAAAAAGTATGCTAAGAGGCCAGCGACAATGACAAAACCATTTAAACCCTTTAAATGGTTTATAATTTGCTTTAGTAGAGAAGTGTTTATATGTTTGATAATAAATACCTGTATGATTCATCTGTTCCCCACTCTAGCTATCTGTAGTATCAATTAACCTTGGAATTCAGCCCAACATTACTTCATTTACTTATCAACTTCAAGTTCACATTTATTATCCGTATTCTCATTTCTTTTTACTACATTTAGCGTACAGCAAGATACTTAGTTTACATTCCACATGCTGGATTCTGATTTGCACAAAAGACACAATTTGTCTGAATCTCCACTAGATTAATAATTACACCTGGATATGGTAGATTTGTAGCTAAGACTTACTGCTGTAACCATAAACACTACATTGTGCTCGTCTCAGGTCTCTTCTTCACAATCTACTTATACTAAAAATCCTTTCAATACACTTTAAATGTGCTCTAACCCTACAGCCAGACTTCTGTACAGCTTCTTTGTGACATTGTTTTATTGTTTAAACCCTTACAATAATATATTTACCATATCTAAAAATTTTTTAAAAAAAAAGTCTATGGGTGGATGCATTGAGTCTGTAAGTAAACTATCAGACTTTACTTTAATATAGTGCCTTAACAAACAATTAGTATATTTGTACAGTTGGCAAAGGTATTACTATGCTATTAAGCATCCTCATAAACATGTCATTAAAACAAACATGTTATTTGCAATGATGCTGAATGTTATGCATTTTTGCTTTAAAAAAAAAAAAAGTTTATTTGTTTTTTTCCCATTCATAAACATCCGTATAAAATATTTTGCATGCTTTATCCACTGTATGCAATTTATGTAAACGTTATTTAGTTTTTTTCTTTTCAGATTCTAACCACAGTTTTGCTTGATGATTCAATGACATGTTGCAAATGTTTTGAATATTTGTTGTAAAAACCTGACCTTAAAAGCGTATTAGCATGACCTTGCAGACTCGCAGAATAATTACACGCAATTACGCAAATGCGCTGATGATTCTACTGTTTCATTACAAACAACGCATTTTCTTCAGTGAAATGGTAAATTCAAAATGGGATTTTTAAAGCAAACTAAATAACATCATAGTGCTTTCATACAATTGAAATAAATATATAAAAATTCTCACATGATCCAGTATTTAACTTGTTTGGTCATGAAAAAAAATAGTTGGCTGTCACTAGCTAACCTTGCTCATACTGAACATGTGAAAGTAAGAAAGAATGTTTCTCTGTTGTAGAGCCTTCGCACACAGCTAGCTCCTCGACCTTTCCAAGTAGCCTGAGTGTAGACACCGAATGTTTTACTCACATATTATTGTGGTCTTCAAAGCCCAGCAAACGTCTTCAACGTGCCTATAATTTCAGTCATCAGTCACTATTTTCAACCAACAGATGTTACCCAGTGTCAGTAAGTAGCCTGCCTAAAAAAAAAAGAAGAAGAATGGAGAACTCCTCACCCTTAAACAGTTGCATATGGAAGTCTGTGCTCCTTAGTGCGCTTATTACAGTGGAAATATACGGCATGCCGAGACAAACAGCTTGCTGAGAGGACACAAGAAGCACTCAGAAGCAAAGTTAGTCAGGAGAAATGAGTGGATACGCAGGTAAAAGTCGAGTCAATGGATTCAACCAGGCTGCTGATCGTGACTTTAATTAATTATTATTAATTTTTAAAAAAATTTTTACTTAAATTTGTAGCTTATATTTAACAAACGGTGTCAGGGTATGTTTTTATGTCTTAGAGGGAATTCTTGGGGACATTTGGCTGGTCCTCATTAGAAAAACTGCTTCGTGCTTTTTTATTTTAAAAAAAAATCAGCTATATTTATTTATTAATTAATTTATAAAAATGTTACTCAGGTTAAAGATTTTTATTAAATATTAGGAATTTTGTAAGTTTAAGAAGTTGAAGATTTTTAGTGTGATGTCCTCACAAGGATATAAACATGACAAGTGTGTGAATGTGTGTATTCTGAAGTAAAAAAAAAAAATTTGTTTTATTCATTGTACTTTTTAATTTACATTTTTAATACCTTTTATTCAATTGAATTGGTTTGTTCTGTTCTAAAATGGTTCCAGTTGTGCTCTTTTTTTTGTCACATATTTATATTCAGATTTAACAAATTATAAGGCATTATGCGGTTGTTGTTGTTGTTGTTGTTGTTGTTTGTGGTGTAAAATCATACTATGTGTTATTTTGTTTCATTTTGTTACCACTTACATTTTATGTGATCTCATTTTTCAAGTAATATGTGATAAGTAATATGTAATAGCGTGGAAAAGCATGTCACATTTCACAATACCATACAATACCACCAAATGTTGTACCCCAAAAATTGCACATATGAACTTAAGTAAATGAAGATCGTATAAACTATAGGTGATTTGGAAAAATCTACAAGAAAATGAAGGAATTGTGTGAGAAAATCATATGCGAAACACAAAAACACATGACATGCAAATGTCAAACGTGAATACAAATAAAAGTTATATTATGTGGTTTTTAGAAATATGAAGTGTCTGCACACCACATGTACAAAATTCATGCAGAAAGTTTGTGTGACTTTTCTGTGAAAAGTTCTGTTGATATATTTTTTTCTTTAAAAAAAAAAAAAATTTGGTGGGGTACAATAAAAGTGGCATAAAAGGGAGAGAGGGAGAGAGAGAAAGAGAGCGAGATCGTCTATGTCTCTTGGATAATTGGAAATGGCATGTTTTCTAACCAGTTTGACAAGCGAAGCATTATGAAGTGTTTAAGAATGAAATCATCTTCCCAAATCTCTCTTATTTTTTTGTTTAAAATTTCCTCCTCATCCCAGATAATGACACATGAAGCGGCTCAGGGTGACAGATAATTGCCAGGGTCAGATTCTAGATGATTAGCCTTCGCTTTAGTGGTTGGTGTGGCAGAGAAAGTTTAGTGGAACAATTTTCTAAAACCGATTACAGATTTTGTGTGTGTGTGTGTGTGTGTGTGTGTGTGTGTGTGTGTGCGCGCGCAAAAAGAAATAGAGCTTTGATTTCCACATCAAAGTGGAATATTTGTATAAATCACATCCATGCTGTGAAGTATAGCCTATTTGACACTAGAGTATTGGATACTTTCAATATTTACTCCAGGTTTTAGCAGTAAACATGACCAAATGTTGTTTTAGAAGGGAAAAAGATGGTGTTTGATGCTACATTAACACAACAAAGGGACAAGTTTGCATAAATCAGGTGGCAATTTGGAAAGACAAATTTCGACAACCAGAAGACAAATGTTTTGTTCTTTTTAAACTTGAAATCTTATTAAAGGAATAAGTGATGTTTCTGTTTAATCTACCATTTAGTCGGCATTAAGCATATAATAACTTTAGGAAATCTTAGTTTAGGTTTATAAGAATACTAATGCTAAAATAGTGATTTATAAGACTTTATGAGAAGTTAGTAAAGATGACATTTATGGCCGTTGTGCAAAGCAAAAAAATTTATATGATTTGCATGCAAAACCATAGACCTTTGACTAAAAATACTATTCTTATTTCTAGGGGTCCAAGCACCTAATAGTCTAAGCCTAATTTTTCTAAAGTGTTCATTTATTTATTTTTTCAAATTTAGTTTTTCTCCCCATAAATTGTACTGAAGTTTAAATTACTACAGTGAAAGGATATACAGTACAATTTGGCATAATGATGGATTTCATTCCAACTACTTAAAATTGTGTTGACACCCTGATTGGTCTGATGGTGGCAATGTAGTGCAGCACTTTGCATCTTGGAAGATGTTAAGTTTTCTACATGGTCAAATTTTCCCCAGATTAATTTGGGCTATTCTTAAAAAATAAATAAATAAATAAATAAATAAAAAAAGCCCTAAGAACTGTTTAATCCTATCTGGCAAATTTACATAACATGCAAAATCTAAATTTGTCAAATGTTCACATTTCTTGGCTCTTTGTCTCGTCCTGAAACTTGTTTTCATGGTGCTGCTACAACAAATGTATCCTTAGTCACTTTAACAGATGGGATGAATTATTTCTATGTTTGAAATATCACAAACTTTTAAAGACTTAGGATGTGCACCAAGTTAGAGATGAGTCCTTCAATATGCCTTGCTACTGTTGAAAAAAGCTCATGTTTTTATCATTGTTTTAGTGTCGAATTGGAATTATGACAATGTTCAGTTCAGTTTGAAAAAAAAAAGTACAATTTGGCACTATATTAGAGAACGTCGCAATAAATTTTGTCAACCCTTTTTCGTCTGTGTATCTGTAATGCTTCTTAGGGTCGTAGTATGTAGTATTTAGTATGTAAAAGACTGACTTTTAAATAAATGACTAAATATACTTGCTACTTCTCTTAACCCATTGTACACCACTTTTAGTCCAAATGATAATCAGACAATCCTGGGGGGAAAAAATCTAATGTGTATACAGTACATATAAACTCATACAGTATATTGACTGAAAAATAATCATACTGCATTCAAGATGAGACTACAACTTGCCAATGAGTAAAAGTCAAGGAAAACCCTGTCAACTTGAAATTACTACTCTACAACTTGGGGTAGTCTTCTCAACTACTGTACCTGTTACTTACAGAATCCACATGGCCGTGCTTACTGTATACAGTGTAAAGCTCCTTCTCTACTTTTGAAATGAGTTCATAACATATTGTCTTTATATC
Source organism: Leiocassis micropogon (assembly GCA_028565275.1). Classification (NCBI taxonomy): domain Eukaryota; kingdom Metazoa; phylum Chordata; class Actinopteri; order Siluriformes; family Bagridae; genus Leiocassis; species Leiocassis micropogon. Next base: position 5,143,914 of record JAOVVA010000031.1, read on the forward strand.
AGTTAACATATCGACACTTGGTTAAATCTATATTCATACTGATATGAAATGGTTATCAACATTAAAGATATAACTCATATAACTAATGTTAGCTGGCTAACTTGTTACTAATGCTACTTGCTAGTGTCGGCTCTTGTTGCCATGCTGCAATTTCTGTTCAAAACGTGGCATAAATATTTGCAGTTGACTATAGCAGGACAGTTCCAATACGCCACTCAGGTTGTAAAAAAAAGAAAAAAAGAAAAAAAGTACAGCTACATTTTTAAAGCTTTTTATGAGTTTTATGTGCTCAGACAGAGCAAATGAATGACATGCTTTTTTTTTTTGCACCTCAAAAGTGGTGAAATGGGAAATGATGTTATCCCTTTATAGGGCACTCATTGAAATGAAGACTTTATCCAATACTTTGTTTACTTTTATGATCTTTTCCCAAAAAATTTTCATTGCTGTTATTTTTATGTTGCAAATCAAGGTCAGTGAAAGTACTATATATATATGGTTATATATCATATACCATATACCATATGGTTTCTCATCCATTTCATAAGACATATTTAAAAACAAAAATAAAGATAAAGACACATAGCTTTAAACATACAAATGTGTAAAAATACAAAATACTTATTTGCTATAAATGTGTTTTTATACTGCCACTGGTAAGTTGCCACCATGTGGTTCTTTGCCCAACAACTTGCAAACTACCATTTAGTGTAGCATAAGTGTGCCATAATGTAAAAACATCTACACTGTAACAAATGTTATATTATACATTTTTAGCATTTGTGTTTTCCCATAACCCACTAATGCACAAGTTCCCAACCCATGTTTTCTGAAGAACCGCTATCCTACAGATGTTAGTACTTTTCCTGTAACACACCTGCTCCAATTAAGGAGCTAATTAACAGCCTGTTAGTGGATGTGTGTGTTAGAGCGCTAAAAGGTGCAGGACAGGGGGTTCATCTAAGTAACATGTGTTCTAATGGACTAGATGGGAAAGAAGTGAACCAGTGTTCCTTTGGCCACTAGGTGGCATTACAACAAAGAAATGCATACACATTCTGATTAGTAATAAACCATCCTTTTTCTTTGAGTTCTTGGGTCATGCAGAGTTCAATGTTTCTTACCAAGTAAGTTTGCAAGCTGCCATATTAAATTATCCACCATTCTGTTACTGTAGCTACAATTTTCATCTTGAGGAAAATTAATAATTCAATTATTTCCAGTCAGTATTCAATTAGTGCTTCAACGTTACCCGAGATGCTACCAAATCACCAAAAAAAGAAAGAAGACTGAGAAATTCTGTGAAATCATTTATCACAACACAAGACTATCTACAGTTATAATTAATGAATGAATGATCTGGAGGATTATTAAGAAATCTGACAGGCTAATATGATATAAAATTTTAAGGTAATGCACCAAGTTCGGCTTGCTTAAAAAATGCAGTGCTTGGACCATGGGGATATTTGCATATACAGTATGTTCCTAATTTATGTCACCAATCATATTAAGATATTTTTTTCATTTTCCATAATTTAAGATCGAAATTTTAGATTATTTTTATTGCATCTTCTATTATACAGCAGTATTACAACCATGAAGTGAAGCTTCAAAAGGGTTAAGTCACTTGAAAGCAAAATATATAACTGAGATTCAAATATTTAATGACAGCAAACAACACAAAGTTGATCTAAAATGTCTGTAGCATTCTGAAGTGTAATTGGAAAATGCTCTTTTGCCCTTTTTCCATTTGCTGATGCAGGAGGAATGAATGGCAGCAATACTGCAGTTCCTGACTGTGCGGAATAAATCTTTAAGGCCCACAAATATTGACGGAGAGTCCATCTTCAAGCTTTATGAACTAAAGAATGGAGGGGAAAACGTCTTTACTGTTATAGTAGATTGGGACCAATGGTAAAGT
>JAOVVA010000031.1:5153145-5175882 GCA_028565275.1 Leiocassis micropogon
CCCTCCCCTCTGAGAGAGCTCGGCCAATCAGCTCTCTCTAGGCCTCCGGCTGTGAGAGGTAACAGCATCACCCGGGAACCGAACCAGCGATCTCCGGATGATAGGGCGAGTGCTTTACCACTGCGCCACTCGGAGGCACCGGTAATGATCTTTGTCATGAAGGATGGGTCATCCTGATGGCAGGCTTATGGAGTTCTCTGCAGACTTCAATGCAATGTTTCTTCTGCTCCTGGATCAGCAGTCTGGGGACGAACTTGGCAACAAACGGGCATGGTAATTCACATGTGCGGATTGCCTGGACTGTTCCGTATGACACACCAACAATGGCAGCAATGTTGTGGATTGTTCTCAGACGAGCATCATGCACAAGTTGCAGACATCTCGGGGTTTGAGCTTGTTGAAGTTCTTCTTGATCTCTCGTCATCTTCCAGTGATGTTCCTCCTCTATTGAAGCACACCTGCTACTCAAAACACCTCCAACTAATCGTTGCAGCATCGCCGAATCGTGTCAAATATTTAACTTGCTGTCTATGATGGAATACCAGATAGTGGTAATGCACAGCTCCTGATTTACATACAGTAGGATGATGTCTTTTGGAACACTGACTTATTAAGGTGCTGCCAACTGTTGGCGTGTTACAAAACTAGTCTAGTAACTTTTTGATTAAAGATTAGCAATAAAGCCATTGCTAGTTAGTGTTAGCTAATGTTTATTCATGGTTCTTAATGAAAGGGACGTTAGTTTACTATCATTAGCTAGAAGACTTTTTTCATTTGTCAATCTTCTTTGTACTTTTTATACTTAACATTGAGTAAATTAAGTTTATACCTTTCTACATTGACTGAAATGTAGAATTTGAAAGGAAGTGCTTGTTAAAGGTTTAGCAAATATTAACCATTTTTGCCTTCGCATCTTGTGTTTTTATACCAAATATCACTTTGTTGCATGTCTACTATGAGTAAGACAATCCTAGTTTTTCCCATCATTAAACCTGGGGAAATGAATGGCTTCAGGAAAGATTACACATTTACATGTAGTTTCCACCTAGAGGCAGATGACACACTTGTAATAACACAATTACTCAAACTTCCCTTCTGCAACCTCCAACTGCTAAATATGTCCAGCCTTTAATGAGAGTGCTGTGGAGTCCCTTTCAACTTCAGTTTTCTCTAATTACTAAATCACTGCCTGCAGATACGTTATTTCCCATGAGAAAAGGCTTGATTTCTCTCTCTCTCTCTCTCTCTCTCTCTCTCTCTCTCTCATGCAAATGTACAGTACATGCACATAGCCCAGCAATGTGACATACAATTCCACTTTCTTTTCAAGTCATACAGTCTGTCTTTCTTCATTTGTTTAATTTATAGACTTTTATAAGTCTGAAAGCCTGCTTTTGTAAGGACCTGGTAAAAATTGCTTGGAGCATGAGCCTTTTGTGACATCCCTCATTAGACAGGTTTATATTCTCATGTTTATGTTCTGTCATTGCACAACAAAAGCCTAAATGAGGGTGAGGCGACCACTTGAAAGGGCTGCCCTAAACAGATCATGATGTTTGTACCGCCAGTAAGCTTCTTTGCTCGTTAGACCAATACATTTGAGGCATAACGGTCTAATTTAACCTTATTAAATTTGCAGGCCGGCTCAGGTTCAAGGACAAGATATGAGCCTACTGTAGTCTTATGGGAAAAAAAAAACAAGCATTCTGGTTTAAAATAAATTCCCTTGAACATACAGCAGAGTTACACGTGCATATCAAACGGAGAGGACTGAAAAACTAATCATGTCCTGCTTAGGTCTAGAGACTCTGAGACTGATGTCATTGACTATGCGCTTAGACATGTAGTGTTTCATTATAGCTACACAGTGAAACCGCCATTCAGGATTGCTAGTTGTGGTAAGACGTTCTAAGCTAAGCCAAAAACTGCCTGGCTAGCGTTTCGTGCCCGAGACCACAGGAAATGATACCGACGAGTGACAGTTATATGACTGAAAGGAATAAAAAATGGGTATTATAAAAGTTTTAAGAGATTGGGATCTGTTATAATACGGAAGCAGTCAAATATTTAATGGTCCTGTTTTATAAACGCGAACACAAAATTAACAATATATTAAAACAATATGTAAGGAATGAAACAAGAACGGGGCATTCTGTTGTAGGAAAACGTTCAATGACAGGAAACGGGAGTTACTCTTGATTACTTTCCAACAGCATCATGTCCTGAAGTGTTTAATTCCTTTTATATGGTAGTGGTTTGCCAATGAATACATTTTTTAAAAGTAAACTAAGTCATCATTTTTATCTGATTAAACGTGTGTATTTTGTTATGTTATACAGAAAACACAAAGCCTGTGATTTGCCCACATTAACCTTAATGTTACAAAATGCTAACATTGAAGATTCCTTCCAAATGCCAAACATCTCCTTACATCTGTTTATGTAGAGCCTGTATAAAACGTTAGTACAGAAACAGCAATGTGTTACAATGAGTGCATGTTCAAACTCATGTTATAGAATATTAATCACTATTTTCAGATGAATCAGAATTAAGCATTCAGCACTATAGTGTAACTATAGTATGAGGAATAAATAAGGAAATTTCAGTGTTTTTGACTTTAAATTTAAGGCTAAATTTAAAATTAGTTTCGTTTTAGATAAAAGATTTAAGACTTGTCTGGACCTGCACCTTGTCAGGCCCTATCACTAGGATAAGACTGCACGAGCATACAGTCAGTGATAAGCTTTCAGCATGCACGGAAATCCACCATTACTCATGTCATCCCATGATAGCGTTAGATATCCTTTGCCAAAAAACACAAAAGGAAACACACAAAACATTGGTCCAAAAAGATGCAGATTAACAGAAATAGCCAGATGCATTACAGTAGCTAATAATATCTGTTTTTGAAACAGGTTATGCTAGTTTTGCAGTTTAAAAATAAACCCTATTTATCAAATAAATAACGCTGTGACTCAAAATGTGATTCTACAATCATATACTCGATGCGACCATGGACAGAAATACACTTCACTGTCATTCAATATGATCGTAACTGCATATCATACCTGTTTCCTCTTCAGCCAGTTAAAGGTCATCTTCTCACGCCTGCCTGTCACCCCGTCCAGGCAGAGGAGCGTCGGCAGTTTTGGGAGGGTGGGGGGTCTGTCTTCGGGGCGAGAAAAAACAACAAACCCCAGGAGCTAAAAAAGGAAAAAGAGGAAGCGCCTTACAATAGTGGGGACCTTTGATCCATTGCAAAGGGAACTTCCTCTCAGGGCGCAAAGTATTAATGTGAAAGTGACTACCTTGGCGCACATTTGTTATGGCTGAATAATGGGACCTAAAATTAGCACACAATAGTGGGCAGACGGGTGACTCTCACGTCCAGCCTTGTGCAGGAAGGGGAGCGGGAGGTAATTGTATGAAAATGAGTGATTTGCCGGCGCGGGGACTTGTCAGAAGCGGCGGCTGGCCTTCCACGCTGTGCTGGATGGAGACGGCGAGCCAGGACTTAGGTTTGTCCCAAAGGGCACATTCTGGACACAGCCATTGTGTGGAGACGGTTTAAAAAATCAGAAGTGTGTACTGCACCCGTGCGTGATGGCGGGTGGGGTTGAGACGTTCTGGCTTTTTTCACAGACGATGTTTGGCTGATGCAGACATTGGAGCCTTGCCACTGGTTGGGAAGCAGAATAATGAACTCGGTCTTTTTGGACATGTCTGGAAAAAAGGGAGCGAATTGTTAAATTGTCAAAGTGCAACTATTAGTCATTTATGGAACAAAAGCTGACCTCATAAAACCTTTTAAAATCATTTCGAAAGGTTGATTTGTTGCATTTTCACTTTTTTTTAACAGATAGACAATACATCTACTACATCTATTATCCTTGCTGCAAAGCATCCATTTCCTTTCATCCGGTTAATTCCTTTTGGGCTTTTATACCTTCACCAAGCACTAAAATTAGTACTATTTTTTTTTTAACTCCCTCAACTTGTACTGCTTTTTTCATCATACTATCTAGTAATTTATCATTACTTTCCAGGGTTTAGCTTGATTATTGTATTATTTTTAACCCTTGACCCATTTGCAGTAGTGGAAAGACGCCAATTAAAACACAATTACTTGAATAATAGTACTGCTACAGTAGTATAATTCCCTTAGGAAAAGTAAAGGTACTGCTAAGAAAAAACAAATAAACAACAAAAAAACAAGCAATCTTTGTCTGTTTATATGACATGGGTAATAAAAAAAAAGGTTTATCTTCAGAAAAGTAACTTTGGTTAACTTAGCTAAACACTCTTACAATTTGAACAATTTGCTTGTTTCCAGCTATTTCATGTTAATTCATATATTGCAGTCAGGTTCAAAAGTTAGCACCCCGCACTTTGAATTCTATTTTTTTTGTGTGCAAAAACATAATAAAAATCATCTATAACTTTTTTACCATCATGCCATTTTTTATTTGAACAAAAATGAATCCAAACAGAAATAAATATGGGGGCCATACTACAGTAAGTACACTCCATGATTCGATAGCTTGTAGATCCACCTTTAGCAGCAATAACTTGAAGTAATCATTTCCTGTATGATTTTCTCACATCGTTGTGGAGGAATTTTGGCCCGTTCTTCTTTACAACATTGCTTTAGTTCATTGAGGTTTTAGGGAATTTGTATTTGCACGATTCTCTTAAGGTCCCACCACAGCATTTCAGGTAGGTTGAGGACTTTTTTTTTAAACCATTCCAAAACCTAGATGCTATAATTTTTTCAGCCATTCTGGTGTAGATTTACTGGTAAATCAATGTACTGTTGCATGACACAGTTTTATCCAAGTTTTAACTGTTGGCCTGATGACCTCAAATTTGTCTCTAGAATATTCTTGTATACACAGGGGTTCATGGTCAACTCATTGAGTGCAAGGTGCTCAGATCCTGTGGCTGCAAAACCAGCCCAAATCATCACCCTTCCACCGTCATACTTGACAGTGGGTATGAGATGTTTTTGAAAGTGGCTTCCTCCTGGCACCCTTTCAAACTAACTCTACTTGTTCAGTCTTCTTCTAATTGTTCTGTCATGGACTTTTAACATGCTAAGTGAGACCTGGATGGTCTGAGATGTAGCTCTTGAAGCTTTCTCATTTTCTAATTTCACAGTTTGATCTTGGATTCAGTGTGCTGCCGGTACGGCCACTCCTGGAAAGACTGGCAACTGTCAGAGTTAGGCAATGCTTACCTTAAATTCGAATTGCTTAAAATTTGCACATGCTTTCTTTTAATTGATTTATAGACTTTGAGGTCTTTTTTTTTCATAAGAGTGGTTAAAAATAAATGTAGCAAACATAAAGTTTTTCTCAATTAAAAGTAATAATCCAATACTTTATTATACTCAGAGAAGCATTACTGAACCATAAAATTCAAGGACTTTAACAAGAACACATTTAGCTTTGTAACACATTTACTTTCCACTGCTGCCTTTGTACTAATGCTAATATGGTTAGAACTTCTGTCGTTTTTTCTGAATGAAGGCGCCAACTCTATGCTGTAAATCTAAATGTAAAATGAATATATGAGTTACTACAGGCATCCTAAAAAAATTAGAATTTTTAAAAACTGTATAAAAAGAGTACTTAGCTAAGAAACAAAGAACCCCAAGTGACATTTCCAGAAGTGAAAGATCATTGGCCAGCGGTTCTGGCTCTTTGCAAAACAAGTTCTGGAAGTCTACTGCTTTCTGTTGCTTTAAAGCAAACTGACAATTACACAGCACTGATGGAAGGAGAAATCGGTGTGGGAAGGTTTTACAAGGCCAAGCTTTTAAAAAAAAAAAAAAAAAAAAAGGATGTGAGTTCTGGTATACATTAACATCTTTCATTCATTTTTTCCTGTGTTTTAGCGAATCTTTCCCAGGTGTCGGGTGGGAGTCAAGTTCAGGACCAGAGGTTCTTCAAATTGTTTTTTATTTATTTATTTATTTTTGATTCTGTAGGGCATGGCTTCATGGTGAGTGTAGTGTGGCTGAGGTGCATGCGCTACTAAAACCCCCCTGTCGCCACAGCAGTAAAAGAAATTACCTCCACTTGTCCCTCCTCACACTTTAGAGTGCACGAATAGCCAGGATTACAATATCTAATTTCCACCGAGTGCTTCCCTTCTAAAAGCTTCTTTACCAAAAAAAAAAAGAAAAAAAAAAGTGCAGGGCTGAGAAAGGGAGGTCTTGCAAGTAGTTTGTTTATGTTGGTTCGACTGAGAACTGTTAAATGTTTAAGCCGGGTAACTAAAGCCAAAGGGCCTGGCTGTAAGTACAGTATCATGTGAGATCCAGGCAACAGTGTCAGAAAAAAGGCCTGGAGGCAGACAAGCTCCTACTGAGGAAACTTTGCATGACCTCTTGTAATGAGAACAGCGAAAAGATTTCAGTCAGGAAGTAGAAAACAGACAAGCGATAGATTTTAAATGTGTGCATGCTACAGCTGAAAAAGCGTAAAAACTGCTTCTCTTTTTTTCCATAAAATTATCGCTTCAATTTGACCATTTTTTTGTTTCATGTGTTTCAGGATTAGAAGGTACCAGCTTCTTCCATCATTAATGTTACAAATTAATCTTACCATAACCATGCTAGACAGCACAGGGCTTATTAAAAGTAGAATACACAAACAAAGCTGATTAAAACTTCCTCTACCTGTTCATAAAACCATTGGCCGTTTATATGATGGTGAGGTAATGATTAAAATCCTTAAACACAAACATTCCCTGTAGGAGAGTTTGGGTAGGATTGCGTGATAATTAGCAAGGCTACAGAACCTTGTGGCAATTACACGAGACCTGACGAGTACTTTTCTCATATGAGTGAAAAAAAAATCTCTGGTCTGTCCATTATTAAATATTGGGGCAAACATCCAAAGCAGCACCAGTCGTACGGCAATAAACGAAACGAACCAAAAATTAAAGCGGATATTGGTGTTCACAAAGAAATTCTTCTGAGGTCTGGGTGAACTTTGACAGATAGACCTGATGACAAATGCCTGCGCCAGTTGCAGCTGGTTCTGGGTATTTAATAAACATGTAAACAATCCAGTTCACCTCATTAGGTGATTGCAGAGGGCCACTGTGTCCATAAATCACAAGCCAGGTTATCAAGGCCTCTGATCTAAACTATAGCAGGGCGCCCAGCTGTCTACGCCATACAAACTGTGAACAGCAGGCTGTAAAGAATTAAATTCCTCCTGACTAGTTTAGCTTTGCCTTCACCAGGAACCAGGCACCACGCACTCCACCGTGCAAATGTACAAACAGACAAGGGGGGCGGCTTATGTAGTACAGTATCGATTACATTTTACTGAGCTCTGCATTTATTTATTTTTTTGCATGTACATTCACCTGAGTGAAATTACCTTCAATGCAGGGAATAGATATGCAAGTATGCACTTGTTTTATTTATTGAACTTATTATTATTATTATTATTATTATTGGCTTCCTGACCTTTTTTTCCCCCACAATAATTCCACATAATTATAACATTTATAAGGCAGAAAATTATTTCTCTTTTGTTCTGTTAAGAAGAATAGAACAAAAGATCTTTTTATTTATTTTTTTATTCATGGCTTTGCTTTAAAAAAATAATGATGGTACAGTTACATAAAATTTAAGTAAAAAATAAATAGAACTGGAAAAAAAATTCTAGAACAATACTTTGATAAAAGACCATTTTTGTCTACCAAAAAAAATGGTTCAGGATCCATAATATAATAAACAAAGACAAAGATCAATCCATATAATAATGATAACACTTATGATTAGGAAAAAATATTTCCCTGCCTCCACCATTAAATGGTTACATCTGCCAAAAAAAATAAAAATAATTATGGTGTCATGCTAAGGAACCTCATGTTGATAAGTAGAAGGTGCATTGTTCACCATATTGGCAAAAAATGGAAAAAAAAAGGATGCACAAATCCCATTGTGTGCTTGGAGAGCTGCAACTCTGTCTACTACCTGTAGAGACTGCAATAAGGACCCTGTAAAAAGATTTTATACAGTGATATAAAATCCTGGGAATAAGTGTTTGATGGGAAAAACATGTAGACTTTTGTTTTATGGATGCTCTCAACTTAGCCATCTATCAGCTTGCAGCTCTCCTACATGTGCTTCTCTTTCTCCAATTCCATTACATTATTACAAATGTGTTCCTCAAAGGTTCTTAAGGGGGCTCTACATTGAACAGTTTTTAATGGGGAAAGCATCTGCTGTAAGGTTCGAGGAAGGGTTCTTGATTTCAATTATAATAATTCACCTACTTAGAACTATATGTTATAGCCACTGGGTTGATTAGTTCCTGTTGTCATTTATATTATAGCAGCATTAAACTGTTGATTTCTCACTTTTTTTTAAAGTTAATTAGAGTATATGCAATGGCACCTCGCCATTAAACTTCAGAAAACTCAAACTTACAACTTTACCTCTGAGTCAAATTAACATATCCTTAGAGGAAATCTTACAATCAGAAGTAAAGTATTTGACTCAAATTCGTAATCCTAAACTAGTCTGGCAATTATCACCAAAATGTCTTCCTCAATCTTAACTATCATCAGTTCTTAGGTCAGCAGTAGGGTCATATTACATACACTCACTTTCCACATTATTTGGAACACATCCATGCCACGATCAAAGTCACAGAGATCATACTCTTCATTGTGATGTTTGATGTGAACAATCCCTGAAACTATTGACCTGCATGATTATCTGTATGATTTGTCGCACTGTGCTGCTGCAACGTGATTGGCTGATAAAATAAATAAATGAAACTAAATGTCTGTGAGTGTATTTACAAAACACATTCCGATCCCTGCTGTCTACAGCATTAAGCTAGCGTTCTAAAGATTTCAGAACAAGACTATGTGATTGCTGAGCCTCGCATTATAGTGGTGAGGTTTTTTTTTTTTTTTTAAGAATTAGGGGTTAGGGAGCAGCAGCAAGCCTGAGATGACGTGAACCTAACTGCTATTGACAGGAGCCTGGGCCCAAGTCAAAACTTCAGCTCTAATCAGAACAAGCCTTTAATCATGTCAGTAAGAAGAGAGGCTTTCGAGCCAACTCGCTTGCCACTATTGAATTTCCTCTGCATCCAGGTCAGAACATATGGGCACTTGGAAAGAGCACACCACTAAATGTGTTGACACTTTCCTACATAAGACAGAATATGGGACTGAAGACACATGCTTGAGGAATAAATATGTAAGACAGACATAAGAAGGACGTGCATAGGCATTCGTTTCAATGAGTGCATTGTCGTCATCGTTATTATGATCTAGGCAGACCGCGGCCGAGCCGGAGCTTGGAGTATTGTGTCTAATTTGGGAGGCCTGGCCAGGCGAGGAAGGGGTAATATCCTGGCTTACATCTTTAACCTATTCAGGCAGGATGATGTCATGATTAGAGGAGGAAACTGGGATCCCTCCAAAAGCCAAACACCCTGAAGCTGCAGAGGCAAAGAGAGAGAGAGAGAGAGAGAGAGAGAAATGTAGGAAGCCATATTTCTCCGTGGTTCCATGCCTGCTCTGTGGTGGGAGATCAAAGCAAAACAACACTCACCCTCTGACACGAGTGAGCACATGCTTTAACAGAGAGGGGGTGGATTGTGTGTGGGTTGGCTGGCCTGGCAATACTCCGGCTACCCCTACCTCCTTGATCTCATCCTCTCATCCTCTGGCCCCTTTGCTCATCCATGTCTGACACAACATGCTATTAAAGGTACGTGTATTGCCTATACCCCCTTGCCTTCCAAGTCCAGTTTTCTTTCAACTTTGGACCGAAAGTTGTTAAATAAACCAGGCTGAGTGTCCTGCTCCACTCAAAATAAGGTGATGAGGTGATCTAGAAAGAGGCCAATGAGTAAAAAAGAATGACTTCACGGTTGCACCAGGGCTAAGTGGAGCCAGCAGTTATAAGCAGGCATGTTTGAGATGCTATCTGTTTTAATTACGCTTCTCGACCACAGTGGTCAGAGCGAGTGAGTGAGAGTGTGGATGTGCGATCTATAGTTCCTGTTTAGGGTTTGGGGAATGCATACATGCAGGCCCTAATGGACTGCTGGAACAATGCTGGAACAATTGAGGCTTTCTGCAGAGCCACTTATCAGTCCTCGCTCAGCTGAAAGTTCGATGGATGTCAGCCAGAAACATTGCAAGATTTGAATGCCGCTCCCAGGAGACACAGGGCAAGCTGTTAAACTGTGAAATCAGTTGCACAAAAATTTTACAGCGGCACCAAGGTAGTGGGGGGTAGCTGCTACCATAAATGGAATATTTTCGTAATTGACAAATTTTCCAGACATGCCCTGTTAAACAACCTTTTTGTTTTGGTTGAGTGTGAATATTTAATGCTATGGTACGGAAGGCAAGAATGGAGGATCTGCTGAAGGGAATTCATATAATTTATGACTAAGGTCATGCCAACAAAATTTTGGAGGTGCTCACGTGAGCGAAGCTATTTGGTTTGCAGATCTTAATTAACGAATGACTATGGAATCACAATAAAGACACACGGTCTTCCACTCAGACAAGCGCTCGTGCACTGACTTCAAAAATATGCATCGAGTCTGACGTTAATGAATAGTTGACAGAGTAGTGTGCACTAAACAGCAACTTGCCCACCTTTGGCCTTACGTGTGTGTTTTGAGCAAGCCTGATCCTGCTTTAGAGAGAGGACAGCAACAAAATCACTTCAGAATGGTTTCACCTTGCAACACATAACTCCTGCAATCCTGTCATTTCCTTGAGGTGAAATATGTTCTAACCCCAAACTAAAACAAACAACACATATGTCTTCATTTACATGACACCTGAAAGACACAGTGACCCCCCAGGCCAGAATGGATCCCAATTGGTCCTTTCATGCTGGTTTGTTTTGGTCGCATGCAGATTCTTGTCCTTCAATTAACTTCTGATTTACACCTGACAAACCAAGTTCAGTGACTTTTCGATGCAGTGCTGTTTAATATTTTTAGTCATGACAGTTTCCTAAGGGAGAGAACAAGGTTTGGTACTTGGTGCATGGGATCCTTTCTGAGGAAGTAAATGTTTATGTGAAAGCCACAAATGCAACTGTCAGGATTTTAGCTAGCACGCCAAGCCAAGTGAAGCCAAAACCAAAATGGAACTGTGTATCTTCTTGATTCTCATTTACACTAGACAATGTTCTCGGATGGATCCTAAATCCAAACACATTTCACCATCCACACGTGCCAGAAGGCCTGTGTTTGTTTAGGCTCTCTTGAGCTTCCCCTCATCACTAGAGGCAAGGCAATCGACTCAGACTCAAGCCCTCTGGTCTTTTCAATTTCTCCTGACCTCTCGCATGTGCTCAAGATGTGGTCTTCTATAGACTCCTCTGGTCTGACAGCATTCTGGAAGCCATTTTCTCCTTCATATCTGGTGATTGGGAATGCATGTGACATCATGAGTGGGGGCCAGTTGAAGCTTAACTCTGGCCTTGCCAAAGGCCTGGGACCTTGCATCAGTTGTGATTATTAGCCCATCCCTGTGGTGCCTGTGTGCCAAGGAGCACCATGGGGAAACCATCTATGCAAAGCATGAGCAGGAATATCTTTTCCTGGCTTCCACACACAAAATGATTGGATGTGTCATTAGAGGATTTTCTTTTCTAACTTTGGAACCTAAAGTAAGAAATAAAGCATGATGGGACTAATGCCATCATTATTGTTAACACCTCACATTTGATTATTTTTCAATACCTGCACATGCCAAAGTATTTTAATCCTTTTTGCCACATTGATTTTCCAACAATCACAATATTTAATGCATTAATGAAAAACATATTTGAACCATTTATAGGTACAGTTATATAATATCAATGTAATGAAGTTAGTTCTTTTAACCAATTCGATTATAGCAACTTGTCATTTGCCTTAAAACCTTAAAATTGTTCTAGTCTTTTATGTGTACATTTTTCTATGGGTTTTTATTATCATTATTATTTTAAGACTTTATTATTGAGTTTATTGAGTTTTATTATTGAAATATTATTGAAAATGTTTTTGAAAAATAAAAATCATTAGTATTCCACCACAAAATGAAAAGTTATAAAAGAATATTTGTATTCTACAAAAGAAAATAGGGAATTATATAAGCAACCACTTTTCAGACAAAAAAACTAAACAAAACAAAAAAACTAAATGGAAGCTGCCGGGTTTGTATGCAGGAAAGAAGCAGGTGCAACAGCCAAAGTTATCAGAAGTACTGTGAGTGGTTCTGCAGGATGCTCAGTAAAAGTTAGTAATGTCCAACATTATTTAGCTTTTTTTTTTTCTTGTAAAACTGAAAAAATTGTGTCTTAGACCAAAGGGTCCTCAAAACGTTGTTACACCAGATACTGAATTTGTTTCAATAATTATTGTTTACTTCACTTCATAGCCCCCCCCCCCCCTATTTTTTTGAAGACATCCTTTCTCTCTCTCTCTTTATATATAGGGATGATTTTAAGTTTTCAGTTTTGATTTTAAGTTGTGGATGGAGATGAAAAAAATACTGATCTGAACACCAGGTTTTACAGATCGAACCCAAAGACCAGGCAAAGAAAATACTTTTTCCTTAAGTGTGTGTGTGTGTGTGTGTGTGTGTGTGTATTGCATTGGCTTGTTTGTGTAAGTGTTGGGGGAGGAGTGGTCATGTGAGCTAAACGAAGGCTGTCTCAGCGATTCCTCCAGGCGGTAAAGCGGGCGCCGTGGCTCTCTAAACCCTAAGGAGCTGTCAGTCAAAACCATGAAATATGTAAAGAGCCCTTATCTCCCTCACTGAGGGCACATGTCAGAGTGATCAAAACTTTCTACCTCTCTTTAGCACTCGTTATTTCTCTTTCTTTTGCCGTCTTCTCTCTTCTCTCTTTTTAAGTTAAACATTTATCTCCTTGTTTTCTCATTTCTCTTTCATTTATTTACTGACCTACTTCTTATCTATTCATCATGCATATATTATCCCATTGCATATCTGTCTGAACCTTCTCTTCAGGGCCATAACCATTTTAGCAGGCATGCATGATAATGCCCTTTAAACAGAAACAAATACAGAAATTTTGGCTACTGTCCTGCTGTGGTTTGCTCCACTAGCCTGACAAGCACTACTTTACTTAGCTCCAGAATAAAATAATATTTCTACCATTTTTCTTTTTTTTACACAAACCAATCTGGAAAACTACTGAAAAGTATGCTATGTACTAGTACGTCTACTGTACTGGGATTTTCAAATGAAAATTAATTCAGTAAGTACATTATTTGTGCATGTTTGTGTCATGTGTTTATGACAAAAAGTGGAAAATATGGAAGTCTGAACTTAAAAACATATGGAAATTATAATGAAATGCCTGTTAATGGACCTTATTTTGACTAGCACCATTACTGGATTCTGATTCTGAAGTCTGTAGTAGATTTTAAGAGCACATCCAGCGATCCAACAGATAAAATTCTTGCTCCTCAGGGCATGCGATTATAAATTTGAGTAATACTGCTTCTTTTATTTTGTCAACTGAAACTGACTGAGTTTTCAATAACCTTATTTTTCAGTGTTTCCAGGAACATACTGGTAGAATATGCATTTAATGATAATTAATGGAACCTTTAGGCTACCATATTTTCCGGTTCAATGTCTCAATACAGAAATGGATATTTTGTTACACCCGTAGAAGTTACTACAGGAATCTGCCGTCATACACTGTCACTTCCAAAAAGAACAACACACCCTGTGGTGTGAAGATAAAGAAAATGGCGCTGTGTGTGTTACATGATGTGCCCTGAAGTCAAATGTGTGATGCATATCTTTGCACCACTGTCATCCAACATGAAGACTTAAAGGCAGAAGAGAGGCTGCCCTAAGTAAGGTATGCATCACAGAATTTGCACAATGACACTTTTGGCCTTTTATAGCTAAGTCAACAAAGAGCTTTTACCTTTCCCATGGAGCCGCTACAACTACACGATATTTGGAACCAAGTAGAGTCAGCTACTAATAGGTAGTTAATCTGTTTGATATATTACTTGATACATTGGTGTTTATAGACTTGGCATGTTGTTAAGTCTTAATAGGACTTATCTGCTGTCAAGCCAAAGTGGATTCACATGTAAAACGCGTAATACGTGGTTGGTAGGGAAAAATGGTGGCTTGGATTTGAAAGTTCATATAGACACAATTGCCTTAGTAAGGATATGGTAGTACTATCTGGTCATTGTGTTGAATCATATTTAATTAATTTATTTTTTTAATAGCTAGCTACCATTAACAGGATTTCTGAGAGAATATTCATGTCATATATGCAATGATCTTGCCTGCTCATGGTAACAAGCTAGGTCTCACAAGAGCACCTGACTCAATTTCTGAAGGAATGTTAAAAGTAATATTACTACATATTATAAATCCTGATGACTATGATAATTACAGAAAACATAGCTAACTCAAACTCACTTGCTGGGATTTCTCAGAGAATCATTAAAGAATAATAATAAAAAAAATCTTTGCTAATCTGCTAATGTTTGCCTCAATATAATAGGCTACACTGACAAGATTTTCAGAGGGAATTTCTGAGGAAGGTTTTGTTTATCAAATGTTACAGTATAATGTTTCCTCTGAACTCTACCATAGATAATACAAAATCACTTGACAGCAGTGAATTTTCAACCAAGAGAATTTCTGGTGTTAATATCTTTAGTGGTAACTCTAAGACACTAGCTAACAAACAATTACCTGATCGGATTTCTAAGAGATTATACAGTATTACTAAAAAGTGGGGGGAAAAAAACCCAAATGTTAGCTAACTGTTTCATATGATAGCCTGGTTTTTCACTGCTAATATTCTACAATTAACTATCTAACATGCTTGTGTTGTTAACTAAGGAGTAATTAATAATTAAGACATCACATGCTAACGTTAATCCACTGGCTAACATGACAACCTGACAGGATTCCTGAGAGATCTTTTGAAGATCATCAGTAGTCATCAGTACCAGTTCATGCGTGATTCACCCTCCCTTTGGAGAAAAACAAGAGATTAGCGACCTCTGATTATCCCAGCAATGACGCAAGAGCATGGACTGCTCAAGTGCCTAGCATTTCCGACCACTTTATCTGAGCAATCTCAACAAATGCTCTTCTCACACATCCAAACCCTATTCCCCTGATGACCTCCCTCCCACCCACGCACCAGCCCACCTCTGCTCCTGAACGTGGCGTCAAGTCCATTATGCCAGGTGTTAGCCGTGGCTATAAGGTTGCCGTCGTTAGTAGCAGTACTAATGTAATGCTATCCAAGGGCTGCTTGCCTGGTCTGGGTTCAGGCAGACAGGGAGTCTGACCAAAGCGTGGCATCGATTCTAATGGGCTTTTTAGGCCTGTAATGATGGGAATCTGTTCACGCCTCAGCTGTCATGACTAATTACGGCCAACCAAACAATGACTCCATTCACACTGGCTCAGGTTACAGCCCCTCCGCTCTCTCTCGGTCTCACACACACTTTCTCTATCAGTTCTCCATTCTCTTAAGCCATTGAGTGATCCATGCAGAGAGGTCTGCGCCTGGCCCAGTTGTACAAAATATACATCAGATATGTTGGCACTCAAGCAACATACATCAGCTGTGTGAAACAATATATACTCACTCTCCAAATCTGTACAGCATGATGGAGCCTTTTGAATGACACGGTAGGCTGGCTGTGCTTTTAAATGGCCAACCAAATCCTAACTGGTCCCTGGTCGCCTAATATTCAATTAAGGCAAAGACAGACTAGAGCAACTGTAGACAATTAGCCTCTAATGTGTGAATTATAGGGTGACAGGTAACATTTGTGACATTAGATGGTAAGATGTTTTTTGTGTATATAATTTGCAATGAATAAACTAATGCATTAGATGCATGAGAACGTATAAGATACGGATAAATTTGTTAGAAAACAGTAACAACAATGCATATAACACTTTCCTTTGTTTAGTCAAGAGCAAGTTTTTTATAGTAAGAACCTATACTAAATAACTGTAATAGTACTGGGGCATTTATGTAGGAATTTTAGTTTATTTTGGTACAGAAAGATTTTTCTGCACTTCTTGGACATTGCTGCCACCAATGCTTACCCTGCATGTATGTTTTTGCACAGTTTTACCCTAAATGTTCGTCTTTTTTCAGTTTTAATTTGTGACCTGTTCCTGTTGCAGTTTTACCCTGCATGTATGTTTTTGCACAGTTTATATTCTATACTGTTTTTGGTTTGCACCATTTTACTCTGAATGTTGTTTGCTTTTTTTTTTAACCTTTTTTATTTTTGCATTTATTTTGAACTGTTCCTGGAATTCTTGCAAGTGAATCTTAAGTTATTCTAAATAAACCACAAACAAAGAAATATGTTTCTGTCCTCAAATTATTTACTTGTAACACTTTCCTCTGTCCCATACCTGGTTGAAAGGGGTAATTATACAGCTCATTATGCTGGTCTTTGTCTTCTCTGGTTTGAATTACAGCATTATTCATGATCGTTCACGCCTCCTCGCATACGGCCTTTCTAAACAAAAAGTGTCTTAGAAAATTTAAATGAATGTATTGTTTTCTGTAAATGAGTGAGCGAGGTGATTGTCACATCATTTTGAAGTAACCTCTACACTACAAGATCCAGGTCACAAAAGTCTTGTACACAAAAGTCATGAATGTGTTTTGTGGTCTTATTTCCGTGACTTATAATTTTTTTGTTTTCAAAAATCACGCATAACTGTTTTTTTTTCTTAGCTCAAGCCTGCTTAAAATATAAAAAGATTTGTAAATATGGAGGACAAGAATCAAGACAGAGTTATAAATCTTTAACCTAAAAGTATTTCTTTAAAAATTTCATATTAAGTCATATATATTAATGCTATAAGTTTCAAGATCGACAACAACAAGCTAATTAATGTAAGGTAACCTGGTATGATTTTTGAGAGTAATGTGTTCTATTTAAGTTACATTCATACTGTACATTCTTATAATTTAGGAATAAAAGTCGGGGAAAATACACAGGATTTCTGAGATATTTTCCAATTGATTTATTAATATGTTTTAGAATCAACATTCCTAATATTAGCTAGTAAAAAATAGGGGCACCTGACTGGATGTAAACGAGCTAGATAATACAAACTCACCTGACAGGATGCAGCTACTGTAAATGTTACTGTAACATTTTCATTATAATTATTTTAATGTTGGCTAACTCGAGCACACCGGCCAACATTACAAGTTACATACTGTGGTCGAAGAAAAATATCTATGTTGCAAAAAGTGCTACAATAAGGAAATAAAAAAGTCAGCACAGTGTTAGCTAAATAATAGAATAGCTAAAAGTAATGCTAATTAGAGTAACAGAAGATATGATAATTACTAGAGATAGGTGAAAAATAATTTCAGTGATGTATCATGATTCTTTTGTGTTGCAATTCATGCATTGCCACACTGACTCCAAAATTTCTTTTTTTAAAAGAAATTATTAAAATGTTTGCATTCGAAACGGTAAAAGTTTGCTGTTCCTTTATAATCCTGCTCTAAACAATTCACACAGCACAGCATCCTTTGTGCTATTGGCAAATGATTTGCTAAGTTTGGATAGAATTGAAATCTGAAAAAAAAAAGTTCAATACTGAATTGGAATGTTCATTCAATTGTGACGCTAACAGAATCAAATTGGCACCTACTGTAGGTATCGTGAAAATATAATTTCGCAAGGTCCCTGTTGATTTCCATTCTTGTTAATTACTAATTATTACTTTAATTTAAAAGTGTACTACTGCTTTATTATTTTAAACATTGATTCAGAAAAGTCTAATCCACATTAACACTTGTGCTGGGGAAAAAGATCCTAAACAAAAAAACAAACAAAAAAAACCCTGACTTCATAACTATTGTACAACCCGAATAATGCACACCCATGAATAGCCATTGAATTGTCACTGACAGCTCAAATTTGCAAGTGTGTGGCACCAGGTAAAAGCTGGCCAAGGTCTTAAATCTCAGAGTTATTCAACATCAGCGAGAAGCTTCCCAGCGCCTCCCATTTAGAAATGTTTATGTACACAAGCTTTCAGCAGGGCACTTAACTTTAGGGCTCCGATCTATAAAGAGATAATTGCTGGGCGAGTGAAGGCAATGGCTCCTGCATCCAGCTTTGTCAGATACCTTTGTCAAGCCTTACCTTTTATCTTAGCATCAACTGTGTATGTGTGTGTGTTTTTCTGTGTCTGTATGTTGACATTGCTAGTGAGTACGGTCTCTTTTGAAGATGTGTCTTTGTGAGGTGCATTACCTGATGGAAATGTTTTGCCTCAAACAGTACAGCGTTAACATTTATGATCATATACTGTACCGACTCTAATAGTCTGACACCAGATATACTGTAGGACCAGACTTTTTATAAATAGTATCTCATTATTTATTTGCAGAAGGATACGACAAATGGTGCACTGTATGGAAAATATTCAGGATTAGATTACATAGATTTCTATTCTGTAGCTTGTTGGTATACATTTCTCAACAGTGTGATATAATGTACTCTTCAATAATCTCTAAGGAGTATTTAAATCTTCAGCGCTCCAATTCACTCTGGTGAGGCAGGTAGAGCCTGAGGCCTACAGACTAGGGATTGCATAGACTAGGCGACTGATTGTCTTCATTCATTTCTTCATTCATTTCTTCCATGGGTTTTGATTATGTCCATCCAGCGAGTTATTTGAATCCCCCTTTTCTCGTCTTGACTATGCCAAGCATTAATGTTGTTTCCAGGGAATTAGCTTGCCAGATGTGTAATTATAGCAGCTAATTGGTGATTTTGCCCTCTAGTGATATTTTGGATTTGACTCAATCTAGGATTGTCTTATTTGTGACCATTGATGTCCATGGTACTGTATGCGCTGGAGAACTGGATCATTGTTAATAGTGTACACTTTTTTGCTTAAACTACAGAAAAGACCACTAATTCCGAATAAAAAAGCATGAATGTTGCTGCCATTTGTCTTTCAGTGAGTATGTGTGTGTTCCTGTATGTACAGTATACAGTATATAATACTGTAGGTTTATGTGTTCTACAAGCTATGAAGCTCAATCACAATTGTTTCAGAATAGTAGTATCAAGTTACTGATACGTTGTCTCAGACATCACTGGATCAGACGCATAAAACTCTCAACTGTCATTTTCTGGATTTACACACATATAAAATATTATGATATTGCCCCGGGGTGACTCAGTCAGTGGTTAGCACTATTGCCTTCCACCTCCAGTGTAGGGGGTTTGTTTATTCTCTCTTTGGGTACTCCCATGCCCCAACATTGAGTGTGTGTGCTCGTGCATTGCAATGGGTTGGCATTGAATCAGGGTGTTCCTGAGCTCCCGGGGATAGACTCCAAGCTTCAGAACTTCTGTGGCATATTTCTGTACATGATTTTCAGGAAGCAATCAAGCAGGCATGAATTGAAACAGTAACACCAGAGTGTTGCAGACATCTTTTGACTCTATGCCCAGAAACCCAGCAAGTTTTGAAGAATAAAGGACTTACTAAATATTGATGGTTGTATAGTAATTGCATTGCTTGAAACAACTAATTATCATAATAACCTCAGAAAGATTGAATTTCATTTTTTCTCATTACTTTTTCTAACCATTTTTTCCAGATAATGGAGGTGGATGGATGAATAAATATTGCATCTATGCCACCTTTAGGTCAATACAGTCACCAGAGACTGGACAGCCGAGCACAAACCTTTGGAAATCTCCACATTTCTCCACATTGCCAGTGTCAAGAAAATGTATTTTGTAATGTAACTATTGGGCTGGGATATTTACATCCACTAGTCATAGATTTAAATATTTCAGTCCCTTAGCTACAGTACAGCACCAAAGACCTCTTCAGACACATGTCCAGCAGCACTGACAAAACTCCTACTCAGAGCTGATCGATGAATTATGAGATTTATTTATATCTACAAATTGTTTTACAGAGCGTATGAAAAGATAAAACCATAAGAGGGTTAAAACACGGTAAATTCCTTCATTGTATTTCAACAACAAATACAACTTACAATATACGTACAAAAGTACAACATACAAAAACTGTTTAAAATATAACCCCAAAAAAGTGGACAGTAAACCCATGGCCCCAAGGTAATCTGGGGTAAATTCCTTGATTTGGCTGACAAACACACACAACAGACTCTTGACTTTAGCCAGATTGCAGGTTGCTGTGAGATCTGTGTGTTCTCGATGGCAAATATCTCTTAATCATGTCACTTAGGAAACTGTTGTTCTCTGGCAGATGTGCTCCAACATGTTGGCTGTCTCTCTTGAGTGTTAAGAGCAAACTCCAAACGGCATCAGAGCTTTAAGTAAAACATCAGTCTTAAGTAGCAAAAGAAATTCACTTCTGCACACAGGAATGGGAGCAATGTGAAAATATATTCCATCCTAAATAATGTGCATATGTATCATTTATGTATCATTATTATGTTACTAATATTTGATCCTCATTCAAGTTTTTTAAAATGATTTATTTCAGACTAATACATCTGTCAATATCTACAGTTGAGATTGAAATTGCACTAGCTTTAGCCTCCTGTGACATCGACACTGCACGCAACCATCTACTGTATGATAACTTCTCATAGGGATAAGAAACATACAATATCGACCAACAAATTAGCACCTAAATCATTACATCAGAAATAGTTAGATGTGAACATACTTAATGTGTTTCATTTTTTGGGAATGCTTTTTTTTAATTTTTATTAATGTATCTGTTTATTATTTATAAATTTCATTTGTTTACTTATAAGGTAAAGTTAATTAGAGCTATGAAGTGTAATTAGATTAGATTATTATTATTTAACTTTTAATATGGAGCAGCTGTATGTTGAGATTCATAAATTTGTTATAAGGTAACTTGATATAATAATAATAATAATAATAATAATAATAATCATAATAATAATAATAATAATCATCATCATCATTATCATCATCACCATCATCATCATCTCCATTATTATGAGGGGTGTTTAGGACAAACCGGGACTTCTGGTTGCGCAGAATAAAAGAACACAGTAATGAGAGTAAAAACTCCTAGAAAGTTTTCTCAGTATACCGGAAATATGATCAGACTCCCAGGAAGTCCTTTAATGGTCCAAACATGTGGAAATGGCTAGGAGTGAGGTCAGGGCCGTATGGGGGACGTGGCAATAACTCTTAACCGAGTTCCTGTAACGTCCAAGTGGTGTTGGTGAATGATTGCGTGTACAGTTCCCACAGACAGATGAGGCTCTTCTACAAAAAGTAGTACTAGAAGTTACTTATTGATTTTAAAGGATTTACTGAATGTTCACAGGAATAACTGGAGTGGGCTCAGAGCCACCTTAGCCAAGATCATTCATGGACGTATGGCCTTCTTTAAAGCATTTGCACCATTCAAATATTTTACTGTGGGTAAGAGTCCTTGTACTGTGCTCAAAGTCTTCTGGATTTATGCCTTCCTTCACATGACATTTTATTATGCTTTGACTTGAATCCCCCTATTATTATTATTATTATTATTATTATTATTATTATTATTATTATTATTATTAATAGTAGTAGTAGTAGTAGTAGTAGTAGTAGTAATAGTAGTAGTGCTGGTGGTGATGGTGGTGGTAGTAGTGGATTGTAAATATACAGGAATATGATGAATAAAGCCTATTTCTTGTGTACTTCAGTTGGCTCAGGCTATGGAAACGAGGTGTGGTTGATCGATTTACGGCTACACAGCTGCCGTAATTCATGTTTGAGGTTCACTCCTAAGGTTTCCTCCTACTCCTCACTCTAAGTTGCCATGAAAGCTTTCCTAACAAATTTTGACTCCAAGCCTTAAACTAAGAATGTTTGTCTCCTGAGACTATTATTAAATGTGATTCTCAGAAGCTTTTTGTGCATACCGGCCCACCTGCACACCTTTCTGTTACTCTGTGGGTGTGAAAGTTGCTTGCAGTTTTTTTTTTTAACTCCTATTTCTCCATATAGGCATTTGATATGCTAAGAATAAATGCATGATCAGCATACTTTGTTTAAACTTGCTCCAGTATTTCAAAGCCAGACGAACCTGGCTTTCTCCCATTTTAAGGTTCCAAGCATTTAGGCATAAAGTGCCACAATCCAAATCCACATCCCATGCCATTTAACAATAGCCGAAAAAACATTTTGGCAATAATTGTCTGCTGTTTTTTTTTTTTTTTTTTTTTTTTTTTGCTGAGCCATATGGATCCCCTCGTTAGGTTAGGAACAACAGTATTCATAATTCAAAAATAGATTTAATTGTTTACTTCTTGTTATTAATTTGTTAAGAGTTCTTCAGTTTATACTTTTCCAAATAGTTTCATCTAACTATTTATGATGATGGTGATAAATAAGTTATTACTCAGTTATTCATTTGAAACCATATTAGTTAGTAGCTATCATTAATTATGCAATTATCACAGTAAAGCTAACGGGTTTAGGTAATAAGTGAGTGTTGACAAATTTAAACAAAATTCTTTGCCTTGAAAATTCTTGGAATTTCATTGTTTAGCTGAATTATTTTCAAATGAATTTAAATTGCATATTAAAATGTCATTTAAAATACATTATAATAAATAATTAGTTTTAATTGGTGAATTACGCAAAAATGCCCTTTTGTTTGTTTAATGATTTATGCAAAAAAGTATAT
>JAOVVA010000031.1:5191355-5203932 GCA_028565275.1 Leiocassis micropogon
CCCTCCCTCCAGCACCCCACCACCTCCTCTCTCATTAGAGTCTCCGGCCATACTCAGACTCCAGCCTGGGAAACATTTTGGGCATTAAGGTTCAGATGGTTATTAACACTGGATCCGTCTAAGCCTAATCTGTTCCAGGTTCAATAAGCCGCTGGTTTGTTCAGGTAGTGCACCATACCATAAGGTATAAAAACCCAATCTGTTGATAGTTAAGGGGTGATTTCATAAGGATTTCAGGACAATTTGGGGAACGACGATCCACAAAGCTTCATTCATTCATTCATTCATTCATTTTTTCAACTCTTTATCCTAGCTAGGCTCATGGTTGATTCAGAGTCTTGTTAAGAGACAAAATCCATGCAATAACTAAAGGATCACAATGCACCCTTAGAGGCAATTTAGTGTAGCAAGTTTAACCAACACATTCTTTCTTTTCAGGAACTGGGAGGAAAGCTGATAACACAAAGGAAACAAACATGGGGAAAATGCAGACACTAAGCCAAGCTCTCAATTCCAAAATATATCCAAATATTTCCAACTCAGCAGACGGTGAGGATATTTGAGGCTTACCTTATTAATAAATTTTGCTTAGTTGGGAAAATACAATGTGAACATTAATGTTTTAAACTATTATGCATGCATAAAAAATATAAATTAAATATTTTAAACCATTTTTGCCACACTGCCCGAGCAGCATTTTTCTACAAACATAAAACATTTAGTTCAGATTCACAATTTAAACACAAAAAGCACAGCGCTGAAAAATTTCCAATTGACTTTTCTAAACATTGCTCCTGATATCCAAAACCAAACTTCAAGATTTGCTAAACATAAATTTGATGAAGCCAAGAAGTTTGTGCTTGTAGTTAAGTTTGCCCAAAAACTTTTTAGTTTTCAGAAAACAGTTTCTGGTTTCATGAAAAGTATAGTATGGTGGAAACACACCTGGCGCCCTATAGATATCTGAAATGGTGCTGGATAGAGGTGGAGATGGAAGAGATAAAGAACAGAAATAACAGACAAATGCAGATCCTTTTGTACAAACTATAATAATCTATGGCAACACCATGCAACAACCTGTTTATTATGTGGGACAAATGTATCAACTTGGATTGGATTAGGACATACAGTAACAATGGTGCATGTCTGTACTTCTGTGTATCATGTCACATGTACAAGCTTGAAGGGTTATTGATGCTTTTAACATCCACTACTCATATTCATGAATGCTGATAATTCTAATGTACCATGACTGTTAATGGCCAAGCACTCTGGGTGATAACTGATGCTATCTAACGTCCTCTCTCTCATTTCTCACCCGGAACAACACATCATCCAGATAAACAACTGATCTAAAAGTTTCCCATTACAATTTTTTTTTTTCGTTAATGTTTCCCATTCTGTGTTTTGTCTGATGATGCCTCTGTTGTTCCGAAGGTCAAGTGACAACGAAATGGGAGTCTGCCCCCATTATAAGGGAGCCTGGATAGGGGCAGATGCTGTGAGACCTTGTCACACCATGCAAACCTCATTACATTGTCAGTGGATTCGGAAATGCAGGACCCTAACTGCTGATTTAGGACATAATCAGGATGGATGGTTGATGTTTGGTGACCTCAACATACGGCAATAGCTGATGAACATCTTCCAGGAAATCTTCTTTTGTATCTTGCCAGCTTTTTAGTCAGCAGTCACAGGTTTTTGGGCTAGACCTGGACAAAAGTGATACATAAAGAAAATAAAGGAAATCCTGAAATCGTGACATATATTGTATATTCAGTATATGATGGATGACTATCTGTTCTTGTGTGATAATGTAATAATATTTATTCTGCCCTACTACACTATACTGAAAAATAAATTTACAGGGACATTTGTTAGGTAAATACATTCAACTTGGTGGCGATATTTTATTCGGAATAAACAATTAATCATTTCCACTTTAAATCTTAGTCACTTATACAAGGTAAACATACTGTAAGAGTTCGATTTGCTTATGGGAACCTTTTTTCAAAGCTGATAATCATAGTGATGGTCTGTGTAGTGATAGAGGCATGTGTACTGTATAGAGAGGTTATGTTGGAAAGATAATCATACTGCTTTCATTGCTTGCAGAAGTGGCTTATGACTGCGGATTTTGGAGGGGTGCAGGAGTGCATCGATAACAACATACAACACCCTTGATGTCTGCTACAGACAACTATCTAGTAAATCTTTAGAGTAAGTATGTAAGAGGGAGTTGTAAGGCTACAACATACAGTCATTCTCCCATAATTTCCAGCCCAACTATGCCTAAACAAATAAAAAATAGACCTCAAAATGTGTGCATTGGAAAGGGTTAGGGTTAGGACATGTTTGTTAGGCTTGGCTTAAAAAAAAAAACCAAGTTCAGTGTTGTGCATGCTGTACACATTTTATTTACTGCACATAGGGTGCAAGTTGTGTGCCGATCGGATGGTTCGCTGTGCTGACCCCTTGACGGGAGCAGTCAAAAGACTAACAACATACAATACACCTTATTCACTTAATAATCCCACTCTATCTGCTAAAGATATTAGCGATACACTGATCAGTCATAACATTAAAACTCTAACATTTAAACCTCCTTAATGTTTTGGGTTCCCTCACAGAAACAGTATATAGACAATGGGGTGACATGATTCCTGGCCCAATCTACAGTATATAAACTATACATGAGTAGAGCAGTTGAACTGAGCTCTGCCCTACCTACCCCTACAGACAAGTCGCCACTAAGTAATCAAGTTTGTTATTTAACTGGCTACAACAGATAATGCTATTAAGAAGAGGAGCCAGGATAGACTACAGGAAATGAAGACTAAATGGAGTTTTACATCTATAACCCCACCTTGAATCAGCAAGCTCTTGAAAAGCTAAACAGGGTTATAAATTGAATGCTCTTTGGAATGCTCGATCATGTTGTCTGCTCAAGACTTGGCACAGATCATGCAGCTTGCCACCTGGAGCAGAGCAGGCACAAGGGGCAATATATTGGCAGAGTGAATCATCATCTTCTCATTGTTGACAGGATAAATGAAAATCCCTCTGAGGCAGATGATTTCCACTCTATATTTCATGTACTATTTCTTGATTAGTGTGGGCCAGAATATGGTCCTGCTGTGGATGTTTCTAATCATATTTTCAACCTCCTGCTCCGCTTCATGAACGGATCAAATATGGGCTACGATCCTTGCTTGCTTGATTCTGGATTCATTTGAAGTGAATGTACTACTTCTGAGAACTCATTATAAGGTTTAGGTCAAGGAATTATTATTATTATTATTATTATTTTTTTTTACAATTGGTATACCCTTGCAGGCACTTCTTCGGAGATCAGATCAGACATTCTCACGCCCTTCATTTCCCATGCGCACAATTCTGATTGCATGTATGAAGAAGAGAGTCTCCTTTATAGTTACTTCCTGGAATTATTCCTCTTTTGGACAAATCTGGCCAAGTGCAGAGGGATGTGGACCTTGGATCATTAAAAATAGAGCTGGAATCTTGCACCATGTTATTATGGCATTGTTCCTCCAAGCCTAGAACAGATGACATGCTAACAAACTCTTTAACACCAAGTTAGATACATAACCAGATCAAAAGGATGATGAACCTGTATTCTGAGTTCTGCTGGTTCCAAGAATCCATAATAATTTTGGATATACTTTAATTGCTTTGCTTTCTTCTAGTCTAATAAAATGGAAGAACAAGAAGTATGAGGTGGGAATACATCATGGAGGGAACACCAATCCTCGGAAAGCACCATGTACACAGACATTCACACATACAGTAGGTAGTCAATCTACCTAACACTAAGAGGTAGAAGGAAAGCACAGGAACTGGAAGAAAAGCCACATGGCAACAGGAAGAAGATATGAAACTCAGTCCAGACAAACAACGTGAGATTAACATCTAAGCGAAGACCTTAGAGATGGAGACCACAGAGAAGTCTCGTTCAACAGCCAAGCACAAAACATCAGCACAAACAGCTGGCCATGATTCTCATGAAGATGATTCACCTTCTTCACTGTGAAACACAACTAAAGGCTTGTAAAATGTTATCTTTTTCATTAATCAGTATATGCCTTAGCATAATGCGAACCTAGCATCGAACTATCGCTCTACAGAGAACACGAGGCGCTGTGCAACAAGAGCCAGTGCCTGTGAGCTTTCACCTCATCGATTCAGACAGGCAGGACTGGAGTTAATTACCCTCGACTCTCTCCCCCAGCAATCACTTGCTTACTCGGACGATCATTATTCTAGTTCGCCCCCACGCCAACCCCACCCTTCCTCCATTCAAGAAGGTGTACACTTTCAAGGCCAGAGCATTTGTGGTAGTGGCGGCACGGGAAAAACCAGAGCTCCGTCATCAGTAATCGGATTTCAATTGTGGCGTCTTAGAGGTCGCATCAATTTGATTTTCTCCCCCTGAGCAAAGTGATTAGTGCCTCTGTGCTGGAGGGCTTGGAAGGTGGGCGGGGGTCAGGTGAAAGACCCCAGAACAGTGTCTTTAGCTCTGACGGAGCCCTAAATACAAGCCCTGGTTCACCCAGTAATGGAGAATATTCAGATTCAAAAAAGAAAATACTACTACTATTACTACCAATAATAATTATCATTATAATGTAGATAGATAGATAAATAGATAGATAGATAGAACCTTTAGAATTAAAATTATGTATACAACAAACAAAGGCCTTTTCCTTTTGGTAAGTGCTTAAATGAGTCCTCCTAAAGGAAGCAGGGGAATGAATATGATCCGCATGGTGAAACATAAGTTGCTTTCGAGCTTATTAATTGCCACACAAACACAACAAGCCCCTCAATTGCATTCCAACGTAGAACAGATGCGGACCTCCCTTTCCGTGAATTAATCTAAGAATACCACAATACCACCATGACGTCATGCAGTGTAATTAGTAATTAATGACATGTCCTCTATTAATGTCTACACACACTTACGTGCACACACACACTCATAAAACAAAAAAACAATAACAACAAAAAAAAACTTCCTTGAAGATTAGCATGTGTGTGGGACATGTATGCATTGTGCTGGACTTCAGATGTAAGCACACACACCCCCTCTTCCCTTCCCTTCCTTTCCGTTCCTCGCAGAGGCAGTAGGTTAAAAATAATGTACTGCTTTCTGCAAGAGAGAGGGAGAAAAGGAGAGAGGGAGAAAGGCAGACAGTCCGGAGCCATGGGTTCTCTCTCTCTCTCTCGCTCTCTCTCTCTCTCGCTTTCTCTCTTTCTTTTTCTCTTTCAAGTGTACACCACACACAGGCCTCAGGAAGAGCCCAGGTTACTGATACACACACATCTCCTCTGATGATTTGTCCCTTTTTTCACTGAGCTAGTTGAGGCCCCTGATACACCCATACATGTCCTAATATACAGACAAATAGTTCATCATCAATTTACTTGATGCTCATCTACACTCAGATGGAGTGCCTGTGAATTTACTGGGTCTATCTATCGCGCTGTCACGTTTTCTTTCTTCTGGCGTGTAGCTCAGGACAGGTACAGTAGATAAGCAGAACTTCCCATGTTGCTGATGTAATGCAGGCGGTATGATAAGATGCAAGATAAACCTTGTCAATGATTTCTTTAGACACACAGAAAAATAATCTATTAAAAAAGATTAAGATCTAACATACACCACGTCCGGAATAATGATGCTTATTTGTTTGTCAGTCACCTTTATTTCTATACAACTGGCGTCTCAGTGACACCATTGTGGTGTGGGGGCATGCGTGGGAGGCCAGAAACAATGACTCACAGGTGATCCGCCTCTGTCTCCCTCCCGTCCTTTCACAGAAAGAGTGCTTGCGTGAGGAAGAGCTGGGCGTCTGCTCTGCTCCCGCTGCCAGAGATAAGGCTGTCTCCAGCTGATCACGCACACCTCCTGTCAACTGTCTGCTCCTTATCACGTTCTGCCTGGGCAACAAAGTGTCGACCGGGTGATTAGCCCTGTGCAACTCCGCATAACAAACAAACACGTGACCTTGATTGTCTCGGAAGTGGGCTCTAAAACCATGAACATTTACTCTCTGCTTGCTCTTAGGTCGTTGTAAATAAAGATACTATGAGCTGGAATCAGGATCAATGTCAATGACAGGAATAGTCATCGGGAGATAATGTAGACTTGTCCTATAGCTACATTATGTTTAGAAATGTTTGGAAGAATAAAAGCAATACATGTTTTGTCAATTTTATAGAAAAACAGTTATTTTTTCTTAAACAGCTTGTCTAGAAAGTGATACATACTACAGTGTTTTAGTAATGCGACTGAGAAAGCGCATTGGTGTGCATCAAGTCCTGAGAAGGAAAGACATGTAAAACTTTTATAGCTATCATTAGACTTCGCTTAGGCTGCAAATATGGCTCGTATTGATTCAGAGTCCTGCTAGTGATTGATAGTAGCTTCCTAGGTAACAACTATTCAGCAGTATTTGAGGTAAAGAGATTTGTGATAAGTTTCTGCTGGAAAGTCCTAGAGATTAAATCATTCTTTTATGACTTCTTCCCTTTTATATTTTTTTTTCAGTAACCACTACATCCTATTATACCCAGAACCTGTGTTAAAAACAAAAGGCAGGAAACATACTGTTGATATACTCACCCATTCACATCTAGAGTTACCAGTCGACCTTTTGCTATGTGTGGGAGAAGAAAACTGTGGAACCCAAGGGAAACCAGTGTAGATATGGGAACTGAAACTCTTTCAATGAGCCAAGGATTCAATCTTTGAAAAACCAACGCTGTAGTACTTGCTTTGCTACCATTTGAAACCCCCCCCCCTTCCTTTCTTTTTTTTAATTTTTTTTTTACATAAGACACATTCATAAATACCAGCATCATCTTCATGATCCTGGTAATGGTTGGAGTGAATCCAGAGCATTGTCAGAAACTCTGGGCTTAAAGTGGACATACACTATTGAGGGGCATCATGCTTAGATCCATTCATACCTGTGGAAAAAATGAGTATAGCCAACCTGAGATGTTTTTATGTGGCAGAAAGAAAATAAGAAAGTTGGCAGAAACCTTGGTTGCAAAATACGTAAGTATATTTAAATGAGAAAGCAAATCCCTAAAGCATCACTTACAAAGACTCTCCAGTTAACGCCAGTTAAATGGATAACATCCATTTACTCCGTAGAAACGTGATGTAAGATAACCCAAGAATGACCTTGAAATCCAATAGAAACATATATATCTGCTTCAAATACTAACAGCCACCGGCCACCACACTTTTATATGACCACATCAGTCTCCATCAGCTTTCCATGTTTGCAACTTAGAAAGCATTTTTAATGATGTGCATGACCTCCACCTCAATGGCGTCCACTTAATCAGCCATTTATCCTATTAGCATTGTGAGCAAGCAGCACTTAAGTCCCTTATCAGTCAAATCTCCTTATGTCTCCCTTGTCAGATGGTAGTGTCTTTGTGAATATGTAAAGATTGGTGAATAAATCTAGGTCTTCCTTAAAAGCTTGTTGGACACATTTAAACTTGGACTGGCAGGTGTCCATTGTATCTCCTGACCCTTGAGGTGCGTGAGGACAATGGACTACTTCCTTTTCTCTCGATTAAGGATGGAGAATAATGTCATAGTGCCCTCTAAGAACCAAACAGCTGTAGGGGTAACAATCATTTTTCTTTAGCTTAATTTTGGTACTGTACATAATTTATAACACCAAAGAGGTCTGGGGCTGTCCCAGTGACACTGACCCCATGACCCCCTTGACCTTATCCGATTATTTTGACAAAAGTGGGCTTTCCCTTTTAATTCCAGGCTGGGCTGGATATTTGACCGACCCGTTGCTTAAGTCAACCTCTAACCCCTCAACCTGAAGGTCTGTTATTCAATTTTCATTAGAGGCTGCCTTTAGATGAATTGTGGAGATTGCATTCTAAACACACACACACACACACACACACACACACACACATAAAAGGCACATAGTACAAGATAGAACAAGTACTTCTTCTTCTTTTTCATAATCCACATATTGATTTGGCACATGTTTTAGGCCGGATGCCATTCCTAATGCAACCCTCCTCATTTATTAGGATAGAACATATAGTTGAAGTACATATTTAATTTTAAGAAATTTTGTAATTTTCACGCCTTTATAAAGTGGACAAATAAACATTTTTAAAACGCTGTGCTGAAACGCTGATGTACGGAAATAAACATCATATTATCTATGCTAAAACCAAATTGTTTGGAAACCAAACCATGGGCAAGAGTAGAAAGAAGCACAAGGGGACATAGTATCCCTTATTTGATGTACTCTCCAGACCCTTTGAGATGACATGTTGTCAGAGTCCCCCTTGCTGGGACCTGTAGGAAGCCCAAGTTAGGCCAAGAACACAGTGAATACAAGGGCTAGACAACCTGGCCAGACAGACAACAGTGAGGTCCTAGGCCTGTGGGAGAAATATGAAGCCCAGGCTCTGGTATTTTAAGAGGGTCTGAGTAGCTCTGGAGCCAGTTGTCAATCAATAGGCACACACATTCACGTAAAAAAGGCTGGCTCCAAAGAAAAATACTGACAGAGTTTAACAACCGTGTGATAGACAAAACTTCATGGCCACTTTTGAGGTTCTGGTCTCAACTCTCACACTTTTTTTAAATAATGTATTCTATTCATGTTTGGAAAACGAAAGGAACTGCAGTTCTTGCATTTTCATTGGTCTGTGGAAATGCTTTGATCCCACCCTCATGCTCCACTAGTACTGCCAATCAAATGGTTCATTCTTTTAATATTTGTTGAGGAGTTATGGTGTATATATATATATATATAATATATATATATATATAATTTTTTTTCCCCCCAAAGACTGGTCTTGGCAAACACATCCAAGTGTGTCCCACAGCATTG
The DNA here is from genome assembly GCA_028565275.1 of Leiocassis micropogon. Taxonomy (NCBI): domain Eukaryota; kingdom Metazoa; phylum Chordata; class Actinopteri; order Siluriformes; family Bagridae; genus Leiocassis; species Leiocassis micropogon. Next base: position 5,200,271 of record JAOVVA010000031.1, read on the forward strand.
GCATTAGTTGGCCCTTTACAGCAGTGATTGAGCATGTTGATTGTTGGTGTTGGCACTGGATCCTGTCAAAGCAAGAGAGAGAGAGAGAGAGAGAGAGAGAGAGAGAGAGAGAGAGAGATTCACTGGTTGTTTTTCTGGCCGAGAAAATCTTGAGAAGAGAATGGAAGAGCAAAGCCAGGAAACGACATACTTGATCCAAACCATGTCCAACCACATTGCCAGCATGGTTCCACTCAACCACTGGATGAGTAGTATTTTTTTTAATAGGGTATCATTTAAGTCCACTTTTTTTTGTTGTCTGGAATACAGAGTACCACTCTCTCCTGGTGTTGAGAGTTGATTCCTTTCACCCCAGCACACACGTGCATGCTGGCTATCAGCAGTTGATTGTGAGTGCAGGGAGACACAATCAACTGGATTAGTTATCCTTGATGGATGCTAGAACTTGTGTCAAGTTGGTGTCTCCAAGTCCTGAACCTGACACAAAAACGACAAAAGATGCAAGATGTCCTGCTATAACATAAATAGGTATTTAAATTTCAGAAGGACACTCAAGCAATAAACAAGACAAATGACTTACAATAATAGTGATGACAATTCAACACTTAACCACCCTTTCAGCGGATCTTTTAGACTACATTGTTCTGAAGAGTGCTGTGGATGGAGTCTGTCTCCAGAGACACAGATTGGAAGTGACCACTAGCTTTATCAAAAGCAGCACGTGCCTGCTGTTTGTTAGCAAAAGACTGGCCAGGACACATCTGTAAGCAGTTGTGCAGCAGGATATGCTAGAGAGGTCTGGGAGGTGGGTGATGAGGTGGCGTTGACCTCCTCCTGAACTGTATGTCACTTAACCTGCATGTTGGATGTCGGTGGGCCTACGCCACCTGGGGTCTCCTTAAGTGGCAAATTTGATTCCTAACTCGAAGGCACAATTGAGCTGTGACCCTTGGCTTAATTTGAGGAGAGGAGCTGATGGTCGGGCTCTTTGAGTCAAAGACGGAATTTCGAAACGTGCAACTATTGAGCATATGGAGAAGGAAGTTTCAATAATGCATCAAATGTTTAAGCCCAATTCAACTTCACCCACAGCTTTGAAGTGATTGCTTCATGAAGCACACTTGATAAGAAGAGACACAAATTGATTGCAGAAATGGATCCCTCTCAAGAGCGTTAAAAAAATGTAAAACAGGATCACGTCTATTTTTAAGTATAGATGGTTAATGGATTTATTTTGAACAATGATTTGACACAATTCAATAATAAACTAAACATTTATCTCAGTAAATTAATGAGAAAACAATACAGACTGACAGAGATCTATTGCTTTTTTAGTAAAATAAGACTTTCCTTGTTAAATATTCAGATACCATTACTATGGAGTGGATATATAAATATTTCCATACTAGTGCAATGTAGTTTTAAATCTGCTTTGACTCAAAGTTGAAGGCATATAGTTTTCTGATTTACGGTATCCAGCTGTGAGATGACTACAGCAACAGACAATAACATTGTTTTTCAACAGACAATATGAAAGAAAAATTTGTCATGTAAAAAACCAACTGGATAATTTCACATACTGGAAGAATTTCAATTCAAGAAACATTCCCTAAGGATTCCCAAAAATGTAAAAACAGATTTTGCACATATGCGCACATATGTTTACTGTATTCACAGTGCTAACTCCAACACATTGATCTCTAGCATTTAAAATTTAATTTACTGAATGCAAATCATGTACAGACAAATAAACACATTTGGAAAGTAATCTTTACACTCATTTGACTGCAACATACAAATTTTCTTCAAGATTTGGTCTGGCAATTTTGAAATAATTTATACAGGATTAATTGAGTGCAGGGTAAAGGTTAACCACAATGCTATCTGTATATCTGTGTTTCCATTTAAGTGGTATGGTGGAAACAGGATTTCTTTCTTTCTTTCTTTCTTTCTTTCTTTTTAATCCCTCGTGAGCAATTATTTTGGTTTGCACCCTCCTGGAATATTTTCTAACCAATGTAGTTGGTTCTATTTCCCAAAATATATTTCCTGGCCAGAAAAATAAAAATGTTGGCAATATTTAAGAGCCTTTTCATTCATGAATTGGCCACGACAAAATCCTGACCTTAAGGCCAGTGAAAGTCTTTGGGATGTGCTGGAAAAGACTTTAAAGAGAGTGGTAGACTTTCCTGTCATATTTCATATTCGTCAGATTTGTTCGTAAGTCGGACTCGTTTGTAAGTCCACCAGTGTGAGTTTTATACACCTTTAACACAAATATACAATGTAAACGGTCAGCTGATCTCATTTAAAGGGAACCTGGGAAGTTCTTGGGGGGTTACTTCTGAGATTTGTTTGCATCCACAAATAATCGCTGGTCTGTTCGTACCTGCGGAAATTCGTAACGCAAATGTTTGGAAGTCTGGGACAGAATGATCTGTGTATGTCCATATTAATGAATATAATCTTTCTTTGTTCCAAAACTTTACATCTTTCCACATCTCACGACCGCAAGAGCCCAGGTCTATTTCATACCTTCAATCACAACCCAACTGTCCTGTGAAAAAATAAATGAAAAAATAAAAATAATAATGAAACTGCTTCTTCTATTTGTATTATTTGGTCATTCTAAACAATGTTTTCGTATCCCCCTATATCCCAAGTGTTTAGTAACAGACTCATAAGCATGAGTGTGCCATGAAAATAAATGTATAAGGACAGGAGGACAGGATAGCCAGATATAGCCCAGAGTTCAGGTGTCTGTATCACTGCTGAATGTAGAGCAGTCCAACCTCCCTCAAGTACAGCCTCTGGCTAGTAAACACTAATTCCATGTCAGTCCCTGAACGTGCTCCCTGGTTGGAAAAGGTCACCTCCTTCCTGTGCTGTTGCATGGGGTCACCCCCAATGCAGGCAGTAAGTGGAGCAGGCCTGGAAAATATGTTTCCAATAATACCTCGTCAGGCCAAGTTAGCATCTCTGACTAGTGTTCTTTGCGGGGGTTATGAGACGCTCTCCCTACCATTTTCCTCATGTTTTCCCTCTGAGCGGGTAATGGGACGCAAGGTCGTGGGTCACTGTCAGGCTGCAAAATCACATTAAGGCCTAAGGATAGGCTTTCACCTCTGAGCTACATGGAGCAGTGGTGGATCGTGCACTGTGCCATTTTCAGGGGGTCGCTTGACTCTATGTTGCCGGGGGTAATGTCTGCCATAATAACCGGTAATACAGTTTGAGCTGGTCCTAAAAATGAAGACTGCAATCTTTTTCTTTCTTTTTCTTATGGAATAAAATCTGTATACAAACCACACACTAGCAAGAAACAAAATATAAAAATATTTCTGTCTCTCTCTTTCAAACTGCACATGGCACTCCTGAGTGGCCAGTGATCTGGACTCCCCCTGGCCTCCGGACCTGTCTAACCCATCCCGTTGCCCTTCCGGAGTTCTTGTCACATGGAGGTTTCTGGCTTGCTGCTGAAGATGGCCCCATGTGGTCTGCTTGGGTTGCGTGTGGTGACTGGGGATGGGACATAAAAATGGCCTTGGACTAGGCCAGTGGTTCTCAAACATTTCCTGTCATTCACCACTTAAGGGGGTGGGCGAATTTTCAAGCCCCACTTGTCAACAAAATGATAACGAAATCGGCCAAGTTTACTATTT
>JAOVVA010000031.1:5213799-5228041 GCA_028565275.1 Leiocassis micropogon
CCAGCATGAGGATATAAGTGTGACAAGGTGGTGGCAAGAGCTGTGAGTGTTTCCTCTGGGTACTCCGGTTTCCTCCCACAGTCCAAAGACATGCAGATTAGGTAAATTGTCGCTCCAAAACTGCCAGTTGTGTGTCAATGAGCAGGTGAGCGTATGACAGAGAGTAGTTTTAGGTACTTACCTGTATTATGTAGGCAAAATGTGGGGAGAGTAAACAGTGTACAGAACCTTGTTTCACACAACAAGAAGTGCACTTGATCAGGGGTTAGAGAGGGATTTGTGTTGGAAGCTAGTTAGCTTTGTAGCTCGCATCAACCATTAACATAACAACACAGACAGTTCAGAAGCAATTCAGAATGACTTAGATGCAATTACTAAGGAGACAAAGTGTTGTTTAAGGTGAAAATGTTAACAAATGTGTGCTTTTGTGGGTGGTTTTGAATGCCTGTTTTGGGAGGCAGGTGCTCTTCACTCTTTTTAGTACTGCAGACAGTACTGACCTATTTTTACCCATGCTGGTGACCAACAGTGTAATTAACGGCAGTTACAGTAGATACCTGTGACATGGAGTGACGCATATACTGTAGTAAAACATCCCTGTGCTGTTATGCTCAATATCACCACTCTTTGAAAGCCTCTCATCCAATCGTTGGAACTAACTATTGTATAGTTGTTAATATGGTGAAGGAGAAGTTTGTTTAACACTTTTAGAAGGAGTCTCCAGTTTCAGCACTTTTCAGCTGTCATAGTTGAACCTGTAAATTATTCTGCATGGGAAAGAATGTGCTTTGAGCAACTTTTGTTTTTACTTGAAGAGAAAGAAAAAGTGTTAGAAAAAGTTGTTACAGGAGTAACTTATTTTTGTGCTACATAAATCACTGCATCATTGATGAATTTCCTATAATAGCAAGGCCTGTCATTATTGCTACTATTACAGTTTATCTGTTTTATTATGAATTTGTGACAAATATTGTACCCCACAATAATACACAATGGACACACCATTAAGTGATGTATGTACTTGTTGTGGATCACTCTTGTGGGGGGAAATAATTATCATTATTGTCTATACCACTTTATCCTGTATACTGGGTTGCGGGGGGCGGCGGGCTGGAGCCTATCCCAGGAGACTTAGGGCATGAGGTAGGGTACACCCTAGACAAGGTAGTGACACCCTGTTTAGCTCGTCTTACAGCTAGACAGGGTGCCAATCCCTTACAGGGCACACACTAAAGGCAATTTGAGAATGCCAATTAGCCTAATCTGCATGTCTTTGGACTGTGGGAGGAAACCCACCAAGCATGGAAAGAAGATGCAAACTCTTTGCTCACAGAGGTGGTAATCAAACCTGCCCAGGAATCAAACACGGACCCTGGAGGTGCAAGGCGACAGTGCTAACCACTAAGCCACTGTGCCACCAGGGAAAATAATGTTATTCATAAAATTAGCTATTAGTAAATGCCAGAGTGTAGTACAGTATGAGGTCATCTTTAATGATTTCCTTCTGAATATTACAGACAATTCAGTATAATTGTAATTTTTAGAAAACAGTAATTTTACAGTTAATATAAAAAATAACACATTTATTTGTTGGATATACACTACTCAATGCAAGACGTATTTTTTTGTAAATTAAATAGACCCTTTGAAAGTTCTAAAGCATGTTTGGCCTCTCACTTGGAAAATGCCTGGATATTTTTTTTTAATGAACAGATGAAGACAGGTCTATTCTGTCAGTCTGTCCCCAAATCCCATATGCTGGATGATGACAGCAAGTTTCTGCTCTTCCTCAGGTTAGGAAGAAAACACCCAGATGGCAGTACTGTAAGCTGAAAGCACTTTGGCCACCATCCTGTCAATGCCACGCTCTCATCGCTTTTGTCTTCTGCCAATCTTAACCAGTATCTAAATCTCGTCTTCCAGTTAGATGACTAGACAAGAACAGAAGGGACAGATACATCTCTACTGACAGCAATTCAACATTCTTCTCCAGCATGGGGATATAAGTGTGACAAGGTGGTGGCAAGAGCTGTGAGTGTTGTCACATGAATGCAGAGCTGTACTTGGTGGGAGCAAGAATTTGGTTGGTAACCATCTGATTGTGAATTCGCCTTAATGGCGAATTTAGGAGTTTTTGTTTTTGATAAACATAAAAAGTATTTTGTACTAAACCGCAACTAATTATATAGACTTTTGCATGCTCGAGAAAAAGGAAGATATGTTGATGTCAGACATTACCTGACAAAACATAATTATTAGTGATCCCATGTTGGTAAAATATGCCTAGTCCCATGTTATGCCTAGGCCTAGTTCCCATGCTTGAGTAATAATAGCTTGCATATTGTAATAAGGTATCACAGTTTACGGTGCAGGATGGGGACTCGGACCGGATTGGTTTGTCCAGCGCATCTAATGGGTGTTCAATTGGATTGTGATCTCTGGAATTTGTAGGCTGAGTTGGCAACCCTGGGCTCTTTGCCTGCTGGGTTCCATGCATGGTGTGCTGTGTGGGTGCACTAGGAGTTCTGGTGCCTTTCTAAAATGTTTTGGTGATTTGTGCTGCATTTGCTTTTCTGTGGGATTGGATTCCGATCCAATCCCATATATTGCATATATTGAATGGGCGTGAGCCTTGAGTGCCTATGATCCTGTCACCGGTATATTATTGATAATTATTGCGAATGTGTAATTGTTGTGCAGTGTTAATGTTATGGCCGATCATTATCTAAAGTACATACTCTTTGTGCCCTTGTCATGGTGTTTCCATTTCCAGGCATGTGGATGGCTAGCATCCATGTCAACCAGGCAACAATTCATACACATCATGCATAAAACACAATAAGGTGAGTTTGAGAGAGAGAGAGAGAGAGAGAGAGAGAGAGAGATGTAATAATGTTGAAATGTGAAATGCTTTTATTTGGATACAGTCTCTCTAAGCATTCCTTTAATACATTATTTAAAATCCTGTCTGAAATCTGACAAATCTAATCAGTTTCTCTTTGCTGAAGAGGATGAAAACACCAGAAAAGTAACATCTGCTTGCTACTAGCTTCCATGAAGGCACTTTCCACATTGAATATGTGATGGTTATGGCTGCCACATGCTGATATGTTTTGAATGGATGCCATGTCTGCCAAGGGCTTGAAGCTTATAAACAGGCTCCTCTGAGAGCAAAGAAAATTTCCCGGTGCCTAAATCACATTTCTTTGCCACAAGCGTCTCTGTGTTTTCTGTCTCACACTTGGCAATATTTATTTCTTTTTTTATGAAAAAAAAAGCATCACTCATTCCTGACACTAACATAAAGGAATGCATTATGATTTTCTTTTCTTCTGCTAATTAAGTAAGGGTTAACCATAAGCTTATGCAAATATAGGTCATCAGTGGGCAGGATTGACAGCAAATGGGAGCGGCAGCTTGGCATACATCATACTCGTGGCACTTCATGAAACCACAATAATGAGGCTCGTCTGTCACTGTCTGTCCTCTTCCTCTTCACAGGAATACTGTGAAGACACTCATATATGCATTAACAGCTTAAAAAAGAGAAGCAGCTCCACCAGTGAACACCTACACCTGGGAGGTGAATGAACAAGCAAATTCTATTGGTATTATGAAGATGGTGGAAGTAGTTCACATGCTTTGATTGTGTTGGCGTCCTTCACTAAAACAACCAAATTCAACAGATTTTCATTTCCTTCGAAACTAATTCTTAAAGGAAAAGACTTTGCAATTGTTTTATATTATGTTTAAAGATGGTGTTGCTATATTTCTGATATTTTTGTAAAACGTCCTTAAATACAAGAACCGTTCAAGTCAAACCGGGACTTCTGTTTTTTCAGGATGACAGAACACTGTTATGGGAATAAAAAATAATTTTTCTATATAATCCCCTGCTACACTAATGCACTTCACTAGTGCTTACTGTAGATACAGTACCATCAAGGTAGAAAGTATTCTCAGGATGCTGGCATCATGATCGGACTGCCTGCTTCACGTCTGAAACGCTGGCCTCCCAGGAAATCCTTTAATGGCCCAAACATGTGGAAATGGCTGTGAGCGAGGTTAGGACTGTACCGGAAATGTTGCAAACAGCATTTTGCGTTTTTTGTGGTTAGTCTTTCAGCTGCTCCCATTGAGGGGTTGCCAAAGCAGACCATCCGATCCGCACACGACTTGGCACAGGAACAGCATTGTGCGTAATGTAGGAAATTGTTAACCAAATCAATAAAAAAAATCAATATAAGATATTTGTTTATTTTAAAGTTCAGTCAGAATTTCATTACAAAATAAATCTAAACATAATAATCTTATAATTACGTAATAATAAGTTTAACAAGCAAGTTGTTTATGATGAATACTTGTTTATGATGAAAATCTGAGCCCTTAAAGTTTCTTTTTTGTTTAATACCAAGCAATAAATCTGATCATACTTTCATTGTGAGCAAGTGGTGCATTACATAATGCCACAAACACTGATGCTCAATTACAAAACACTCAGCATGCCAGACTGCGTTCGGTGTTGAGAAAATGAAGTAAGTGTGTGTGTGTGTGTGTGTGTGTGGTGTGTGTGTGTGTTTCATTTTCTAGAGAGCGAGAGCCTTACTCGCTTGTAGCAGGACTCATTCCAGCATCCCACTCTTCTCCAAAGAGCCTGGCTGAGAGAACCCTTGTCCTGGAGTCTGCTCAATAATGGATGAGTCTGGAGTAAACAAATAGGGCACAAGAAATTAAGCAGAGTTAATTATTCAAAGGTACCAATGCATTTAGATTGGGCATCAGGGCCTGCTGGAAGAGTAGCAAGCTTTTGATTAGCTACAGTCTGGTCCATTTCTAGTTGCACTGAAATTCAGCACACAGACTTCTCTCTGAGTAAATGAACGTGTTACAGGGTAAGTGTTGCCAGGTTGATGCAGTAGTATTTAACAAAAAAAAAACCCACAAAAGTTTCGATACGTTTTATTATTCTCAAAAATAGAAATGTTATACTTAAGCAATTAAATGTAATTATTTAACCCTAAAGACTAAAAGAGGATAAAGATCTTTGAATCGCTAATCTCATAGGAGGTACAACTGTTCCTGACTATCTCTCTCTTGCTTTCTTTCTTTCTTTAAATACTTTTATTTATACCTATGTTTTGAATACATTTTACCACTACCATCAATACTGCAAGCACGGGAAGAGCATGCAAACTCCATGCAGACAGACCAAGGCAGGAAACGAACCTCGACCCTGGAAGTGTGAGGCCACGGTGTTATACATAGATGTTAACTCTCCCAAATATTTTATCTAACTGCTAGTTTTTTTTTTCTTTCCTGTTCTAAATGTCCTCTTGCTTGATTTAGCCCCTGAGATATGTGGCTCTTTATTCTGTAACCATACGACCATTTGTACTATCACTTTATTTCATCCATCTAAGAACCTTTAGAGTCCAATTAGGGACCGTGGAGGCCTGATGACATCCATTGGAGGCCAACGGTGATCTTTGTATTTATTTCCATTTTGTTTGACCATGGTAGGACCTTCGGTCAACACTCACACACGCATTCATACACTACGGGCAATTCGGGAACACCAATTAGACTAATTGGCATGTCTCTGGATTGTTAGAGGAAACCAGGGTACCTGGAGGAAACCCTCCAAGCATGGGGAGAACATGCAAACTCCATGCACACATGACCCGAGGTGGGACTTGAACCCCAACCCTGGAGGTGCATTCGTTTTTACTATCACTTTATTACTCAGCATATACGCCATAAAGGTTATGTTTAAAGAGAACTCTTGTACCGTATTGCCCTGTATGAGGCTGAGCATAGATTCAAATGCTATGCCCCTTGTGTCCTTGTGACAGCACAAATAACCTTAAAGCACTAGGTACAAGGTCTATTAAATTTATGGCAATTGAGAGAGAGGATGTCTGGAGCCTTGAGTCATATTGAAATGATCCTGACTGGAAAAAAAATAAGCTTTTGTTTGTATCTGTCCTTACCTACATGTACTGTATAAGTGGCTAAACTGTGAACCTCCATCTCTTATTGTCAGTTTATGTTAAAGTGTTACTTGACCACCAGTGTTAGAGAAGCTTCCCTTTATAGACACAAGTCTAAATGGTTGTATTGTTATTGCATAATATGGCAAAATTGTATTGCAGAACTCGTGGTTGACCCTAATGCTCCTTCAGGATGGGCTGAATTGAATTGAATTGTTAAGATTTTCAGATAAGTCTAAAAAATAAAAATAATAAAATAAAATATGTGAAAAGAATAACCTTCCTGGTACACTCGACAAAATTTATAACAAATCATGACATTCATCACGGCATGTTGCTGTACAAGTTTACGTATTGATTTTATTCACCTCACCTTTTACTTGTTCATGAAAAAATAGCAAAGGGATTTAATTATTGTTGATTCAATACGAAGCTGAATTCATTTAATGTAGTTAATAATACCGCTTACTTTTTATTACAGATCCATCCTGCGTTAGGTAATCCATACCATGTAATAGTGTCTGTTTTTTTTTTTTTTTTTCTCAGTATAATACTAACAACGATCTAGGATCGCTTCCGAAATTCACCCACAGACTACAGATTTGTTTTCATAGGTTCCTTTCATCATAAATATATAATGATATTTATAGTGTACTCTTATCTTTGCTCGTCTATCTGTTGCCTTGTTGCACTTCTGTATTGGCCCAGTTTATACCTATATTTTTCCACTATTGCTTCGCCAATAATGGACTCAATACACTTACAAACCTAAGGGAGTAAAGAGTCATAATGCAGCAAATGGTAGAAAGGCAGTGCCACAATGATTCTCGATACTCTGGCATTGATTCATTGGGTACTTTGATCTGCACTTCAACTCACAGGAGGTGGATGATTAGATGATTTATAGTTATGCTCCTCAGGGTCAAATTTCTCTAACTCTCACTGTATCGAGGCATGCACCAGTGCATTCCCTGACACCTCGTCCGAACGATGTAAACAGCACAATCCCGCCATGAATTTTTCATAACGCCATGTTCGATACTAAATGCAATAAGTGTTTCTTGTAAGATGACTCTGCAGCACTTACGGCACTTGAGACGGAAGTGAGTTTCCACACCAAGGCGAGTTTGGCTGGTCATGTCAATGGTGGAGACAGGGAAACTGGTTAGATGGGATGAATCAGACTGGTAGACAATATGCTAGTGGTCAGATAACAGTGGTGAAAGAAGTGGTGGAAGTAGACTTCCAGCCCTGTGCTATGAAATACTTCATCATGATCCCTTTAAAGCTTTGTCAATTGTCAAGACATATCAAAGTATGCCTAAGCCTTGGATCTGAGCTAAATAATTTTAAAAAATCTGATATTTCAGTTCCTACTAATAAGCCTTTTTTTTTTTTTTTTTTTTTTTTAAATCAGGACTGGTCAGGATCGGTACTGTTGAAAGCAGGTTGTCCTGACAGTTGCACCAGCTGCTGATTTTTTCCCCCTCTTTTCTTGCATCACTCTACTTAATGAACATACTGTATACACAAATCCCTGCAATGGACGACTGCCACCGCTTCCCAGTTCTTAAGCCGCAATGCTAAAAGTTTTGGAAGACGGATATTCACACGCAAATCACTGCCATTCAACCTCAATCTATTGAGTGTGCCCATTAAAGTTAATTTGCAGCAGGGAGTGGTTAATGGAAGTGCACTCTTCAAGAGTCAGTCAACCTGATTTAGGAGCGTTCCGCTCATAGATCCACTGACTGACATTGACAGCTTTAACAGGGGTCTGCTCATGAGACGTAATCTTGGTGCGGGGCTCAGAACAGAATTCATGCTGATCCAAGATAAGGTTGTTTGAGCCACTTTATTAACCTTCCGAACATTATAAAAGCTTTAGAAATGGCAAGGTTGATCTTCGGTCATCATAAAATGACATACCGGTTACCAGCAGCCAATTAACGACCTTGTCTTTGATTTTTTTTAAGGGGAACAGTGACATGGGCAAAAATGTTACAAAGTACAAAAGAAAACAAAAGAAACTCAGAAAGAAAAAAAAAAATCTTTACCATTATGTCAGATGACAGAACAACACAACCAAGCCCTGGAGGTGCCATCTTCTCACAGGAGACCCTGTGGCCCAGGAATGTCTCCTCTGAAAAAAAACTTCAACATTAATGTTAATAGCAAATATAGACAATTAATGTTAGATAATTAACACACTTTACTTCAACATGCAATGAGAAAAGGCTACGGCTTAAGTTTCACATATCCAAATAGACATGGGTATCTGTAATATTACGTACATTGTTCTATATAGTAAGAGAAGGTCACAGCAGGTATCACAATTATTGATAATTTTTTTTCTACATTGAAGAAATTGAATGGATGCTAACCTGAAATGTAAATAAAATGCATGCAAACTCTTTCCATTGACTATAATGAGTGTAAAGAGCCTTTCAAGATTCATACTACAAAAGTCTGCATTATAATGCAAGCATGTAATAAAGAACATATTTTTTCTAAGTAATGTAATTAAGTACAGGTACTATTATTTAGGGTCAATAACACTCAACTAATTTACTTAAGTAAATATTACATTTCAGTAATGTAGTGCTTATGTATAGTTACAAAACACAACTACAGAACACAAGCAAGTTCTTTTTTTTTTTGCATCCCTAAAGGCCATCATCTTTTTCATGTCTACTTCTCTTATTTCCTGCACCGACATAAAGGCATACAATTTCAGAGACAGGGCAGCAGTTTTAAATAACAACAGGGCAAAACACAGCAGTCCAGGAGTGCAGGACTCGCCATCCTTTGTCCACTATATGAGTGTCGGAGAAAAGTAAAGTGTCAGGCCTTAATCAGGTTAGCCAGAGCCAGTGATGGATTAAGCTCCAGTCAGGGAGACGTTTCCCCAACATTAGGGTGTCTGAGATGTCAGCTGAAGACCGCTCCCATTAATAGCTCTCTCTCAGATTACTGCATTAAGTTTATTAGCAGCTCCAAGTCCACAAACACTTTGGACCCACACGGATGGGGGAGGTGTCTCCCTCCAGTCTCTCTCAATTTCTCTTCAGCACTTCATTAGAATCCACACTGAAGCACTGGTCATGAAACAGCACAGCACTATTGCAGTGCATATGAAAAAAGGATTTTAAACCAAAGAAACTAAGTTTTCAGCCTGAAATTTCAGCACTGATGACTTTTCTACTTCTACACATTAAATCCTATCGAGTTTTAAGTATCATGAACAGTTTGCATGGATTCAAACAAAAAGTTAAATAATTTCCGATGCTTTACTTGAAGATCTAATAGACCAAAAATAGTAAATAAATGCACAAATGTCACCATATCAATGATAACACACATTTTTTAAAATCAATTTATGTGGCACATCCATGAATGCAAGTCCATATGTAAGCTTTCCCTATATGACAAAACAACATATTGGAATATTTATTTATCCTTTATTTCTGTCTTTAAACAGAAAGATGCTAATTCACTAATCATCTATACCACTTTATTCTGTACAGTGTTGCAGGGAGGCATGCTGCCTATCCCAGGAGACTTGAGGTGGGGTACACCCTGGATGGGGTGCCAATCCATGGCAGGACATACACACTATGAGCGGTTAGAAATGCCAATTGACCTAATCTGCATGAGTGTAGGAGAAAACCAGAGTTCCCAGAGGAAACACAAGGAGAACATGCAAACTCCACATGCACACAGTCCCGAGGCGGGAACCAAACCCAGACCCCAGAGGTACAAGACAAGAGAGTTAACCACTATACCACTGTGCTTCTCAGGAAGTTGCAAGGATACATAGACATTGTAGCAGCGAGAAAATATCATGTCCTGATATGAGTACATTCAGGTCTTAAGTGAATAATAGCGCTGACATGAATTAATGTCAAAGCTGCTTTTATAGAGAATTATTCAACACCTAACCGATCAAAATAGACTATTAACCAGAATTTCACGTTTTCTTAAGGGAAGTAAACGAGGAAAGAGTTACAGCTGTGTCGCATCAATAAAACCACCCGACCATACTATCCGTTCACCTTCCGTGACTCTGCTGTTCATAGCTCGTGATTTGTCATCACAATAATATAATATGATCGTTCTAATGTGTGAAAATTGATTTTTATCAACATGTGAACTGTGACCTAGCTTTCGCAATCTTACCCCTTGTGTGTGTATGTGTGCGCATGTTGAGACTCTCCCCTTGATTTACACCTTATGTCAAGGCTGCAATTGATTTTGCTCTGCAATAAACCTTGGTGAATAGGACTGCGTGTGTAGCGGGGCCAATCCGATAGACCTATGAGTCTGATTATAGCTTTCCTGGACGTGACATGGGCTGGAGTGGCAAGTGAGGTGGGAGTTTAGGAGGAGTGGAAATGAAGACATACAGCCTCTTAAAAGAAAAGATCGGACCAGCCCTTTTCAACATCCTCATCACTCATTCTCTAAGAAGAGGAGGGAAATTGAGCAGCTTAATCAGTGTGCTTAGGTGCTTGTGATTGGCTTAAGTGCCCCTGCCTGAACACAGACAAGGACTAGTTTCACTAGCTAAACTGATCCTGATTTAGCTGCTTTCCTAGTTGTGGATTGCTGCCAGTTTCACAATTAGCCATAGAGCGCATTGAAATTTAACCTTCATTTTTCTATTTATGACTGCGCTTAGCTTCATTATGTGCATCTGTTGTTCTTCTCTATTTGCTGGCTACTTTCCCCAGGCAGGAAAAACAATGCTTTAGTATCAGTTGAATCAGCAGCATTGAAAATAATGCTTAGAGAAGAGGTATTCAATAAAAAGTTGTAGATCTTATATAAAATTGAAGTTTTCAATTGTCAATATGTAATTTGGTTTTGCACAGGTGCTTCATGTTAAAATGAATGCTCTAATTATAGGTGGCTTAGTGGTTAGCAATGTTGTCTAGCACCTTCAGGGTTCCGGGTTTGATTCCTGCCTCGGCTCTGTGGGCTTGTGTACTGTACATGTTCTCCCTGTGCTTGGTGGGTTTCCTCCAGGTACTCCGGTTTCCGTTCACAGTCCAAAAACATGCAGATAAGGCTAATTGGCGTTCCCAGATTGCCCATTGTGTGTGAATGAGCGTGTGAGAGTGTGTATGTGTGTGTGTGTGTCCCTGCAATAGATTGGCACCCCATCCAAGTTGTACCCTGCTTAAGTGCCTTAAGTGGTAAAAAAAAAAAAAGTGGTGTAGACGATAAGACGATGAAATTATTAACTAAGTAACTACAGAGGATCTGCTGCAGAAGCCATGTAAGTTCATTTTCAGAAAATTAAAATGCACTGAACTGAATTTTTTTTTTTTTTTTTTTTTAAACATTTTATCTTTGCTACAATTTTTCTGCAATTTTTCTATAGACCAGAAATTGTGAACTCCTGCCTTATAGAGTGCTGTTCCAGATTTCTGATAAGCACCTGATAACACCTGATCTGAGCCGGCAATACAGCATCCTGCCACATTCCCTGACAAACTTAGCCATAGAAACACAGAGTGGCTCTCTTCATCCGTTCACATGGAGCGCAGCCCAGTTCCGCTTCTATGAGAAAGTATTAGCTTTCCCCTAAGGGAGAGTTCTAATTAAGTAATTGACTGGTGCACAAAGCAGGTGCATGTATCCGTTACATTCGGTCTCGACCTGTTCATTATTAAACAGTGACCCTCTTTGGTTGCTGTGCCAAAGCCATGGGCGGCGGGAGAAAGTCTTCTTAAAGGGTTCTTCTTAAACACATTGGCTGGATCATAATTACGCTTCCTCCTGGTGATCTCTGCTTTCTCTTTGACCCCCAAGCAAGGTGAAATGTTCTCTTGTTCCCAAGTTGCATGTTTATCTCATAAACCGCAAGATCAAATCTCAACAGAGCGAAACAAAGATCCTCAAGATGATCAGGTCACATGTTGAGATGGATAAATATGCCATATTCTTTGACAAGGACTGTGATTTTCATATTTTTCATTAAAAAAAATTATTTTATTACACCGAAACACTGGGAAATTGAAACGCTGCAACACAACAAAACACATTCGTCTCCTGAGTGTAAAGGATAGAGGCAGCTCACATTCTGTTCAGCTCATGCAGAGATTCTTCACCGAAGTAAGCAAGTGGCCAAGATATGGATTGATAGCTGAGAAGCAAATTGATTCACAGGCCTACGAGTGCAAGCTCCACGGAAACAGGAGATGACTCTGCCATTTTAATTCACAAGGCCACACATTTCATTTCATAGAGCTGGGCAGAGTTACAAGAGCAAGCCTGAGGCATCGATGTGCTAGCTATTACATCATGAGCTAAGGCCCAGTGGAACAGGATCTATATGGACTTGTATAAAATTGCACTGAATGCTCAGTAGATCTTCAGTTATTCTGACTGTATTAAATGCTGAAAACCTGATGTACTTTACTGGATGCTCTGTAGGTCAGGAAGTAAAGAACGGACAGGTGGTGACCCGGGCGTAACATCTGCGCTGAACAAGGGATTCAAATCAATCAGTGTTCTCATACCTTCTCATCTTCGTTTTACTTAACGTCTTACTGAAGGATTATAGCAAGGAGTCTGATGAGATAAGAAACAGTGTGATATTGAGGCCTTAGAGAGGAATAATCCCAGAATAAGTGTCTTAAGAATAAGAGGGATATCTTCTGAGGCTTATCGTATATATCCAAGGTTAAATCTGCTGTGTTAGAGTGAAGAGCTGGGTCCATATACATAAAAAAACAGAATTTATTTCACTTTCAAATGATTCATTTATACACACAATGTAGAAAATTTGATCCAGTACCAGTCATTTAAAACTTTTGCAAATTAATGTGAAGTTCAGGAAATATTCCTGAATAACTATTTTTATACCACAGCAATGTTAAATTCTTAAATACGATTGATCAGAAGGTGTTGATTAATGTAACACCTTTCTAGAACCATTAAAAATATTAACATGCTTATTTTCATATCCAGGCAGCACGGTGGCATAGTAGTCAGCACTGTGGCCTTGCTTCTTCAAGGTCCGGGTTTGGTTCCCACCTCTGGTCTGTGTGCAAGGAGTTTGCATGTTCTCCCCATGCTTGGTGGGTTTCCCCCAGGTGCTCTGGTTTCCTCCCACAGTCTGAAGACATGTAGATTGAATTTAATTGCAATTCCTTAATTTCCCATGATGTGTGAATGTGTATGTGTGTGTCCTGTGAAGTATTGGCCCCCCATCCAATGTATACAGAAGTGGTATAGACAATGAACATGACTTCCTTTAATGTGAAAACAAAGTTTGACATTGTCAAAATATGTTCTGTTAAGATAAGTAAAACAAATCAAGACACTTTAAAAAAAAAAAAAAAAAAAGAGTAAATTAGTAACAGTAACTCTACTTCAACAGCAGCTGTCATCAGTTTTTCGGGTATCTTGAAGCAGCACATTGAACAAACCTTTCTAAAATAATTTAGGTGATTTACTAACAGCATCTCCACCCAGGAGCTTAACATCATGCATGTGGATTGATAACAGTGTAACCCGACACTGCCTCTACAATTTCATCTCTACAGATTAGCAGACATCAGAATATTACTCAGCCAGATGTAAGCTGTCTAATAGGACTGCTTTCCAGAAGCTTAAATAATCATAACCAACCTCTGAAACCAATAAGCAAAGAGATGGCTTTCAGCCTTGATTGGATTTATCTGATAGCTGATTGACTTACATTAAACAGACTTCTTTGTTTGTACAGTTGTCCAGAGGCTTAGTGCATCCGGCCAGGCATAAGTAAAATCCATTCACACACCAACATTGCAGTATCTTTTAAATGATGCTTTTTAAAAAAAAAAAAATTAGTTTTGTATATATATATGTGCTAAGAATATATAGTAAATAGCCACCTCTTGTTTTATCAGATTCTAAAGAGCTAGACATTCTTGTATTTTTATGTACTCTTGAAGAATAGTTCTAGTTCTCCTTCGGTCTTCCTAAAGGACTTTTTTGGCTCTCATTGTCAGTTCAGTCCCTGAACCTGACCAGTTTCAGACGAATGTGTTTGGTTTTAAAGTCATTTAGTTAGTCATTCAAGCATAAAAAAGCATCCAAATTAAGGCATGAACCAGTGAGAAACAGGTGCAGATGATGACAGATGATCAGGCTGGTGATTAGTATACCTGTGATGCTGAATGCTGAGTGGTTGGAACAGATGAGAGGGGAAATGAGGTTGCTGCTAAAGGTTGTTACATAAAGGTTGTTGGCCTCACAGT
>JAOVVA010000031.1:5243364-5259755 GCA_028565275.1 Leiocassis micropogon
ATGCACATCAGCCATGTATGAAGAGTTCTAGCGGGAACCCATTCAAATGTGAGATTCACGTCACATTTTCTGTTTCTGGGATATATGTTTGGGCCGTAGGGCTTACTTATGGACACAGATCAAATGTTAGCTGTGACTAAATGCACCCAATACATTTAAGAAAGTGCAGGATTTCTGGAGGTTTTATCAGAGGATTTTGTATTATTGTTGCCTCCTTAACTGCCCTGCTTAAGAAGAGACCAAAATACCTCCAGTGGAACCAAGCTGCCTTGAGTATATAAAGACTGCAAAAAGTCTAAACTCACGCCAGGGTAAATGTGCCCTATTTTTGCACATTTTTACTTTACCTTGTCCTATCACCCAGGATCAAAAAATGTCAAGGCAGACTTACTTGTCCTGTATATACCCAGCATTACCCAAAGAATGGTCTGATGAATGTACTATACCACCAGAGTCATGATTTGTGTGTTTATTATCCTGGGATCTAGACAATGATCTCTCAACAGCCAGAATAGCTAAACAGTGATCCAGGAGGAAAAAGGTTTGCACCACCCCACCTCTTAGATCGATTAAAAACCTGGGCCGGGTCTTCTCTTGGCTCTGGACAACCTTGGCACATGCTTATTCCAACTCTTCAACACCCCTTGTCACACATAATCATCAACTTCATCACTGATCTTCCTCCCTCTCAAAACAACACCACCATTATACTAACATAGTTGACAGATTTTCCAAATCACTGCATCTGATTCCACGACTTAGTTTACCCATTGCTTTTCAAACAGCAGAACTCATATTCCAATATTTATTCCGATAATATGGCACTGCAGAGGACTTTGTGAGTGACTAGGGCCCACAATTTATGTCCAGTGTCTGGAGGAATTGTATGGAAAGATTTGGAGTACTAAGTCCAACCTTGAAATATCATCCGGAAGGTAATGGTCAGGTCAAGAGAGCCAATTAAAAGTTGGGACGGTTCATAAATTCATGGATGTTCTGGAACTACTTTTTCCAGAATGCAAAGCTGCCTACAACTATGGTTGTCAAGGACTCTAATTGCCACCACACGTTTCAGTTCACCTGATTACTAATCCCACACCTAGACTCACTTTGATGCACAATATTTAGGGACTCTAAACACTCATGCTCATTGAAAAGTATTAGTCCAATGTTGCTTATCTTCCAATCTACTCCAAGCCTTATATTATTTTTGGTTTTGATCCTGTTCTGATTTTTTCGATTCTGTCATGCCTTGGTTAATACTGTTTGTTCATCGTCTGACCCCTGGTTCTTGTTTACGCTATTGATTCATATATTTGTTTTGTCTACCTGGATTAAAGTAAGATTGACCTGCATCCTCACATCATTGTATCATTTTCTAAAGCATTTACACTCATTATTCTTACCGTATTTAAATTGATGGGAAATAAATGTATAAAAGGGACCAAAAAAATTACACAGTAGGTGATTTGACACATGTAACTGGATAATCTGTAATAAAGAACCTGCTGGTCTTTATCAAAGTGTACAGAGAGCAAGTGCTAAGTTTAAACTTTAGAGCTGCCGATACGCACAAGAAAATTTGTATTTATCACATGTGCATACACACAGCTGTTCACATGGCCATTGCTAAATCCCACACATTCAAAATTAATGGGCTTGGGCACGACCATGCACATTTTCATAAAGAAATGCCCTTGAATCACCAAATATGGTAAATAGCTTTCCCTTAAAAAGGACAGGAGCCTGCTTGAGTTGCAAATGGTTGTTATAAACGACATGGATCTACAGAAGATCTACAGAAGACTGGCTGTAAATAATCAGCCAAAACATTAACATTGATTATTAATTACATACCAGTAAACTAGTTACAGGATCATATCTCCACGCATGCATGCGGTAACCAAAAGCCAGCGTGTCCAGTCTGATTTCACAGAAAAGCCAAATGCAGCACAAATTACCAAAAAAGTCAATACAACGATGATAGAATGATAGAAAGGCACTGAAACACCCACTGCATCAAAGCCTGCCACATATGAGGTGACCAAGACTGCCAGCTCGGCATTCAAACTCCTCAGATCCCAAGCCGATTGAACACCCATGGGCTGCACCAGAAAAACAAGTCTAATGCATGGAGGCTCCCTCCACAACTCACAACACCCAAATGATCTGTTGCCAATGTCCTGGTGCCAGACACCACAGCACACACCCAGAGGTCTTGGGTAGTCAGGCCTCTAGGGGCTATATCTGCCCAGGAGGCACAAGGGGAACCTACACAATACTGGACCTAATGTCTTCCAATGTAAGGTTATGTTTGGGTTTGGTGAATGGCAGAGAATCTGTATTGTTTATGATGGACTGAATAGTAATAAAAAAAAGAAATAAAAAAAAGTTTTGGGGGGGGGGCGGTAATTTAATGTTTGTTTACTCAGGATGTTTAGTTTTTTAGCTCCTTTCCATTTCACCCAATTCCTTAGTGAGTACAATAAGACGACAATGATGTGAACACCTTTTGGCTGATGTAATTCATAGGCAGCTGCATTAATAGAAAAATGAAAAAAAAAAACCATCTGTTAGAATGACTTTATAAAAAGTGTAATGTTTCTTTGACCACTCATTTAGTTTGATCCCAAATAAAGCGTGATTACTTCCTCTCACAAACTACTACAACTATTTTCTAAATTACAGGACCAGGCAGTCTAGCATGTATCTAACAAGATTTTGCTTTTTTACTGGGAAATTTTTTCTTCTGTGCCAATATAATTGCTAAATGTTAAAACCCTCTAAAAAGGGCTTAATTACATACCTTCCA
The DNA here is from genome assembly GCA_028565275.1 of Leiocassis micropogon. Classification (NCBI taxonomy): domain Eukaryota; kingdom Metazoa; phylum Chordata; class Actinopteri; order Siluriformes; family Bagridae; genus Leiocassis; species Leiocassis micropogon. Next base: position 5,246,177 of record JAOVVA010000031.1, read on the forward strand.
CCACCAATGAAAGTAAAGCAATGACGGATTTTCAAGCATTTTGCCTGTTGCCATCCATTATGCACTTAAAAAAAAAGATCCAGTGCCGGGCAAATTGGGAAACTTGGACAAAGTGCTACAGTAAAAAGCTGCAGTTTTCCAAAAGCTGGACATTTATGGAGGACATGTGGACAGAAGGTGGCTCAGAATGGCCTGTCTCACTCAAGCCGCTCTCTAGCCGCCCACAGTCAGCGTTGCATGGCAGATCATAAAAGATAATTGCACAGCCTGGATTTTTTAAGACCTTAAGAATGAGTGCTACAAGGGTGGTCAGAGAGTTAAGTGTGTGTGTGTGTGTGTGTGTGTGTGTGTGTGTGTGTCTGTGTCTAAGAGTTTACCCTGGTCTCACCACAAGCCCTACTTAAATCACTGGTGAAATGGTGCATTTCATCTTTCCTGCTTTCACCAAAGGTGGACTGTATTATGTTCAGTGGTCAAGAAAAAGAGTCTTCTATATGATATAGCATATTTGATGTGAAGTGTAGTGTCACAAGCCTACTACTTTTACCAGCCACTATGAAAATGAATGCAGAGCAATTGTCCAGATTCAGTCATTTTCTCTTAACAAGGTGTTTCTGCAGGTAACAGTACTCAGTCACACACACACAGCTTGAAGCCGGCCACACAAGAACAAGGAGGGGAACCTGACTAACTTATCGCACTAGTTATCACACCAGAACACTTCATCCTCTATTAACATGAAAACCTTACAAATAAACACACTAGGTGAAAGTAAATGTTACAATGTACAGTATGTTGAAAGTTCAAAGAAAATTGAAGGAAAAATTAAAAGAAAGGAAAAGTTACATCTTCCTACAGTAGTAATTGTAATATGAGTCGCCTACAGAGTGTATGATCAGGAATATTAGATATCCACACAATGTTGGCCTTTAATTACATATAGTATATATACTGTACACTAGTCCCTATAATTAGTATTTGGAATATGGTTAGTTAGTAAAGCATTAAGTCCCATAATTGGAATAATAATTGTCATGTGGGTAAATTATTACAAACCCTTAAGGGTACAGAGATATTTTAAATATTGTAATTTCATTAAAACCAAAAAAAAAAATTAACCTCTGAACAAAAATGTCTTTTGTCTGCCCTTTTTGTCTATCTGCTTGTAATTTCTCCTTCAAAGAGATTTTGAGGATTGAAAAAAAATATTATAGAATAAATAAATCATCTTGGTCACACTCATCACACCCATGACTGTATTTCTCATGCGCCTTCTCAATCACTGCTGGTGACATGTTAAAGATGTGGCAGTGAAGCAACCCAAATGGAGGTCAAGTCTAGGAGGCATTTCAGTCTTTGTAATCGCCTGACATGACTGTCACTAATAAGCTCCATGAATCTACAACCTGGGCTAGAGAGAGAGAGAGAGAGAGAGAAATCAGCCCCAGCTTTCCTACTTTATTCTATTATGTCTTCTCTTTCTTATAAGTGAAAAGGGCTGCTGTGCTTGGGTACACAATAATTCATAATATTAACAGTGTATAAGTTGGTGTGGATGGCAAAAACAAAAAAAAAGAACTCTTAATATCTTTTTTTTTAATCCCTGCATTTTATACCAGCCGTCTCAAACTTTCATTATTATCTTGCTATAGTATGAAAACAACCATCATTCTACTTTCAAGCTCTACATGATATATGTTTTTTTTGTGATTTATTTAATAATAGTTGCAACGTATTCAAGGTTTTCAACCATTTTCTACCTCTGGTACCAGTTCTGGATTGAGTTCATTTGCTTAACTTTTATTCAATCATTGCATATTATTCGTAGAGTGAGACTATGCAACAGATCCATGATAATGAACAGCCAGAAGGGCAAAGGAGGCTTTCATTACTGAAGTCCATCTGATATTTCTAGAGATAGATGTCTTGGACGTCCCCCAAGAACCAATAATTGTTGTTGGACATTCTAGGTTTATATGCACAGTTAAGTCGAGCTACGTATGATTATACCTCAATGTGGCCATTTGATTGGACTACTGTCCTCGGCCCATTATACAAGTACGGCAAGGAAATCGATTTACTAACTGAAGTATGTCCGACTGTGCTACAATAGTTTGTTAGTATTGTATTCCTGGCCTGCTACCAGCAAAGTGATTGCATGTTGAACGGTGAAAACATGGATAACATTCCAAGGCTGAACTGTGCATTTTAAACATGCTGCATGCTTTACTTTTTGTATAAATGAGATGCATGCTATCCCTTACGGTTATGGTGTTATCTGAAGGCAAATAACACCACTGTATTCTTAGCACCTTCTTTTGCTATTACGCGTTTTGTTTGACTTCCGGCTCAAAGCTCCAGTGGAGCATGTGCAGAGAGATTTCTGTATCCGAATGAAGTTATGAAGAATAAGAGTAGCACAACCCCAAACCGCATTATCTGGGTATGTTAGTCCAAATTCGAGAAGTCCGATTTAGTACAATTTCATTAGGACTAATGTTTACATTTATTTTAAAATTTGGATTAAAACAGCGTCATGTAAATGTACGGACTGATGGAGCCAAGTATGCATGGGCAAAGACAAATATGCAAAGACACACAGCAGTCAAAATGCCAAACTAGGTGACCTTATACCATAGTTCAGGATAAATATAAAGAAGGAGTTTAAGTAGGTTTTAATAACTTCATGAGAGAGGTAAGAGTAGCTGTGTGGTTAAGAACCGCTGACAGGAAGGTCCCAAATTGCCACAGTTGGGCCCTTGAGGAAGACCCTTAACCCTCAACTCTGAGATAAAATCTAAGGTGCTCTGGTTAAGAGTTTTTCAAATATGTGTGTGTGGGTGCAGTAAAGCTCTCATTTAACACTGATTCAGGTTCTTATGCTTGTTGTTTTTGTTGTCTGCTTTTGATGAAAAAAATTTGAACCACAGTTTAACCAGATAGGTAATGAAGTGATTGCAGACAGTATATGTATATTAGACTTATACATACAGGTATTTCAAAGGAAGATGCACAATACATAATACATACCTTGACTTTTTTTTAAAAGGGGAAGAAGAAGGAAGTAATATTTTTTAATAAAGAAACAGTAAGCAGTCAATTCTTGATAGGGCAAGTTGCACATGTTTTAGCCTTTGCACCAGCACAGGAAAAGCATCAGTTTGTTGAAAATGCACAATTGCACCCTTGTTTGTGGAATGTGTTTGTTGGAACCTTCTAGAAGCATACCGCTAAAACACACAAAAAATCTTTCAAAGCACACACACACAGATACAGATGACTCCCAACAGCTGACTGACAGATACCAGTAGTACACTGACATGACTCAGATAATTGACTGAGTGTCTTGCTTTCCACAACTTGTGTCAACAAGTGCCAACATTGCTAACAAGAAAGTGAAGGGAAAAAAAGCAGTATTTTATAACAAAAACAAAAAGTCAGTGATGGAGAAGACTATAAGCAAAAAATATTGCAGTACTTAAAAACAGCAAATTATATAAATGCTTGTTAAAAGAGACCTGGCTTATACTATATAAATAAAGTACTTTTCATTAGCAAATGTTTTTGTATATCAAAATATCAGTCTATAGGATTTTTACATAATTTCATTATAATTTCATGATTTTCATATAATTATAAAATTTTTTTATTATTATTATTATTATTATTATTATTATTATTATTATTATTATTATTTATTTTTTGCACTACAGATTATTCACAGATGTCCAAATTCTTTTGGCCATTTTATTCATATTATTATTGAACATTCTATCTGTTGATATAGAAAATGCCGGTCGTACAGTATGTAGACTAACTGATCACATTATACCATCAAATTGCATGCATGCTAATGGGCTGATATAGGTGATGTAGCTGTAAGAGCTAGCTAGAGTTTTCTTCAGATGTGCAACAACAAAAAGAAAAAGACAAAGCTTCATAAATTCACGGGTAAGAGTTTATTTGAAATAATAACTCACCAAAAGACAAAAGTAATCATTATATAACCAAATGTGAATTTAATTTCCCATGTACTTTCCCCTTCAGTGCATTGTTTTTAGGTGAACAAATTTTAATGGCCCAAACATGTGGAAATGCTTGGAGCGAGGTCAGGACTGTACGGGGGATGTGGCAATAACTCCCAGCCGAGTTCCTGTAATGTGAAAGCGGTGCGGTGGGAAGTATGAGGTTACACATTATTTTATAAAACCAGATCGCTTTTGCAAATCAAACCAGTGCATTTTTCTATAAAAGAAGATCCTGAGAGGCCAGCGTTTCAGCAGGGATGATGACAGGAAGTAGGCAAGCTCCGGATTACTGACAGATCTTTATACCTTGATGGTATCCAAGCACTAGTAAAATGCTGTGAAAAGTGCATTAGTGTAGCAGGGAATTATATAGAGAAATAAAGGTAGCTTTTACTCTCATAACTGTGTTCTGTTTCTCTGTGCAATCAAAAGTCAAGGTTTGACTTGACCAACCCTCATAAATGCTACAACTAACCCTAGAACTTGATTAACATGTTGTAGCTATAGAATGCTGTAAACATTTCTCCAACACTAATACCCTGATGTGCTTACCCTTCACCATATTTTCCTTTTCTATCCCCGAGCCAAACCAACCAAACCACCCCAGTGCTCTTTCAAATCAGCACAAAGTCAGTGTGATGCCATCTGCAGAGAAACGAATGACCCTCTTCCCCTAACGCTGAGACATCCAGGAAGCTGAGGTCTGACAGTTTGTCTCAGACCATATGCCACATGGCAGTAAAGCCAGGGCAATTCATGAAAGGTTGAGGCAGTGGCTAGAGGCACTGTGTACATAATCCCTCATGTATTTGTCTTCTCCAATTTTTCACAAATACGTGTGAAGTACTCTGAATCAAGCCCCACTCACAAGGCCAGCTACACAGTCCATGCCTGCAGTGCTGCCGTGACTCCACTGATCTTTATTTGCCCAATATTTTAGACTGTACTCATAATAATCTGATGTTTGGGAACGATAGTACCATGCTGTAATGAAAAGCTTGCCCTTTTGAGAAGGAAGGCCATTTCTTTGTATGCAGTAACTTGAGCAGATGGAGAAGCCAATGTGTATTTTGTTTAATGTGTATTTATTCCTCTTTTAGGAAAGGGTCTAAATAATGAAACAATAAAACCATATGACTTACAATTAATTGGAATTAGAGCCGAAACTTACTCTATGTCCAATATTCTATATAAACATATTATCTAAAATGATATAATATCTTGGGTGAGATGGAACTTTTAGGATATTTATAGATGCTACCATTCCTTTTTGTTTCAGATTTTCACTTAAGTTTTCCTAATACAACCAAGATTGTTTTTTTTTTCTGTCTTGTGGAATTTTGCGTTTGCTTCCAACTTTTGTCACATTTTTCACATGTGACTTGGTTTTACAAGAATTCCTAGACACATTCCACACATAATGTGGGAGAATTCCAAAGGACTGGAAAATTTTTCATTACTTGAAAGTGATCATAGATTATACAGTATTGCATAAAAAGCATTAGAAGTATATATACATTTTAAGCAGAATAAGCAAATACACACATATAAGCTGTGTTCATGATATGCATTAGCACATCTCATACTTATCTATAATAAAAATGTAGGTTGCATCATGAATTGAAATATACATTGGACTTGTTATTTTATGAGTTTATGTTTATTTAGGAAATGTGTCTAATAGGTTCTGTCTGAGAAATAAAAAAATTGCATAGTTCATGTAAGCATTAAGGCTAGAAAATACCTGAACCTTTACTCTGTCTAATTTATAGCCACTTTTACTTTCAAACCTACACAGACACAGGGAGAACATAGATAAAGAGACAGTTTCAGATACACAGAAACTCCTATATAATAAAATTCCACATATAATAATAAAATTATCTTAAGATCAAACATTCTCTTCTGAACAAGCATGCTTCATTCAACACTACTCACATAATTTAAATAACATAAGGGCAAGCATACAGCATGTCACTCAATCTGATATTCCACAGGCACTGAAGATCATCAGGGCTTGATAAAGGACAAGACAGGTGAGTGACAGTTGTCTGGGAGAATCAGGAATAGAAAGGAGGTGAACTGCCACAGGTTAGGAGATGCCAGGCTTGGACAGACAGTGGTGTTTGATGACACTGCCAGGCACATGTGTCACAGGTGAAGATAAAAAAAATTGCAAATGAAGTGAAAGAGGGACTACTATGCAGCATCCAAAGACATTTCAGATGAGGACATGACTATGTGAATATGTGCAGTCTTACTCTATCATTCAGAGAAGGATGTGATCTGTATATAGTACATACTACATTAGATGGCCAAAATTATGCAGACAATTGACCATCACACCTCTGAAGCATTACAAGTTGCAGGGACAAACCTGTCCCAGACAAGACAAGTGTCCTGTACACAAAATGAGCTATATGAAGACATGGTGGAAGAACTCAAGTGGCCTAAACAGAGTCCTGACCTCAGCCTTATTGAACACCCTTGGTATGAACTGGAATGCAGACTGCATGCCAGCCTTTCTTGCTCAGCATAAGTGCCTGAATCTATTCATGCTCTTGTAGCTGAAGGAACATAACAATCCTGATAGCCATGCTCAGAAATCTAGTGGAAAGCCTTTCCAGCAAAGGGTGTAACAGAAAAGGGGACTAGGTCTGGAATGGAATGTCCAAAATTCTGTATTTCTGTGATGATAACAATCATTTTACAGTAGAACATTGTCATACTATGTATTCCATCCATATATCTAGGAACCTCTGTAGTCCAGCTAGGGACTGTGGAAGCCAATAGTTACCATTGTATTTATCCCCATGTTTACGACTGTGTTAGGATACCATGTATTACAATTAATTTGTCACAATGTATTTATATTACATAAAAGGTACAAATGTCCCATATAGGTCAGCGTTTTATAAATACTTAACCACTAATCAGCTGATTGTGCTGAATGAACTGCCTGGTTTAACAGGTTAGGAAAAGTGCAAAGGAAAAACCTGGTAGACAAAATTTTTTATTTTCCTCTCTCAAGACATCATGTGAAGTTTGTTCTGATTTCTAGTTAACGAATAGACTTAGTGTAGCTGATGATGAACTAACCATGACCTTATTTAGCTAACATAATGTTGTTTGAATGTAGTTGTAATATTACAACAACAATGTAGTGAATAGTGCTTTCTTTTGATGAAGCTTATTGAAAGTGGGTGCGATTTTGTCAAGATTTTGTGTTTACTAGGAAAGCTACGGTTGCTCATTTTTCTTTTAGTCTGTATTTTGACCTTGCACACTCGGTAGGCCTTTCACGATTGCAAACTGACCTTCTTTTATGGTTGTTTTTTTTTTTTCTTCTCTTAAATGAATTGGTTGAATAAAAGAGTAATATTTTGTGCTGTTTTTTGTGCTTTGTACAAGGTATTATTTACTTACACTAACTCCAGTTTGCTGCTTTCTACCTTGCACCAGCTACATCTTTTTGTATGAATTGGGACATCAGGCGCATATACAACACCCACTGGAACCATCCCCCTTGGCCTTTTCTGAATAAATTTGACTAAACTACTTTTAAACAAGATGTGACATAGTATGTCCAGTTATGGGAGCATTTATCATTATTTTTATTCATTATCTTTCTCTTCCCTCTCAGCTTGAGACACAATCATTACTTATGAGGACTAATAGGACCAGTTCAATGATACAGCTGCTCCCCATTCACACTCATTCAAATGGATATATCTACAAAAGCCTTGCTGCTGCTAAGCTGCCAAGTTTTAGCTATAGGTAAAAATTTGCGCCAACAAATGATTTAGAGGCTTGTGAGCTTTGTTCTATGCCAAACAAAGCCTTATCCATAAAAGTCTTCATCACCACAATGGACAGAAAAGTAGGTCAATCAATGGCTAAGGAGGGATCGGATTTAACTCTTGTTATGTTTCACAGAGTTGGTAACTATAAAACAGTCAGTGAAATATGATAATGCTCTCATACAGCACAAAACTGGAATATGTCTTAAATCATGGGAATACAATGCATTGCATTGTATTTGAAAGTAGTAGTATGGCATACAATAAATAGTATATATTTATTCTAAACTAATGTGAAAATAAGCAGTTATAGGACCCTATATTATCATACAGAAGTGTGCCCTGATATTTTCTCAACATAAACTTACTTGATAAAAACAGACAAAGTCCGGAATGTCATGAGAAACAGACTAGCTAAATAAATATTGTGTATTGACAGCAATAAAGAATGTCTTCTTGTTGGTAGCTAGCAATCTTTTTATGTCATTTTGGCCAATACATTTTTCCCAAAGCACCTTAAAAATGTGATAAGATACAGCAAAGCAGTTGAGCGCTAACTGAGCTATCACAAATTATAGCTCGTTATCACTCACTATTAGGTTTATCACTCTATTCCTAGCTTTGTAATAGCTAGCTAGTTACTGCAGTTACTACTACCAAAATTTTTTTATTTTGCCTGCTGTAGCAACTCATAATTAAGACAAGAAACAACAGTTACAGTTAAGTATCAGGTTTAGCAATTACTATTGATAGCTGCTTTTCACCTTAACTACTTTGTTTTGCTAGCATTGTAGCAGTTTATTGCTGCTACAAGCAAGTTAGGTACCATCAATGCCTCACCTTTAGCAAATGGTCATTTCTTTCCTTTTTTTTTTTTTTTTTCAAAAATCTCAAGTTAAATATTCCACTTACAGTAAGAGTTTTTTTGGATTTGTGTTATTTTAACTAACAGTTTCGGAATAATTTAATGAAAAAAATGATTTTGAGCTTAGTAAATGATTAATGTTAGTTTTTTTATGAAATAAAATTAATAAATAAAATAAATGGAATCACAAAGGTAGAATAAACTACTTACAGGCTGGGGTAGCTCAGTGGTTGAGGTTTTGAATTACTGATTGGAAGGTCCCAGGTTCAAACCATAGCACCACCAAGGCCCTTAACGAGCAACTGCTCATATGAGCAATGATAATGTTAAGTATATGAACATTAAAGATAAATGTTATTCAAGATAAATGTAAGTTGCTCTGGATAAGGGTGTCTGCCAAATACCTGTAATATAATGCATTGGACTACTGATCCGAATGTCCCAGGTTCAAACCCTGTCACCCCCATGTTGCCACTGTTGAGCTTTTGAGCAAGTCCCTTAACTCTTGACTAATCAGATGTATAATGAGATGAAAACAAAAGCTCTCTGGGTGAGGGCGTCTGCCAAATGCTGTAAATGGAAATGTAGAATAACAGGAGCTGACATCAGGTAATTTCTGCCTACGCATGCCTGGAACCAGGGGCAGAGCCTGGCACTATATTTGTTGACTCAAAATAAATCACTGGTATCAGCTTTTGTAAAGCTTTCATTTTACAAACACTGAATAAACAATTAAATTCGGCATGAATTTGAAAACTGTTATGGGACCTTTTGAACAAACTTACTGAGCAAAACATAACACATAGCTGCCAGATTTATAAACATAAGTCGATCAATGATTCTGTCACGTGATGAGTGAAGCAAAGATACTTCTCATGCAATGCAGCGGCTGCTTTGGGTGGTTTGAATGTGTTCAAATGTTTTTTGGATACTGCTGAATCACTCCAGCAGTAATAAATAACAAGTATATGTTGCTTAATATCCGTGATACATTCTGTTGTTCACACACCATGTTTTACAAATGACAAAACTATGTGGGATACTGTAATGTAAGCAATGTGGCGGGGCACAGAATCTTTTTTTATTTTTTTTTTACAAAATTTAAAATATGCACAAGCATATTTTTGTGCAAGAGACAAGAGATGCACACACTATGTGTTGGGAAGACATCCTGAATTAGGTTAATCATCTACTGACATCATGTCATCTCCTCCTTTTATAATTTACACAAAACTTTTGAGATGTTTTAGTTCATATTAGCTACTGTTGCGCTACCTGAGCCAACTTTGTTCATCAGTGTAAAACTATACACTGTTAAGAAACTGTGTGTACAAACATTTAGGAACCACTGGGAGAATTAAGATTACCAAACAGATGTTTTCAATCTTTTATGAACTATTATAAATACATAGGACATAACAGTACTGTACACTCTTAGAAAAAGATTTAATGGCATTGTTATGGGTTTAATTTTTAAAAAGATTCTACTTCAAGTCATTTCAGATAGGGAAAACCTTGCTGACTAGAACACTAGAGATCCTTTGTTTAGTGCCTGTTATAATGTCTAGGGGAAAACTGTGCAAACTTAGTTTCGAACATAAAATAGCTTTAAATGATAATGCCTTAAGATTTTTTAGGAGAAAGTATAAGATCTGTTGACAGAGAAATCATTTGTTGATCAACAATGTTTTATTCAGTGTAACCAGGGGTTCAACAACAAGCCTTTATTCCTGAAGTTTCCACACTGTCATATTGTATTAGTCAATATAGTGGGAGAAGATCACAGTCATGAAAGTCTGCTTCTTGTTACTGTCACTCCACTGCTATTGTGACATCGTTAGCTTGCTTATTCCTCCTGTCACTCTTTTTTAACCTGGACAAAAATGGAAACCCACCTCACAGACAAGTAGCAAAAGTTTTTTATGCACTCAATAAAAAGCATTTGAACTTTCAGTTTTACCTCATGACACATAAAATAGTCCATTGTGTAACCATGGAGTCACTTTACCAGCAAGTGAGGTTTCGAGTGATTTTTCAGATGAGTCCTATTTCTCTGGGCGTATTTCGTTTCTCTTTGGGCCATATCGTCATTCCAGACAAGGCAGGCAATGTTGACCCCTGGCCCTAGAAGCCAAGAATGTCATCTATCAAGCTACAAAATACCCTGCCTGGCCAAAGAAAAGCTGTTTCAGAAGGGTCAAATTATTGCCCTACATCAAGCAAAGAAAATAACTATGGAGATTGCTGAAATTACTGGAATTGGGTTTAGAGCTGTCCAACACATTATTAAAACCTGGTAAGGTTTTCCCTTAAGTAAGCAATGAGACATCAACTTTGCAGAAGAAATGTGGTCAGTACAAAATCATGAATGGCTTCATTTGGTCAGGTCTTGACTCAACTATGTTATGTGGCAATAAAATGAAGTCAGCTGAAATGAATCTGACATTCTGAAGTGAAAGGCTTTGATTTCCTCTCAGCAGGCCTGGCTTTGGATGCCAAGCACCAGGCAGGAGATGTTTGTGGGGGCGGCAGAATAAGGGCTCGGTCCCACAGGGCCACACTTGTGCTGTGTGTTGTCAGCTCAGCAGGTCAGAGATAACTCCTGGCAGGGGCCATATTGCCTCATTCATCTCAATCAGCCTGGAGCCAGCCAGCAGGACATGGGCATCACACTGAGACAAGCATAGGCCTAGATGTCCATCAACACTTCTGATATAAGTCTCAGTGAACACTTGCCATGCTTAAAATTGTTGTAGTCTTCCAAGCAAGCACTTTTGGTTGTTCTCATTTTTATGCTCAGACTTTGTGAGTCTATCCAAAAACGAGTAATCATGTGATAAATCACTGCTGCCAAGCCCGCTTTTAAAAAAAAATCATCTCAGTGTAGTAATGATGAAGCTTGATGCAATGTAGAGGTTGTTCATAAGATGCAAAAAAGAATATGGCTCAAATCCATTCTTATTATCGTGATCTGTCTTTGCTGTTAAAACCAAGGTTGTGGCCATGATAGAGAACTTCACTTGTGTCAGTGTGAGCAACATTTCACGAACAGGTTGTTTTCAGTGTCACATTCTGCCAGAAAAAGTGCACTTCCATGCTTTTTGAGGGCACCCTTTTCTGAATCCTAAGATACATTCTTTATTGTTCATGTCCTGTTCATAGACTGCATAGATTTACAAAACACACTGAGTTCTGTCCGTTACGGTCAGTCTGTTTGGCACTGAGCATCCAAATTTTATGCTGTGGCAGCGCGTAAATGAAGTATCCATCACACAATAGCCATAGTGTTATAGAGGTAATAACGCAAGACAATATTATCATAATAAAAACTAATGTAAATTATAAAAGCACAGGAGCACCTTATCATCTAAATTTTGTTATTTTTTTATAATTGTTGGAATACACCTTTCAGCTAAAAGTGTAGATATTACATTCTCTTTCTCTTTTCCTATCTGATATGTTTGTAATAGCAGTATCAGTGATTATTATATCTCTACTGAGACATCAATCCTAGAGTAGATTGAAAAACAAGAGTGAAGTCAGCATAAATTACATCATTCTGGCAGTTATTTCCAGAGTAATTATTAAATTGAGCCCTGAATAAAAAGTTGCACAAAATTATTTTGTCAGTTATTATAAATGAATTCTTGGGCTAACGGAAGATTTGCTACAGCGATTATTTGAGGGGTGAAAAAATTTCTTTGCATTTTATACAGTACCATAGCGCTGTTGAATTCTCTATATTTTATTTGATAGAAGGTTTTGATTAATTTACAATATCAGACAAACTCTTAAATTAGTGATTAGCACTCCAGGGTCCGGGTTCGATATCTGCCTCTGATTTTGCATGGTGTGTCCTAAGTCTCCTGGGATAGGCTCCAGGACCCCCACGACCCTGTATACAGAATAAAGACATTGAGTGACTGAGCGAGTGAGTGAGTAAAGCTCTTTGAGTTGCACAGAGGCTTATGAGCTCACATTTTCATATTTTATATGCTGTATGGTGGTGTAGTGTTTAGTACTGTCGCCTTGCACCTCCAGGGTCCGGGTTTAATTCCTGGCCAGGCTCGATTCTCGATCTCTGTGTGCATGGAGTTTGCATGTTCTCCCTGTGCTTGGTGGATTTCCTACGGGTACTCTGGTTTCCTCCCACAGTCCAAAGACATGCAGATTAGGCTAATTTGCATTCCCAAATTGCCCGTAGTTTGTGTGTATGTGTGTGCCCTGCGATGGATTGGCACCCTGTCCAGGGTGTCCCCTGTATTGCCCCCTAAATTTCCTGGGATAGGCTCTAGGCTCCTCGCAACCCTGAATGCAGGATAAAGCAGTATAGACGATGAGTGAATGAGTGATCATTGTTTATATACCAGTTTACTGGTGACAGGATCATGTGCACCCAAGGCTCCTTTAGGCCCACAAAAACAAAGAAAGGCCAATGCTGACCCAGCCACCAAACTCCCTACATCTCAATCCGATTGAGCACCTATTGGATACACCAGTCAAACAACTCTGATATGTGAAGATCTTACAATCAGATCACATCTGATCTCACAACCCACAGCACCCAAAGGATCTGCTGGCAATGTCCTGGTGCCAGACACCACAACACACCATTAGAGGTCTTGTGGAGTCATGGCCTGAGTGACCAGAACCACCCGGGCAGCACAAGGGGATCCTACAGAGTATTGGGCATAATGTTTTGTGTTCTAATGTTATAGCATTTCACCAGTGAATTTGTAAACTCAGTGTAATCTAAATATAATAATAAATGCATAAAAATGTGCTTTGTAATGGAAGCAAGCAATTTTATTTATTATGTAATTGACTTTCTGTTGTGAAAGTCAATTACATAATAAATACAATTGCTTGCTTCCATTGCTTGCTTG
>JAOVVA010000031.1:5279565-5292438 GCA_028565275.1 Leiocassis micropogon
ATTTCATATATAGAATGAAAGTTAGCATTACTTTTACAACACCTAAATTTTACCAGTATGGGAATAATGGAAGGACATCACTGACAACTCTTAAATGAAGCATAGTATTATTATTACTATTTTGGTCATATTTTATGATTTTTTTTTGGTTGTTTCTATGATGAAAATAATAATAATAATAATAATATGTTAATTTTAAGAGTTCTAAATTTTTGTGATGTCATTCCCATATTCCAGGAGTGGTAAAATTTACACTTCATAAAAGTATTGATAACTATCATTCTACCTGACATATTCGAAAACCAAAATGCACTCCCTCCCCTTTAACACACACCAGCAAGGCTTTCATATAAGCGCATATAGTATATACTTTTTAATGGTCCTTGACCTACAGTATGCTGTGTTGCCCACACAGATCTGTGCCGCTTGGGTTTTAAGGGTTAATAAGTATGCAATTCTGAATGCAATTACTGCCCTTGTATATGATTGATGTCAGAGTTAAAACAGAGAATGCAAGCTCGGCTCAGCAAAACCTTATTAAACCAAGCACTCAAAACAAACACAGGTATTAAAATCATAAACATGATGTACACTGTGATATCACTAACAATAAACAAAGTGTGGTAATGACTTGCACACAAAGTGTATACTTTGCAACGTGCAAGTGGAAACGGGGGTTCTTATATACTGTGGTCATGTGCGGCTGTTTAATTGAGTCAATTCGTTTGAAATAAGTAATGAAATGAGTTTGTATGTGTGTCGGGTCTGTTCTGGGAAGTGTAGGCTGATGCCTGTTCTGGTAGTGGTGATTCACGAAGTGTTCTTCATTCAGTAATCTTCAGAATGGTTAATGCATTTTTTAAATAAAGTGCATTACAATTTCTATAGTATCAACTTTTGCACATGCTTTTATGACACAATTTAAGGCTAATAATAAGCACATTTAAGAATGAATTGGTATTTAACAAAGAAAATGACATAATCATTGAAATGTAACATTTATTTACTATTTATGGAAGGAGTCTCCAGTGTCAGCACTTGCCTAACAGACTTTCCACAATTAATGTAACTATAAATGAATAAAAATTATATTCTTTTACTTAGCAATAAATTAAAGATTTGGAATTGTTCTAAAAATGTATGAAAGAAAAAAAACACTCTGCTGTTATTAGAAAATAAGCAGGACAGTAAGTCAAAATCTTGTTGCGTACTTTCCTATAATAGCATATTCTGTTGCGTTTTATTTCTTGCATATTTACGAAGGCTAGTCAAAAAGAATTTAAAAAAGACATGTAGTGTATATTGTGTATTGTTTGTATATTTTATGTCTTCAAATTTATAATGTAATTTAGACACACCAGTGCACTTCCTGAATTTTATAACAGAGCAAATATCTACCTGGAAATCTGCACCACTCTCTCCTTGTAGTGATCAGAGCCTTAATTAGCCTAATATATCCTGAAATGCAAGAAGCAGGCCTTCATTCCTGTCAATAGCCAGTAGGAGGAATGTCTCCGCATCTTTATCCTGGTCTTAGTGATAACATCAGCAACCAAGCAGAAAGAAGCCACGGGCCATGAGACAGACGTTTATAGATGTCTATCTGTGCGACTGATCAACTCAAAAGGCCTCGGAGACTAGCCAACCTGTTTATCCCCCCAGACCAGGAGACACAAGCCCTACAGTCCAACCTGTGTAAATCAAACCCTAGTATTGACACTTTGAACATTACACAAGTCTGAGAGGTCTATCTGATATAGGCTGACCAATTGAGCGCTCAAGTGGGACTAAAAAAAAAGTGCAAATTTTTATTCTAATCCGTACATTTTGTTGTAAAACAGAGCGAAAAAACCCATTGTAACTATTATTTATTTTAGACGGAATTATTATGTTTTCATTATTGTTAGTTTTAGTGTAAAAAAGTACATGTAATCTTAGCAAAATAATGCAGTCTGATACACTTTTCTCTTTACTTTTTTTTTTACTTGTTTCATAATCATCCAGCAAGTTCAAGAACAACAAAAAAATCATGTTGCTTGTTCATTTTTCCAAAATAAAACCCACCATACAGATAAACAGAGTGTATTCAGCGACCACTCCTTTTTTTCTGTCCATAGATCTCATATTCAAGCACTCTGAGGTCTGATGGACTGCTTTATTCTTTTCTAACCTCAATGGTCCACTTTCACAACAACAACAACAAAAAAAGAGAGAAATGTGTTCTCCGGGGAGTGAGGATAATGAAATCAGAGCATCCAAGGTAGCGTGAGCTTGGGCCATGCCAGTGCTCTCAGAGAATGAGCTCCCTTTGGCAGCCACTTGCAGTTTTAGCTGGGGCAGCAGATTTCTTTGAGGCTGAGGCACCTTTACAGAAGGGCCATGCATTAACAATACTGCAGCAGGAGTGCATTAGTGTGGGTGCCTTCAGATTGTACTCCTCTGTTAATATTGCCCTAACAGTGCTTTTGATTTTATTTTCATTTTTCTCTTCCTCGTCTGAGAATCAGATTAGGATCGATTGCTTGGGTTGGAGCGCACCGGCAACTGAATGGCACGCTGTTGAATTGTGCTGGCCTGCCTCTGCGAGTATTCAGGCGACTAAATAGAATTATTTGCCCTTATATGTCAAATTCCCTTCGAGACACAGATGTCAATACCAATTAGATTGTCTGCAGCCACCATGGTGACTCAAAGCCTGTATTTTTTTCTCTTATATGTGTCTGCATTTGGCAAGGCTGAGTGGCAGCCACTGCAAAAGAATTAATAAATAAATGAAACTTCCAAATCAGTTTAATCACAGCCCTTGACAAGACATTACACTAACTACATTATAGAAACAAAACAAAAAGAAACACAAATAGAGAGAAAAGTAGGTAGAAAATGAATGAATGATGAACATCTGTCTACAGTAAGGTTTGCTCAGGAAAGATAATAGTATGATAAAAAGATGTGTCTCTTTTATAATGGGCACCGACAAAAGTCCATAAAGAAAGTACAGTACATACACCAAGTCCACATGGACAGTTAAATAAATGTTTTAACATTAGATGCTTAAAAAAATGTAAACTGGATTCTATAAATATGAATGAATAAGAATGAAAATCCTGGCACTATGGCATAACCACTATATACTGTAAGTACTATTCCTTATGATTTAAAATGGGGAAAATAATGTTATACGATGTAGAAAAATCATCATAATAATCATCCAACTTGATGACTCCAATGGTGTTTCATTCTTATACAGTAGCAATTTACCCAAAGTTACATTTTATAGTAATTAACCAACAACACATTTATTATGAATGATATATTTATTATCCATTTATTGTTACATTTAATGAAACAAGTTCCTCTTCTGGCATCATTGTGGCCTCAGGGTCGGGCTTTTGAGTCCTGACTTCGGGTCTCTGTGTGTGGAGTTTGCATGTTCTCTCCATGTAGGGTAGTTTATCTTCATGTACTCTGACTTCCTACAACAGTCTAATGAAGATTAGTATAAACTGGTATTTCCAAATTGCCCATAGTGTGTGACTGGGTGTGTGCATGCATGCTTGTGCCCTGTGATACACCCTAATGGCACCCTGTCCAGGGTGTTTCCCGCCTAGTACCCTGAGTCCCCAGGAATAGGCTCCAGGCCCTGTGCAAGATAAGCGGTATAGAGAATCAGTGAGTGAGAGTGTTCCTGTTCCTACTTGTGTTAGACCATAAACCAACATTCTTTTAACAATCTTTCTTTTCCTTTCTTAAGGCTAATATGAAATAAAAGTCTAGCTTGTCCTGTTAACATGAAACTTTGAACCATTATGTCCTGAATATTTTAGTACATCTTTGAGGAAAAAAGCTTTATCTCTTTAACTGACTCACTGGAAAATCTTTTGATTAAATTCCTCAAAAAACGTTAAATAATCACGTCCTCCCACAAATATCATTTTATGTGGTGCGTCCAGTTTTTGTCCCTGTTTAAGTTGTTACTTTAGAAAACATAAGGTACTAAAAAGAGAGCATTGATTAAACTATTGTTGGACCTGCGGTTTTAGAAAATTAATCAACATCTTCTGAACAAACAGTGCTATAGTGCTATAGCAGACCTCATAACTATATCAGAAGATTTTTCCATATAGGTATAATCTATATCCATTATAATCTATAATGTCCTCAATTTCTAGACATAGAAAAAGGAAGAACAGAGACTATTTCTACATAAAAAATGTCACAACTAAGCGCCACATCTCTAGCAAAGACTGCAAAGGTAAGGCTCAATTGGACATGTGCTTAGGAACAGCCAAGAACAACAGCTCTCATCACTATACAGTGGGTAATTGTATTAGAAGGATCCTAATTTAGCAATTAGTTGCATTTCACCAGGAATATTATTACAGCTTAAAGTGGTTTACTTTCTCTGTACAGATCAAGGTTCATATTGATGGCTGACCATCAGTAAAGTGCTCCGATCATGGAAGATATAACCGTAGAAAGCTGGGAGGTCCGGTGCTGGGGCCATTGTTGAGTGCATTGTCTATTACCTTCTACTTAACAAACTAATTATGCACTCAATAATCTGTGAATATTATGGGTAACAGAAAAAAAAAACAGCGTTGTCCACTCTGCTTTAGTGTGCTGTAAAGCTGTTGTACCCGGGTGAATTACTGTAGACAGGCACATCTTTTTCTTTGATGTTGACACATTTATCTTGTTAGTACGCCGCCTGCTGAATCAGAGCGCTACATGACTCTTAAAAGTATTACATTTGGCCTGAAATTGAACACGGTAAGGCAATAAGGAAAGAGTTTTTTTTTTGTTTGTAATGCTCCTCTACTAGGCAGAACAACACAGTTTAATTTTCTAAGAGCTTTTAGGATCATTTGTAGTTGTTAATGTGTCATGCCTCTATTTGCTAGAAAAGTCTAAAGTTGTTCGCTGTAAAAAAAAATTTTTTTTTAAAAAAAAGAAGAAGCCTGTGCGATCAGTAAATGAACTGCCATGTGTAAGCCTTTTATGCAGAAAACAATGAATCACAAAATATTTACTTCAGTTGGGTTTTCACATACAGGGTCACATATGTCATTGTCTATAACTATTGATACCTATTTAAAGAATTGAATTAATGTATTTTTGTAAATCAGGCCAAAACTGAAGCATCTTGGATCCCAAGAAAGAGAAAACACTTTTAAAGTGAACAATAAATCATTTAAAAAGTTTGAATATTTGTCTACAATGTTTTTAGTATATGCCCAGTGAACTACTCAGGTCATGTTCTAGCTATTTAGACTATTCTAAAATCATCTTTCTAAAATCAGCTGGCAGTCGTTTGCAGCTAACAGCCAAAGTTACCGTTTTAATAGGAATTTGGCTCTTTTAGTAGAACATAAGATGCACTTTATGTGCACTTACTTTATTAAGGATTAATATCTTGCTCCTTGATGCCTCTTTAATTGACTCTTAGCTAGCTATTTCAGAAAACAAAAAACTTTTATTTTTCCTTAAGCACTTTGCGAACATCTACCATCCAGTGTCTGCTTCATATTCGGCTTACATTGCATACTGTGAAACCTTTATATCTTAGATTTGATTTTTAAAAGTTCGAACACACATTTTATGTCATATGATGCGTATAATTCAAATATCCAAATCCAAAGACATTTTATTCTAAAAGACTGAAATCGAATAGTACTGAATGCAGAAGGTGAGTAAAATAATGACCACTGGATTTCTACATTAGCTACACAAACATATACACAGATTTTCTTTTCAGCCAAACTGCATAGGTACAATAATACACCACATGACCAGCCTAATGTATATTTTGAATAGAATGGACCTCACTAAACTTAGCTTTAATGGAACTAGATAACAGTGCATATATTTGATAAATTATTCAAAGAAGTCACTGCTGCACTCCAATTTAGCATTGTAAAAGATACACATTGAGTCTTTCTGAGGTATTCATTCCCTAATTGTGCTCTCCAAATGGACCTGGACATTGTGTCTTCATAAGGAAGAGCAAGTAATTCTATAGCTGTAATCTTCCATCGGAAATGGCGAGGTAATCAAACAGCATTTTTATCGAGAGATGGCTAGCCTGCTCAGCTTGTACAATTAAAGCTCAGTGCTGTGTCTTCAAACAACCAAGAGGCTGCAATTAGCTTGTAAAAAATACTGATCCCTGCCATCATGCGTTTCAGTGATAGGGTTTCTAGATGGACCTTTGCCAGGGAATTCTTTCATAGGTCATTAAAAGGCAATTCTGCCTACATGGACAGCTCCCAAGAATAATCTTATTGGCATCTGAAATTATGGTTATAGAAAAACCTTTGTTGTGATTTAAGTATAACTTGCTGGATTTGCATGAGAAAACAGTGTATGAGTGCACTTACAAGGATAGTGTTGTCGAAAGTTGTTGTTTTTTTGTTTTTTTTTATTATTAAAGAAAGAAATTCTATAAAACAAATCCTTTTTATGCCTGTTACTTGTATTCAGTTCATCTTGGTTGTCATCTTTTAAATACGCCAAAGTAATTTAGAAAAATATTCCATTCTGCTTGTAATTGAAAAGAATTGGTATCTAAATTATGAAAGGAAGGTTTACGAATACAGCATGAACCAGGAATGAGTCACACAAGTTCACAATCGTGTTGTTTGTGTCTTAGAGCAGAGAACAGAAATGGAACTTTTATCTATGAAAGGAAAGCACAGTGGAAGAAAAATGATAGAACAGATTGGGGAAAAAAAACCCTGAGGTGGAGTTGGAAGCGATGATGGGATAGAATGGAAATGAAAAGATTGTTCGGAATGCTCCAGCATGACCGCCACATGAACTTCTGAACCCCAATCTCCACCTGACAAAATCTGTTCTTTGCCTTGACATAATGCCATAAAGAACTTGTTGCAGAGCAGGCAGGAATGCAATGTAAAGATTAGAGTTACCTCTCCACGGACATTACGAATAAATATGTCTTCCTCTACAACCACGGAACAGAAATATTGCATATCGGTTACAGCAGAATTTGTCTGTGGATTTCATACACGCAATTTTGCCCAGTGAAATGTCAGGTCATCCCAAGGTCATGTTTGGAAAAGAACAACTTCAACATGATGTGACATATGTTGTGACTCTTCCTTACATAGCTAATAATGTATTAGCTCCTCTTAGCTATTAGCTCCTGTTAGCAAGTGGCTCTAATAAGGTTACATTTAACATTGCCATTCAGGATTTGGATAGTTAAACTAAAAAAAGTGTATGGTGAATCATCTACTATGCTGCAATGTGCCATATTTCATTTAGCAGGTGTATTCATTGTATATGTTTTTGAGAAAGAAAATGGCACTGAGTGGTAGGATTAAGTCTATAAGGTTTGTTTTGTGACACACTTCTGTGAAGGGCCAGCCAATCCCCTATAATCCACATTTTGACACATTCCATCCAGCAGGAGCACTGCTGGCTGTAGCCCAGACCAAAGTGTTTATGTGGGAACACAATCTTGGCTCTAAAGGATGGGGGTAGCTAATCCATCCTCATTTCTGGGTGAGAGTAAATGGAGAAAGAAAAAATGTCAATTTGAAAACTCTTTTCCAGTGGGCTATGTGATAGAATATTATTCAAATACTATTGATGTAATGCCCTGTAAAATTTAAATAGGTGTTCTACCTGAATTGTGCAGCATCCTGTAAGTGCAAAAGAAACTGAAAAAAAGAACAGCAAACCCAAAACCCAAGAGTAAATTAAAAAAACTGTGCACATGAAAAACGAACCATAAAATCATCAACTAAAAGACCAAATTAAAATACAATAAAGAGGAGCAAAGCCAAGTAATTAAATCAACTCACAACAGTTAAACCAAAACAGCAAATTGTAAAAAAAAAAAAAAAAAAAAAGAAGAGAGAGAAAAAAAACATAACAGTAAAACAAGAAACTAAAATCAAAACGGAAAAAATACAGCAGCAAAGTCAAAAACAGAAAACAAACTAAAAGCACAACACCGAAGTCAGAAAACATCAGAAAAAAGAAACACATCAAATAAAAAAAGCTAAAACTAAACCACTATTGTAAAACTAACAAATCAGAAAACACAATAGCAAATTTCGAAACACAACAGCAAAACTCAAAAATCACGACATCAAAACTAAACATAATATCAAAACAGAAACACACATAAAACACACACAAATGTAAAATACAAAATGCAGCAGCAAAACAAAAAAAAACAACAGTACACCTAAAAACACAAAATCAGTTCAGTAACACAATGTCAAAACCAAAGCCAGAACCACAAAGAAACACTAAAAACACAACAATAATTCAGGAAAAACATCAGCAAAACAAAAACACAATATCAAATCAAAAGCAAAACTAAAAAACATTACGTTAAAACAAAAAAACACAACAACTAAACCAAAAAACACAACAGCAAAGCCAATATCACTACAACAAATGTGAGAACACAACAGCTAGTTTGTAGGTTTGTATGGTGGCATGTAAGCATGTATTTCTATGGTGGCATGTAAGCTTAACAGATTTTAAAATATATATAAATAGATTTATTCATGTCTATTTTTATCAAGGGCTTTCACGTAATGTTATTCAGGATATGCTATCAAAAATTGCTCGCTAGTGACACAACATAAAAAGCATTTGCTCTATCAACACGAGAATGTGAGATTGCATTCCAACAATGACACAGTTGTCCAAAGCCATGAGAGCCAAACTGTCCATCCTCTCCGGATGGGAGGGGGCATTATGGGGCTTTACCAAATTCTCAAAGATTTTTGCCAGATTACACTTAATAAAAATTCCCGATGGTTTTTGTTTTACTGCAACATTCTGTGATCACACAGGTCTTAATATCCTACTACAGGTTGGATACCTTTTTATTAAAATTGACATCCAGATCTCTATCTCATCGTTCTCTGCAAAGCCTGTGAAAAATAAGCACTTAGCAAACAATCTGGGGCTGACACATGAAACACTTCCTTCCTAATTAAGCACACTACATAGCTAGTGGACATAAAGTATTCGACCCTTCACTGTAGTTTACTACATGTCAATTCGAAATGCAGTCACCCAGATAAGTCAGCTAAAGTGGCATTGGTTGCTAATCACCCCATGTCACCCTGTGATTGCTCAGCGCATTTCACAGCATAGTGTTTTACCATGGCAATTCTTAAATAATTTTAAGTTGAAATTATGGGTTGAAATTTTGTCACTTTGTGAACATTTGTAATTACTGTACATAATACCAAATTGTAGGACTTTTTTACTCTGATCCATTGGAAGTATTAATACATTAAAGAATGCCTACAATTAACTTAGTCTCTGCTATGATTTTTTATATATAGTTTAACAACTATATTTTAAAGTTTTGTGCATGCTCAAATTTTTTTTGAACTGCTACAATTTTTCTGCCCTGTGACACATAAAACCAGACTCAAGCCTTCTGTTTCCCTCTCTCCTGTCAACTAGAGTGCCACAAGCCAGCTGTGAGTTCATGTATCTGGAAGAGGGCAAACACCACTTGAGGCTAATTTGCCATAAGACTATCCTGGGGAGAGCAGGCTAGCCCATGTGATCTCATAAAACAGAAGTACTGCCATGGCACAAACTGCCACTACTGCTACTATTGTAGCATACCAAAAAAGAAAAAGCTACAGAACCAAAAACTGTAGTTCAGCGTGCCCATGCTGAACCATGTCCACCGCCAAAAGTGCCTACAGTGGGGATGTGAGCAACAGAACTCAACCATGGAGCAGTGGAAGAATATATTTTGATTATGTTTTTGTAGTGAGTTACTGACAGCAACTTAAAAAGAAAAAAAGTTTTAAGGGTGGTTGCAAACAGAATCATTTTAATTATGAAGTTTGGCAAATATCATATGAAATATTTCACTCAATACAAAAACTTCATTTTACAATGCATCATCAGCCTCTTTCCCCTATGATTTTCAGTTTCACCTCAGCTTTTTGAAAAAAAAAAAAAAAGGCACCTTACTATCATGAAAGCATATGCCACATAATGTCCAATCACACATCAACCAACTGCATATACATATGTGTCCCATAAGGTTATTACAGAGCTCAGAAATCCTGAATGTAGGTCAGAGAGTATCAGATAGAACAAGGCATACCAATGCATCAGCTTCCCACACACAGTGCATTTATCTCTTGTCTCTTGTAAGCAACTGGGCATGTCCATTAGTGTTGTGGAATTATCTCTCTGTTTAATTTTCTTTTAAAAATATTACTTTTATAAATATTGTAGCGCATGTGAAGGCTCACAAATGCAGCAAACCTAGTTACAACCTAGTTATAACATTTAAAGCTTCAAAAGAAGAATGACGTTCTAAAGAAGAGACCTTCCCTGAAGACAATCATTCGTCAAAATGGTTGAAAATCCAAACATGGTGTTTATCTCAATTTAACAAATTGTTCATATACTTCTTTTAGGAGCTTTGAAGTTCCGCATTTCATGCAAACCACACCATCATGGAGTGATCAAATTTTATAGTAAAAGTTGACTTTTTTTTGTGATAAAAAATGTTTTATGGGATAATTGAACTTTTTCATTTTTAAACTGACACTTCCTTTTTTTCCCTCTTGCTCCTGCTGTCATTAGCCCTGGGATGATACAACTGGAAGGCATGATGCATAAGGTAATATTTTCAAATGAAAATTAAGCAGAGCAATAATGGTAAAACACTCCAAAAACAGGCAAACCTTGTGTGAATGAGACAAGAGATACACACTTCGCATGCAGGCAGATGTTGCATTTGCTGTGGTTGGTTATATTTGCTACTCTTCTTCTGTATAGAGATTTTTAAACCCATTTAAACCTTGTTATAACCTTAAGGGACTAATGATGTATATGCAGTCAAGCAATGTACAAACATACCTTATACAGTGCACAGCTATACCCTTGACACGGTCCTTCCATCAACTATGAAAGTGAAGCCAAAACTGGTAGGGGAAAGAGGTTAATGAACTATTGAATATTGAATTTTTTATATTGATTGTTTTAATATATTTTATGTTTATAAAGCCAATTAAAAAGGTTTTGTGTGCAACAAAAAATAAACCCTTTTCCCAATCTTTCTTTTAATTTGTTTCCAGTGACTTGCTACAAAACTACAACTTAAGCATGAGTTTTCTTCAATTTTTATTATAGCTCAACAAATTATTTATAAAATGTATACTTAAATTACCACAAACCAAAAAAGATTTATCCATTGTGACAAAACTGTAAGAGGGTGAACATTTGGCAAAGCCATACAACATTCACAATGATATAATCAAATACATTTTTGAAATATTATAATCAAAATAATATTTTGATATTAGTTTGAGTCCGGGAACAGAACAGAATAATCAGTTTGCAATACTTTTTACCTCAAACTGCAAAATTGGAAATGCAGTAAGTAGCTTCTCAAATCTTAAACAAATGTCAGTGATTGGAAAATACTTTTTTGTATTTGGTGAAGTTGCAGTTGTTGTTTTTTTTGCCTGATGGTACAGGAATATTCCAGGACAACAATGGCAAAATTTGTTATGCTTAAAATCTGAAAGAATGTGCATAGGACAAAGCAATAACATAAATACCAACAAAGCAATTCTGAACTGTTGAGGCAAGGACTCCACAAGATCACTAAAGTTGTTGTGTGGTAGTTCTGTTTTTCATGAGCAGATTGTAAGTGCTGACATGGTTTAGCATTGGCACTCTGACTGGTCTGTGGCTGTGGAGATGTAACAGATGCAATGTGTTTTCTGACGTCTTTTTATTAAAACCAACATTAAGGCTGTCAACAATTTATGCCACAGTAGCTCTTATATATAATCAGATCACACAGGCTAGCCTCCACTTCCCACATGCATAAGTAAACCTTGGGCACCCATAACAATGATGCCAGTTCACAGATTATCCATTGATTACTTTTGTTGGTATCAATCAGTGAATACCAGGAATAGCCCACAAAATCTGCCATTTTATAGATTTTCTGAACCAGTCTAGCCTTCCCAATTTATCCCATGTCAAATTCTTTCCAACATATAAGCTTCAAGAACTGACTGTTCACTTGCTGCCTAATATATACTATAATAAAATAAAACTCATTACTTCCCACTATGAGAACAGAACAAAAATGGTCATTATTCATAGTCAAATACCATGTCCAATCAGCAACAAGCATTTGATGTTAGGAATTAGGACTAACCAATTTTGTTTTGAGTGAATGTAAGTGTCTCAACTTACTGTTGTTTTAATGTTAACGTTTGTGTTTTTAGATTTGCTATTGCATTTGTATTAGTTTATATGCCACTTTGTAAATGCCATCCCCATTCAAACATATTACTAGCTATTCACAGTTCTGAAATTACACAATATATTATGAATAATCTTACCTACCCACTGATAATGCTTAAAAGGCTCTGCTACAGAAGAGCAGTATTCACAGCTGTTTTGTATGGTATTGCCTCCTGCTCTGGATGTTGCACCATCGGCTTCATCAAACAGTTGGGCCACAAAACAGACAGTATGCAAGAACTTGTGTATTATGGCAGTATGCTGAAGCCTGCTTCACTTCAGGGAAATAATCTTTATGAGGACATGAGAATATTATGACTAGGACAAAGAAATCTAGGTGAAATTGAGTTCTTCATACACACATCATGCCATTCTACATTCTGCTTGTTTTGGGAAAAAAAAATACTGACAGCAATGCTAATGCAAATAATCTTATTCAAAGTAAGATAAGAGCTTGATATATGATATACCAGAACTAAATATATTTTAAACTGTGATCTAGGAAAGATATACAAAATTAGGAAATGGAAGCAGGGGCACTGCAGGAATTTCTTTTTTTTTTTGGGGTGGGGGGGGGGTCTGTTG